>CAJNDS010000032.1:0-97500 GCA_905221605.1 Symbiodinium natans
CCTTCATTTGAATTTAGAAAGAAACCTTATTTCTTCAAATATCTCTTTATTTACATTCCTAAGCCGATATCTACGCCCAAGAATATGAATATCACAAAAAACCCAAATCCACGAAATTAAGAAGAATTTCGAAATCTCCAAGACGTCTCCATATATTTATTTTATAAGTCCACCACCATCCCCAATTGATGAGACAAAATTCCAAAAAATGACAAAGCGGGCGATCTATGATTCCGATTCCAATTCTTCTATTTGTCGTATATCGTCATTCTACAAGCCCAATTCGTGGAGAAACCCTGCCTAGATCCTTGGAAGAGTCTACGACTCAGGAATATTTGAACCCCTTTTTCTGTTGTTCGCATTTGTTCAGTAGGCTTTGACAGCCTGGACCGCATCCAGGAGTTTCGTTGCCGCCAGTTCTGGCCTCATTGGAGCTGGTTCCCCTCCAACACCAGCGCAGGTGTGATCCCCAAGCCTAAAGTTGAATGACCTTTGCAGAACGCTTGCTATGCAAACTCAGCCCAAGAGACCAATCCGAGAGATGCCAAGCATGTCTAGATTCAGACAGGCAGCGACATGTCAACATCCAAGTTTGCCCAGAAATCGCTGAACCTGCAGAATACTGAAGCTGCGAGAAAACCTGGGGTTCGGGTGGAAGTTTGTCGATTCGCAAATTTGCGGCATACATACGTCATACGTCGCAAGCTCGCGTCACTACACTGCAAAACTTCAGTGAGGCCCGAAAATATCACTCGTGACAGATTCGCAGCTGAGTTGCGACTCCCCATCGTCCTGACAGACAGCTTCACATGACAAGACAGTAGACCAGCTGCTATCACCGACGATGCCAACAACGTCCATCGTTGATTTCGTTGATACAATAGCAAGCGAGGCACAAAGCACTAAAGGATAATGCCCACGTTCTCCTTTCAAGAGAACCAAGGACTTTCAACAACTCGACACAGCATATGCATGACGCTGAGTGCATGACGCTGAAGCCTGGAACTCTAAACCCACCCTGGACCCTACATTCCACCCAAAGCTAAAGGACCCTAGGCCTCAGAGTCAAGCGCATTCTAGGGGATAGGGGTCAAAAAGTCAATAAACAAGGCTCAAAAACAACAAGAAGGGATCAATAAGAAAAAAAACCTGAACCCTAAGCCCTAAACCCTATACCCTTAGCCCTAAACCTTACCTTAAACCCCATTGTTATTTTATGTTGATCCTTTATATTTTTTGATCCGGCAGCCAAGCGCACAAGGCAAAACGAGGGCAATTGCAACATCCCCAAGGTTCTTATTCCGAAGCTAGTGGCTTTTTCACTTAAGGCAGCACTACCCATTCACTTAGCTTCAGATTCTCAGGGTTTTACTTGTACCAGAAGCTTTAAGCCAAAGAATCCCAAAGGACTTGCAGCTAGCATTTGTACAAATTGGAAAATCGCAAGTCCCGAAAAATTCAAGAAGGATCCCTTGTGTTCTCTGTTCGTCGGCTTCAGCATCATGCAGGACTCGAGCTTCGAATCATCAGTTGTGCAACCCAGAGACTTGAAGGCCATGCAACATGCGGGGGGTGCCACCTCCAAAAAATCACAACAAAGTTACCAGACACCATAAGACATTGCTTGCAGGTCCTGGGGCGCAATAGGGGCCGTGATGGTTGCCGCATCCTGCCGACTCTGAGTTCGCTGCGTCGCTGAGTTCTGGGGCATGAAACTAAAGACACTAATAGTGCTTCTGGCACTTGACACTTCCGTAAGAAATCAGCATACATCTCTCTGTGCAAAACATATCGATGAATGCAAGCAACGGCCGCAAGACCCACAGCGCAAAACTTCAAAAGTCAAGAAATGCCCCCCAGCCCCCTTCTCCTTGAGGTTCTCCGAGATCGCTGCCACAAGTTTGGCCGCTGCCAATTCCGGCCTCGCGGTGGCACGGTCAGTCACGCACTCCCTTGACGTCTCGGTTGGGTGTGCCCTCCACCGCTTCTTCGTCTTGCCGCTCTTTCATACTCTCCCTCTCTTCTAGTCCACTAGCTACGATGTAGTGATAGAGCCAACTTAAATGGCACATATTCAGTGCCCAAGGTCAGTGCCCAACAGAATACATGCTGCCACAACAGCAGAAAAGAAACACAAAACAAGGTAGCTCTTCGCCGTTCATGGGTTGCCAATTGCACGAAACCTGTCGCTTTGGAGAGCACTCTTGTTCCTCAAGCATAAGCCCGGCAAAACAATAATCGAGACAAGCAGCGGCAGATTGACGTCGATGTTTGCCCAGAAGGTGTCAAGCCTCGGGTGTACAGGACTGAGTATTGTAGACTGCTGTCATGTGCAAATCACGTTCAGCCCCTCCCAATCCCCGAGTTGGCGCTGCGTGCCCTGAGCAATGTGCCTGCATGGTCTACATGGTAAGATGTTGTTGATTCAGGTGTCAGCTGCCACTGAACTGCTTTGAATACAGGCTGCCAGCTTGCCTGAACAATACGACTACATTAAAAAATGCCAAAACTTTTCTGGACCTGCACATCAAGCCCGTTCAAGATCAAAAGCTGCATCAAAAATTTGATGGAATCCATGCTCCTTTGCACTAACGTTTCATTGACATCGTGAGCAATGTACAGTGGTTGGCTTCTCGCAACTACGAGTTTTGTGAGAGTTGCAACTGCGAGGTGTTTTTCTGTGCCTTACTTAAGGCACCCACACACGCGCGGCGAGCAAGCCCCGGCGACATCGGTAATTACAGTGGTTCGTGTGGATCGCATGTCGAAAACCTCGGCCCTGCCACCTGAAAATCTTGTTTTTGCAGTGTTTCTTCTACCCCATGCACTGCAAACACGTCCTGGCACAAGCACTGGCTGTGAAGCCGGTGGTCCATCAAAAGACACTTGGGGCGTAAACGACGGCTTCTAATGCCCTGGGTGCTCCCCAAGCAATTTGAATGCCCTCGCAAGGCAAACCCGCATTGACTTAACGAACAAGACACGCTCGCCTTGCATACTCGCATAATTTCCACTTCCAACATCCCCACCCAATCCCTAACACCCAACTGCAAGGATTGCTTGCGCAGAGTTTCTGGGAACCACGCTTGAGCACAAGGTGAAGACTTTTTGGGCAGCACGCCATAGTGTCCATTTCAGTTGCAGTGGAAGAAGATAGGGAATAGCGGCATAACCAAGCATCAAGTGTCTCTTTGTGGGCGTTGGGCGTTGCAGGCTGTATGGCAGATTCGGGAAAAGGTTTGGTTACAACATAACTTTTTAAAAAAGAAAAAACGAGGTTTCGGGGGCGCAGTGCACGCCACAAGATCCGAAGCGACCTGTCCGTCTCTCTCGTTTCCCTGCCCTTTAGATGTATACATCTTTCTTTCTTTCTTTCGGGCCAGGGGCAAGCCCCGCGTCAGAGCGTGCCCCGATCCTGCTCCTGTGGTAGAAACTCGACAGGAGTTTCTACCACCCGCTATCCGTCCCTCATCCCTCTCTGATCGCTCTCTCCTCTCTCATCTTCCTCATCATTCTCTCTGATTGCTCTTCTTCTTCTTCTTCTTGTTCTTCTTCTTCTTCTTCTTCTTCTTCTTCTTCTTCTTCTTCTTCTTCTTCTTCTTCTTCTTCTTCTTCTTCTTCTTCTTCTTCTTCTTCTTCTTCTTCTTCTTCTTCTTCTTCTTCTTCTTCTTCTTCTTCTTCTTCTTCTTCTTCTTCTTCTTCTTCTTCTTCGGGGCATGAAGGACGCTGGCGCGCCCTCCGCGCACAATGCGCTCACTCTCTCTCTCTCTCTCTCTCTCTCTCTCTCTCTCTCTCTGTCTCTCTCTCATGTCTCCCTCATGTCTCTCTCCCATCTCTCTCACCTCTCATCTCTGTCTCATCTCTCTCATCTCCCTCTCATCTCTTTCTCATCTTGCTCTCATCGCTCTCTCAGCTCACTCTCATATCTCTCTCATCTCTGTCTCCCGAACTTTACAGACGCTTCCTTGTTCGCGAGCTCACGGTACGCTATTGATAACAGCACGAGTAAAAACGCGAACGAATTTCGCAAGTGAACGCAGTTATAGTAATAGCAGCCGTGAAGATAATGAGCCCGGCGTAAAGAACATCATTTTTGTATCCTTTCCATACAACCTGGCAGCGGGGCGCTAACCGTGAAACCTTATCATGGCGGACTGTGAAACATCGACCCCTTATGAAACAGATCGCGCGGGCCGCGACAGCGGCTGGCCCACTAGCGGCTATCGCAACATTCCGTTACAGTTGCCCGCGCGAGCCTCTTTAACCTGCTTGTACAGGAAACATTCCGGTACAGCTTGGCCTGCCTGAGCCACCCTTGGCCTGCTTGTTTCAACAACAGCCCGCCTGAGCCTCTCTGCCCGGCTTATAATGAGGCAGCATTCCGGCACAGTTGCCCGAGCCCCTCTGCTGATCCAACTCACATTCTGGTACAGCTGCCCTGTTCTGAGCACTTCGTGTCAAATGATGTGTGCCACACTTTGTCTTGAAACCACTTTTCGGGTGGGGAAGTACTGCAGCCGTTGCCGTTTTCAGACGAGTTGCATTCCCCAGCCGTCAGTGTCACAGCTGTCCTAGCAGGCTACGTCAGCAAAGCGAAGCAACCCCACACGTGGTCTCGAGACAACTGAACGAAACTGCACGTTTGGCATTCGTAGCCTCGGCAAGGGTGAACTACCAAACCTTAAACCCCACACCTGTGTGTTGCAATCAGTTGCACACCCGCCTCAGAAGGCTCTTCCGCCTCTGCAGAAAAAAAAGGCAAGCTCGCTGCGGCTGTCACGCGGCACAGAGTGATCCAAGGCCAACGAGCACGGGCCAAACACTATTCAATTCATCGAGTGAGCTCACACTTGTTCGGCTAGTAGCTAGGGTGCAAATATTTGCAGTGCACTGCGCCGTCGTCACCAACATCGAGGCAGCAGGGACCATGCCTGTGGTGTTGCAGTTGAGCTGCTTGCGGGTTCCTGGCCAACACGAGGCATTGCTGCATGGCTAGGCCCATCAAGAAGGCCAGCAATCTCTGCACCTGCACCTCCTTCATATCAACGACAAGCGATCAAAGCTTCAAACAGCTGCTTCTACATCCGGACTAAAAGCACATGCGGGCCTCTGCCATCATTGAGGCCAGTGCTGCAGCATCCTGCCAGCATGACTCTCATCAGTTGAAAACAAAGCCCAGCCCACTGCTGGCCCCCAATGATTCGGGACTTTCAACGCAGACATTCACGCTCCACCGATCAAGCTACTGCTTCTACATCCGAGTTCTCAGTACAAGCACATGTTGGCCTCTGCCATCATTGAGGCCAGTGCTGCAGCATCCTGCCAGCATGACTCTCATTAACTGAAAACAAAACGCCCACTGCAGGCCCCTAGTGATTCGGGACTTTCAACGCAGACATTCACGGTCCACCAATCACAACCAAAGGCCCAGTCTCCCAATTGAAAGTGAAGCCTTTGCTCGAATGCATGGGCCTCGTCCGACATCTGCGGGTCTGTCGGCTTCTGGCCAGGGTCACTACTTGGCAGATAAACGCATCCCATCTTGAAATGTGCAACTTCATTGCCTTGCAAGGCGCAATATAATGTATGCACCGAATCACTCGTGAGACACCAGCCTTCTGCGACGTGGCAATGAGCATCTGTAAGAAGTCATCTGCTGCCTCGCCCTGCACAATAGCAGCGATGTTTTGACGTGGTGGGGAGAACTAGACTGAACCCTAGTACAGGGGACACTGGCGTGCTGATGGTCGCTGGCGCTAAGAGACCACAGAAGCCCTGAATAAACCAGCAGAATGAGTATGATTAAGGTTGAACCCACCTGCCACTGCACCTGCCGCACGAGTAAAGCAAATGTTCCAAAACCGCACCCTCAGTAGACACGTTCTGGCCATCGCTGACAAAAGAAAATTCGGATAGCTCATAAAGCCCTTGAAGGCTAGCATTGGCCGCCGGGCATAAGCCCACAGTGCGAACGACCAAACGCACACGCCCGTAAAACTCATGGGAAGAGCTAAAACAAAACAAGAGGCCCCTTCAAACCCACACCTGACCATTGCAATCAGTTGCACACCCGCCTCAGAAGGCTCTTCCGCCTCTGCAGCAAAAAAAGGCAAGCTCGCTGTGATCCAAGGCCGACGAACGCGGGCCAAACACTATTCAATTCATCGAGTGAGCTCACACTTGTTCGGCTAGTAGCTAGGGTGCAAATATTTGCAGTGCACTGCGCCGTCGTCACCAACATCGAGGCAGCAGGGACCATGCCTGTGGTGTTGCAGTTGAGCTGCTTGCGGGTTCCTGGCCAACACGAGGCATTGCTGCATGGCTAGGCCCATCAAGAAGGCCAGCAATCTCTGCACCTGCACCTCCTTCATATCAACGACAAGCGATCAAAGCTTCAAACAGCTGCTTCTACATCCGGACTAAAAGCACATGCGGGCCTCTGCCATCATTGAGGCCAGTGCTGCAGCATCCTGCCAGCATGACTCTCATCAGTTGAAAACAAAGCGCAGAGCCCCAGTGATTCGGGACTTTCAACGCAAACATTCAGGTCTCCCAATTGAAAGTGAACCCTTTGCCCGAATGCAAGGGCCTCGGCCGTCATCTGCGGGTCTGTCGGCTTCTGGCCAGGGTCACTACTTGGCCGATAAACACATCCCGTCTTGAAATGTTGCACCTGCTATCCACAACGCAGAACCACTGATGCCTATTACCAAAGGAGCTGCAGGAGG
This sequence comes from Symbiodinium natans, assembly GCA_905221605.1. Lineage (NCBI taxonomy): Eukaryota > Dinophyceae > Suessiales > Symbiodiniaceae > Symbiodinium > Symbiodinium natans. Next base: position 6,729 of record CAJNDS010000032.1, read on the forward strand.
CGGGGGGGGGGCCTGAACAAGAGACGGGGGGGGGGGGGGGGGGGGGGGGGGGTTGGATATGTTCGCGCAGGCCCCAGCGGGACGCATTATCACAACCGCGAGTCCTGGAAGTGAGAGCCGTGTAAAGGCACTCCTGGCACCCCTGGCGCCTTCTGCGATGTGGCAATGAGCATCTTCAGGAAGTCATCCGGTGCTTCTCCCTGCAATACTTACCGTAGAAGCACGCAGGAGAGCTCTGACAGGAAGACGTCACTCCTTTAGATGCCCTGGACCTGAAGGCCACCAGGGAATCAGGTATAATCAGGTGCAAACCCTAGAACTTGCCAACGTCAGAGGCCCAACCATGACGGAAGAGTGCTCTGGCCTCGGGAGGAGCTAGCGGTGCAGCTTCTGCGTCTTCCGCCTCCTTGCGCCCCGAGCTTAACGACTGGAATGGGCATATTTGCGAGAGGCTGGGAGTGGACTGAAGAAGAAAAGGCAATAGATGAAAGGGTAGTTCCTGGCGGTAGAAAAAAAATGTCAAGTGGCCACCATGAGAGGTTTAGAGACAAGGGACCTGAAGACTCAGTTATGGGATGCCGCCTGGACTACATAGGCCAGCAGCTGGCAAATAGGACCGAAATTAACTTTGCTGGTGGCACTTGACAAGTCAGCACCCATAAGACTGTGGAGAATCGAAAAACCGGCAGCAAATCGCATCAGCGCATTTCTACACATCAGGAAATCTGAGACTGCTCAGCAGATGAAAGGCACCAGCATTTATACGGCAAGAACCACACATAAAACCAGCCTTAGGGACATCGGAATGCAAGAACCATGCAGAGTGAAATGGGCATATCCACTTGCAAGAAGACCATGCCAGAACGGAATGCTGAATCAAATGCGGCATGCAAGAGCCCCTACACGAAGCCACCCACCCCCCTCCAAGCCAAGATTCCAGAAACCGGAACATCTACCATCCTTGAGGCCACGATCATCCCCACAGTCTGGAGCCCTCAATTTTCCTGTTAAGCCGCATGGCAGTCAGAAGCAATCGCATGCCGGCCTCGTGTTGGGGAGCTTGCTGCGCTGGTTCCGCTTCTATCTCCTTAACCATCTTAACTGTAAGATTTCGCAGTGCGAGCACCAGCCTAGCTACGAAGGAACAACGAATTTCATCTGGGCCCCAGACAGCTGGCTGTGGTGCCTCTGGGGGCGCCTCGCAAGCAGGAGGGGTCTGTAGGGAAAAAATGAAGGAGGAGATCGCTTTGGGGCGTTGGATTTATAACAGACTGCTTCTTGAAGCGTACCTGCTGTAATGTGGCACACTCGGCTCTTGGCAACTGAAGTGTCACTGAGTTGCCTACTTCCTGTAAACAGTTCAGTCCGTTGAAGTTACTGCTGGCGAGCGGACCCTGATATTGCAGACATGCGCCGATAGATCAAAGTAGTTTTAAGCCTAACACATCTTGCCAATCGCCAGCCACTCTGCTCGCGCTCCCAACCTGCTGACTTAAAGTATGCTGTAGATCGATGCAACATGTAGCATGTCGCTACTACGTCGCTCAAGCCTGAGCAGCCTCTGCTGGTTCATCTGCCTGTCTGGCTGTGCTCACAATACCAGATCGATGTAGGCCGAAGATCCCCGAGAACAACAGAAACAAAACCAATCACAGCAGTAGCATCAACAAGCACAGCAAAACCAATACCAACCAAGAATATCAAGAACAGCTGCGAGTTGTCTCAGGCCAGGCCAATAGAAGGTGATGCACGCAAGCTGCAATCTATTCTGGTTCATCTCTTGTGCTTGATATTGCGAGCTGCCCACCGCCTGCTGGAAGAGCTCTAGTAGCGCCCGTCGGTCTTGCATCTCCTGCAAGTTAAGGTCGGACTTGAAAACAACGAGGATGCGAAATCTGTAGATCTTTCCCTTCCCCAAAAGCAAGCAACCAGGACCAACAGATAGAAAAGAACCGAGAGTCAAGAAAACAAAACCTGGGTAAACAGAAAAAGGGCCTCGAAACCACATGCCGCAAAAACAAATGTTTGCAGCCATGACTCCGAGCTGACTACCTGAATCCATGAACTCGGAAGGTACACACCAGCTGTGCGTCTGTGGCTGTGGAAAAAGGTCCCAACTTTCCAACACTGCTTGGGTGAGAGACAGTGAGGTGAGTGAGCGAGTCAGCGGAGCGAGACAAGGAGCACTCTGTTGCAGGTTCGAACTGCTGACTGGGGCGGGGCCCGTATTGTGGAAGTGGGGGAAAGCCAAACGATGAGCCGACAAAAGCGTCACATCCAAACCGGGGCATGCAACTTGCTCGGGATCATGATGAGCATGAACCCGCGGTGCTTACGAGTGTTTGAGCTTTCGGACATCGGAAATCACGCTGGCGACGATTTCAGGCTGCTGGATTTCGGGTGCACGCCAGCTGTACCAATAGAATTGAGACGTGCATCCAAATCGTATGCGGATGGCCCAGCGAAACGGATCAAAACGGCTTTCGAGACCCAGCCTCCAGATTAGGTGCCGCCACTCTTCAGAGTTGCCATTGCAAGTTGCCATGAGCCAGGAGCTTCACAAGACTTGTTGACAAAGGTATTTTACAAAGGCAATTTAACATGGAGGAGGCAGGCGACTCCTGCTCAGCCGTCTTCTGCGCCGTTCTCTCATTGAGTATCTCGCGCTGCCGCATCTGCAGCACCTGCACAGATAGAAGGGTTTGGATGGGCCTGCAGATGGCTGGCGCAGCGTGGCTTCAACGACTTACGGGGAAAGCCCGGTGCCTCGTGCTTAATGCGCATGCGATCGCCCACGGAGACCATGTTTCGGACAATCTTCCTGGAGAGTTCACACGCCAGCAAACTGTTCGCAGGGGAAGCACTCAAAAGAATGTTTGCATCTTCTTACGTGGCTCCCGAATCAACGCATCTGTCGGGCCCCAGCCCCCATCTCTTGCGCTATGCGGCTATCTGTCTGCCCATTTTCGAACCCATTGCGAAGACCTGACCCAACGACAGCCTTCAAGAAGATCCAGCAACTTAAGACTCGATGGGTCTCGATGGAATCCTTCCGCATCTAAGCGTTTCAACCTCCCCCGCTGCTTGCAGATCGGCGGCCGTAACTTGTAGACGAAAACCTTGCAGAGCTCTCTATTTCTATCTCTCTGTTGCTCTCTCTCTCTCTCTCTCTCTCTGTGTTTGTCTCTCATTTTCCTCTCTCTCTCTCTCTCTCTCGCGCTCTCTCGCTCTCTCTCGCTAACTCTCTCGCTCTCTCTCTCTCTCTCTCTGCAGTAGCAAGCTTGGCAGCGGTGGTTACGGGCCTGGTGTAAGGATCCGCTTTTGTGTTCGCGGATTACAGGACGGTCACCGAGGCATTGAACATCGACTTTAAAGGCCGATCGATGTCCTTCGATTATGCCCATTTTGTGAAGCCCCTGGGAGCCCTCAGAGAGGCTCGCCGTCAGTCTCTTTCTATGTTTCCTTTCTTTCTCTTCCTCTTTCTCTTCACCTTTCTCTTCCTCTTTGTCTTCTCTCGCTACCTCTCTTTTTTTCTGCAGGGTATGAAGGGCGCAAGCGCCCTCCGTGCACCCGGCGCGCCCTGGATGGTTCGAGTCTCCGTGAGACTTCACACTGGACACAGGAGCAGAGACCTTGCAGTCACTCGCGTTCCTCTATTATCCCTCTCCCCCTCTCTCTCTTTCTCTTGCCAGCCTCGCATTCGAAGAACGGGATGAGGGCTTCTTCACCCTCTTCCCTGGGCCGAGACTCAAATTTGTTGGAGACGGGACTAAGACTTGAAGATTATCAGGTCCACTCATTTCCAACCTTTGTCATGTTCACGTTTCTGCAATTTCAAGGAAGAGCGGAACAGACGTGGGTACGAGAAACGTAGAAACGACGGCGTGAGTTGTTGGGCCAAGTTGTTGGGAGACCTTGTTCTGACGATTTCTGAGTTTCCTCAGAGTCCTCGAGGCCTGGCTCTTCTGCGGTGTCTGGCCCCAAGACCTGGCAACTTCCCAAATCTGAGGCGACCGCTTGAGACAATTGATCATGTTCCTGATGTCAGGATCCCACTTCACGGCCTTCCAGGATGACTCCAAGGCACCCGAACCGAGATGAATCATAATGCACCAAGCAAAAGTGGGACTACAAACGGCTACAATATTCTTGCAAGAGCTTCCGAAGCGCCAGGCCCCGTCCCAAGCAAAGCCCCGGACGAGAACATGTAAGTATGTAGCTGGGACTTTTGAGTTAAGAGTTACCGTAAGGCTCTCAGCAAGTTCCAAGTGGGGGGGCTGGGGTGTGCCCGAAAACAAAACAAGAACACGTCCTGCCCCAGCAAACAAACATCCACCCAATCTTGCTCCCGGGTGTCGAGCGTCCACCCTCTCCGGTGCTGGGCATGCCCAACAATGTTCGAGGAGTGGCCATTGCAGGGCAATGTTGGGACAACAAAAACTACATCACATCACCTTCGAACTGTCCCCACCGCACTCACCAGCGGTCTTCTATTGCCCATTCCCAAGTCTTGTGGACATGTGCACTGACTTTTAGGAGCTTCTTGCACATTGGCAACCGAGTCGGCTCCATATGAGGCGTTTGACAGCCGATTTGTGAAGAAAAATCATGCGGATAGGGAGTACTGGGTTTTGCAATTTGCGTTGCAAGCACTGCCACGCGAATTTAGCGCACTGTTCTGCCCAATGCAATCTTCGGCGTCTTGGGGCCTCAAGTCTGCACCACTCGTTCCCCTCCTGGAGTTGAAACAGGTTGAAACTACGGTGCCGTGAGAGGTGCTCGCAATACGTCCCCAGTGATAAAAAGGACAAGCAGCCACACGCTGTATAAGCTTCCACGCAGTTGAAGCCTATATTTTCCGTTTGCGTTTTGCCTTCATTGCTGGCAAGAGCAATTCAATGGTGCTTCCTTGCTGACCTTGAAAGGCCTCTGACCATGGCGAACGTTCGGGCTGCTCCCCCATACTGTGGAGAGCGAGGCACAAAAAACATGGAGCAAACCTATCCTCAGTCAGAATCATACGATGGATCAAGATGGGGCCCGACTAAACCTCAAAGCGTGCAAGCGACATGTACTTCAGTTTCAATCAAGCGCAACGCTGGTTGATTGAGAACTGCAGAGCCCACAAGAGGGAGTCTTGGCATGCTGAAAGGAGAGCGGCATCGAGCAGCAAATGGCATTAAGGTGATTTGGGCGGCAAGCCCTCAAACCACAAAGGGTCGAACTGGCGGGGCATAAACCTCTGACCTCTGAAAGCGAAACAGAAACCATGAATGATCAGCAAGCTGAAGCACAACGGCAACGCTTAAGAAGGGCTTTGGAATGACGATGAAAGACGACGGCTCCAACTGACCAAGTAATCAGCGACATAACTTGCAACTTCGATTTTCAGTTCAGTGCCTCCAACCACAAAGGAGCGATATTGCAAGAGAGCAGAATTGCTGAGCTCTCGGCAGGGAGGGTGGGGAAACAGTCCAATTTCATCTCTATTCGGGTCGTGATTGCAATGGAGAACTACCACGGGCCCCACAGCTCTCCCTACGGCTTTTCCTACAGCTTTTGGGCGCCGGGCCCACCGCAAGCATTTGCAAGGTGGTGGCAGCGCCACCCGGAACTTTGGCTTCGGCTCCGGATCCGCTGCCTCCTCCTCCTGGCAACCGAAGAATAACACAAACGCTGATGATCATGATGTGATGATTTTTGACGTGTTCTGTCTCATGATGTCTCATTTTGATCTGTTACATGATGTCCACTGACCAAATACAAGGCCACTGTTCCATCTTCGTGCACTGGTCTTTAGCAACGGCTCCAAATGAGACCTTTACTGACAGTCAAACACTGCTGACCGAGCTGAGGCGTTCACACGGGCAGCGCATTTTGCGCGCGAAATGCTTGCAAGCCATTGGCGCCTTGGCAACACGGTCTGCAACCAGGTTCTGACCCAAACCGACGATCTCCCAGAAGCACCCCCCCCCACTCCTTCATGGCCCCACAGCCATGCTGGAAAGCTCCAAGCTTAATCCGCGAGGCCTCGGGCCGTAGGCGCATGGGTAGCACAAAGCAGGCGCCCCACCTCTTGTCCCCTCCATACTACCCACCCCACCAGCCCTAACCCCAACCCCCCCCCCTCACGCCTTGCCTTCTTTGGTGGGTCTTCGCAGCCCTCACCCCCTCAGCCCTCGACAAAACCTCCACCCCCCAGGAAAGGCCACGGAAGTTCTGGAGAGTAGGGTTGGCTGTGGCATTGGCCTCAATGTCCTCTCGACAGCAACCTCGCGGCTGCGCAGGCCGCGGCCGAGGCGGGTCGTGCAGCATTAAAATTACAAAATTTACACTCAACAGCACTACTTGCCGACGGGCATGGCGCCCTCGAACGGTGCATGAATCTTGTGGCGACATTGGCTCTCCTGCTCTACGAGCCACATATCCTAAACGATTGCCAGGGCACACAGCCTTGAAAAAAAGGTAGCAAATGATCAGCGCGATGAGCAACAGCTGCAAAGCGATGGAGAAAAGAATCAAATCATGGCCTGAGCTCTTGAAGCGTCTCGCCTACTCCGGTAAAACGGCTCTGTGCTTACAACGTTTGTTACTGCACCCTCCTCGCTGCACCTTTTCCATATCTGCAGCTACGGCGCACAGACTATGTACCACCTTTCATTCTGCCTCAACTTCCGGCATCAAACTGAATCCAAGTGGCAGAGCGCGGGCAAAAGTACCACGTCTTTCGCGGTCGCCGCGTCCGTGAAGAAATACAACTGGATCCTGAGGCTGTCTCATTCTAAGCTGCCGAAGGTCAAAAGGTCAACATCCCCCAACTCCCGCCATGTCAAATACCGACAGCAGCATCAGCTTGGTTGATGCCGGGACTCATTTTCGGAGCGGCTGAGAGCAGCTGGGCCATACCCATCCCCTCCCTGCGTTGAGCCGTCCTTTGAAGCACAAATGTTGCTACACTTGGATGATGTTGCTGATCACTGTCAGCTGGAAACGGGCAATTCACAGCCAAATGTTTCAGGCAATTCACTTGGAAACTCCTCTGTGAGACAGGAAACTTCAAGGTTGCAACATGTTACAGGAGTAAAGCGGAAAACTGAGTGTTGCTGTGGCACGCCGTGATCGGATACATCCGAGACTAAACAACTCCCAGAGCGACATAGAACCCCTGAACGCGATGCCGCAGACTAGCTCAACATTGTTTCGGCAAGGCTTCTACGTCTCACAGCCAGGCACAGCATCTACTCATTGACAGCAGCGCAGCTCCAACCAGGTCTCAATCCTTCACACCACAACCGTGAGGACACCAATCTGCAAGCATGCTTAGGTCTTTTTCAGTCTGAGCCGATGTGCCGTTTTCAAGATTGCAGCGGCCTTGCTTTGAAGCCAACGATGCTCGATCCCTGCAATCTGCTGTACGAGGGATGCTGCTGCCACGAACGGTACCATAATTTCCAGTTGCTAAGAGGGATCTGCCAGATCACTCAACATGGGCTTGCGGATATACAAAGGTTGCAAGAGCTTGATACCGTCCACTCAGGCCCGAAGCCCCAGCTGCCATTTCAGTTGTAACCTTGCGCACCGATGATCAGACTCGGAGTCTTGCTCACAAATCTGCCCGTTAGAGCGGCGCGCAGCTGTTCCACTTCATCCGAACAGCGTGGGTCTCCAGCCACTCTCCCTGGAGAAGAAAAGAGCATGCAAATAAAGCTGAAGGAAACCTTTCCTAGACAACATAAGGCCAGTTTTCTCCACTCGGCAAACTTTGCTCGTACTGCGGCCACCCCTGAACCTCTGTGACTGAAACACGTCCCAACCGGCGAAGGAACAAACAGGCAGAACATGTTGGGTGAGGCAATTGAAACGGAGCTAACAAATGCTAACACCCTTGAACATGCAGAGGCGTTGCCTTTCAAAAACATGATCAAGTGATCCTGCCTCAGTTGTCGTTGGAAGCTGCAGGTGCCGCCCCTCCTCAGAAAGCTGTCGGTGTTCGCAATGGGGCCGCCGAAATCCTGCGTCCACATGCTCGACGTGCGTTCCAAAGTTCAGCTTTCGAGGGCATGGAATGATGCAAATCAAGTAAAAAATTGCAAATGAAGGACGACATGTGACTGGACACTTGCCATTGCCTTGGCATACGTAAAAACCCGTGATGGCGAGCAAAGCTGTCCAAACTTGTCCAACGAGATATCACAACGCCGGTGAAAGGGGCGTTCTTGCGCGTGAGAACTGAATGGCATCCGAGGCTCAACTCTCCCTCATTTCTGAGGAAGGACGAATACGCTGCCATCTTCGATGCTCTCACCCTTTGCTGTAGTCCAGGGCTTTCTCCCTCTCTCTCGATTGCTGCAAAGGCCACATGCAACTTCCAGACATGGCTGTTGGCCGTTCCGAGGCAACAGTTTTTACGCTTGTAAACGAAGGAGCTGGCCATACAGCATCTCGATGCCATCTATCTGGCCACTGCCTGAGCATTGCGCGCCGCGTCTTTGTACATGTGTCAACAAACACTTTCTCACCCTTGAACGCTGGCACCCTGAAACACAGAAATTATGTCTGGTGTGAAAACAATCACCAACAACTGGCTGAAAATTTGAGAATAATATATATATATATATATATACATGCATATTACATATATATGCATTAAACATGATGTCGTCTCCTTTGCTTCTGTCACATTTCCTTGTACGCTTTTCCTCTACATCTGCGGCCTGAGTCGCATTTCGGTCGGCCATGCCACAGGTTGCGTGGGCCGCTTCCATTTGCAGCGAAAAGCCTCTGAACATGTTCGAATGCCACACAGACTGTTCGCAGGCTAAAGCAGCTAAGCATTGCTCAGCACCCTTATGCCGCTATTGCAAGATGCGTAAGAGACGGAGAAAGCTTCCGAAGCCTCGCATGTTGACGCTAACTAACACACCCGTCCAGCCAAACTAGTTGACAACATCGGGGAATGTCGCTGACACCGTCCATTTGCTGCCTCTTTAACAACATACAGCAACTACCAGCTGGGAAATAAAGCAACGTTCACCAAGCAAGATACCCATGATCACAACGACAACGACAGAGACGACGACAACGAGAATTCACGGCGTAGTCAGCTAAGAGGCTCCATGGCATCCAACTTGTCGCCAGGCATGGCGCGGACCAAACGTCAGTAAAGTGATTGGAATATTCCGGCACTAAATCCGTTAGCGGATGCTCACCGCATGCTGCCGCATGCGGCAATCCACGGTTTGGCAATGGTCTGCTGCATGATGGCCAAGCAAACACAATCTGTCGATGGAATGAATGATTGTACCCAGGTATACCATGTACATGCCATTTTTCATCACGACACTTCAAACTCCAGCCACATTGTCTTTACGGAATGCATCATGCTCCCGTTCAACAACGAAACAGGGAAACTGCAAAGCATCGAAAACAATGGGCACACGTACACAGTGTGCAGTCTCTCTCTCTTTCTCTCCGCGGCTGTGTGTCCCTCTGTCTATCTCTCCCGTCTCTCCCGTCTCTCCCGTCTCTCCCGTCTCTCCCGTCTCTCCCGTCTCTCCCGTCTCTCCCGTCTCTCCCGTCTCTCCCGTCTCTCCCGTCTCTCCCGTCTCTCCCGTCTCTCCCGTCTCTCCCGTCTCTCCCGTCTCTCCCGTCTCTCCCGTCTCTCCCGTCTCCCGTCTCTCCCGTCTCTCCCGTCTCTCCCGTCTCTCCCGTCTCTCCCGTCTCTCCCGTCTCTCCCGTCTCTCCCGTCTCTCCCGTCTCTCCCGTCTCTTTCGTCTCTCCCGTCTCTCCCGTCTCTCCCGCTTGGTTGCTGGGTAGTGTGTGTTGTTGTTGCTTCGGTTGGTGGTGTTGTTCGTCTTTCTTGTTCTTTTTGCTTCTCACTGCGATCTGTTTCACACCCAGTTGCGAGACCCACAAGAACGGCCTTCTGGTCGTGGAGTTCAAATTGGGGCCGTCCTTCTTCATGCCGAACAGAAATGCAAAATGGACCGAAAGTAGGGCGGCTCAGGCAGAAAGCCGAGCAGTGGGGCAGTGCGGAAGGTTCCTCTTCTGGCGGAACTGGATGTTCTTCGCCCGCTTCACGCGTCTCTCTCCCGTCTCTCTCCCGTCTCTCTCCCGTCTCTCTCCCGTCTCTCCCGTCTCTCTCCCGTCTCTCTCCCGTCTCTCTCCCGTCTCTCTCCCGTCTCTCTCCCGTCTCTCTCCCGTCTCTCTCCCGTCTCTCTCCCGTCTCTCTCCCGTCTCTCCCCCGTCTCTCCCCCGTCTCTCCCCCGTCTCTCTCCCGTCTCCCCCGTCTCCCCCGTCTCTCCCCCGTCTCTCCCCCGTCTCTCCCCCGTCTCTCCTCTCCCCCGTCTCCGCCCGTCCCTCTCCCCCGGTCGTCTCTCCCGTCTCTCTCCCGTCTCTCTCCCGTCTCTCTCCCGTCTCTCCCCGTCTTCCCCTCTCTCCCGCTCTACCCCGTCTCTCCCCGATCTCTCTCCCCCCCTCTCCCCCCCCTCCCCCGGTCTCTTCCCGATCTCTCCCCCGTCGCCCCGCCCGTTCCCCCCCGTCTCTCCCCCCGTCCCCGCGTCTCCTCCCCCGTCTCTGCCCGTCGTCTCCCCCGTCTCTCTCTCCCCCGTCTCTCCCCCGTCTCTCCCCCGTCTCTCCCCCGTCTCTCCCCCGTCTCTCCCGCGTCTCTCCCGCGTCTCTCCCGCGTCTTTCCCGCGTCTCTCCCGCGTCTGCAGAATTCTGCATTTGGGTTTAGGTTTTTTAACACCTAGATTTCTTGTCACAGATAGTTGCAGCATAGGGCGGAGGCCTCTTCGTGTTAGTCTTACCTGGCAGGAACACTTTGGTTTTCTGTTGGAAAAGTGCCTGGAACAACCGGCAGGAACAAGCCTGTTCTTCCTTAGAGTGCCGAATGCAACGGACATCTGTTCTATCTTGCGCAGCACGATGGCCTAATTATGTCTGGCCTTCTAAAGATCTTTGAGGCATTAGCTGGCCTTTAGAAAATTTTTAGGCAGCTGGAGAGGCCGACCTCAGTTTAAGAAGCTTACTCCGTCGGTTTGCTGGTGTCGGTGGGTGGAGGTCCGGCTGGTTTACCCGTTGTCACGTGTTTTCGACAACGAACTCTTGGGTACCTGTTGGACCCAGGACAACCTGCCTTATGGTGGGAGCTTGCATAAGTTTAAGTTTAATGTTAGAGATCGGCTTGTGAGGCCGTAAACAAGCAGGGTGTCTCAAACTACTGCAGGCCCAGACGTGATTAGGCCCCGCAAGCGGCTGCCGGAACCTTTGCCAGAAGGCCCAGAAGGTATGTGAGAAACTGCTGCTTCAACCTTCTCCAGCAGGCCCAGAAGTGGTTAGGCCTAACACTTAAACCTGCTTAAAGTGTTCTCCACAAAAATCGGCCGCTGCGCGGGGCTCTGAGTTATAAGGCCCCTTGACTCTCACACTTGACGCGCGGTTGGCTGCAGACCGTTAAGCAGCCTTGGGGGCCTTAAAATGCTCCGAGCTCCGCGCTGCGTGCGGCCTGATGCTTGCCCTGCCGGGGGAGACCGTGAGCGAACCTGTGTAGTTGTTCTACCGTGTGAGTCCTGCCTCATCAAAAAACTCGCGCCAATCCGGCAAGTTTGGGTTGTCTGGCAAGGGGGCGGTACACGGTAGCTGTAAAAAGCGCAGCTATGCTGTTGAATCTGTTGAACGCCGCCTGTTCTTTGCGCAAACTGCTGAAACCTTCTCTGGAAGGCCCAGAAGCGATCAGGTCTCTCTAACTGCTGCCTAAAACTTTCCCGGGAGGCCCAGCAGTGTTTCAGCCTTCGGAGGCTTCCAGGCGCTACGTCACCAAGAAGCGTGCCAAGCCGATAGGCTCCCGGCACCTGGGAAGCACATGAGCCAAGTGCCAGCCAGCAGCCTTTGGGGCTCTTGCGCCGTCTCAAAAATCGGCCGCTGCGCGGGGCTGTAAAAATATGGCCTCTTGCAAGCAGCGCTCCAGGCCCGCCCTATGGCCATGGGGTCGAGCCTCAAAACTTTCGGCGCAAACACAAGGAGCCTCCAAATAGGCTACTCCCCTAATAGCTATGTGAGGACGCCCGGACTCACATAGCGCCGATGGCAGCATTGTGTAGCCACACCAGCCCCTTGCTAATAGCTATGTGAGGACGCCCGGACTCACATAGCGCCGATGGCAGCATTGTGTAGCCACACCAGCCCCTTGCCTGCCCCCGCTCGCAGGGGGGGGGGGGGGGGGGGGCGCCCTTTCTGGCACTCTGTGTGCATTGTGCATTTGTGCGCGTTCGTACCTTTCTTTCAGTGCGCTTGCAACTTTCTTGTCAACCTTACGGCCTACCCATACTTTCGCTTAATGTCTGTACCAGACGTGGCGCAGCATTGCTATGGGTAACGGGCAGCTGAGTGATTGGTGCCGGTAGGTTCTTGTTTGCGTTGGTCTCACCTCGCTGGCCTTGCGTTAAGTTGTCTTGCAATAAGGGCCTTTGCGCTAGCGGTTGCTTCTTTGTAGTCACGACTTCTTTTACACTCGCTGGCTCGTACAGTTTGGCTCTCAAAGTAGATGTCCTTCCGTTGCCAAGACCTGCCCACTGTGCCGCTGATGTGGTAAAGGGGCGTCCGCTTTAAAAAAAAACTTGGCTCAGCTGGCCCTGACCTAACCCGCTGTTGGGGCCTTTTGGATCGTGTTTTTCGCCCACCCGCCCAGTGCCCAGCTCAAACACTTCCTTCAGGCCGCTCTCACACTCCATTCGCCGTGCCACGCCTGCCTCCAAACGAGTGTGCGCCCAAGAGCCGCCATGCAGCATCGCAGCTCTTGCTGCAGAACAATCATGCATAGCCTCACCCAAAGTGGAATAGCCCATCACTACTTGCCGCATGTAGATGACTAACTCCTCCCAAAGCGGGGGTTTTGCCTGCCTGCGTGCCCGGGAGATCTCTTGCCTGGTGATCTCCCGGCATGCCGCCAACTTGCCCAGAGCAGCACCCGTGAAAACAAGCGCGCGCGTTTGGGGAGAGCGTTGTGCTGGTATAGCCACACAGCAAGCAGCACAGCCACCGCGCGCGAACAGGATGCTTCAAGAGCACACACTTTTGTTGCGTTCTCGCTCTTACTAACCAAGAGAAGCGCAAAAACAAACAAACACCCACCTCCCCCCGCCCACAACAGCAAAACCAATGCAAGTAACATCTTAGCACTCTATCAGCCGGCAGGCCTGACAAAAGCAGTCGAGGAAATTTAAAAAAGATGCGTGGCGTTCATAAGGTTAACATTGGTCTTACACAGAACTGAATTCATGCTGGCCCAGAGGGCCTAACTCACCCAAATACCAAACGACCAACTGCTCTTACGCCAAAGCCATCCAACAGACATTGCAAATGCAGTCGCAAGTTGCAAGAAAAGCCGGAGCTCTTCTTGCGACAGCAGGAAGCCGTCGAACCCGTTAAGGTCTGTACAACTACAAGTTTAAAGACTCTTTGCTTGTTGCAAATGCTTCTGTCTTCACATGCACCACAAGCCAGAAACGTTCTCCAAGCTGACAAAAGCTGCCGTGTCTCGAACTGTCGATTGCGGACGTAGAAAGTTGCAGTGCAAAAAATTACTGTGGAGGTGCCTTCGAATGACCGAGGATGTGCGCTGTTTTTGGCAAGCCTAAATGCAGCTCCTGAACCTGCAGCCTCTTTTTGGTGTCTGCTTGTACAGAAGCTCGTAGCTATGGACGGGGAGGTCGGTGTAGCAGCACATGGAGCTCCAAATGGAGCGCCAGTAGCTTTGCCACAGGCGGCGTGTTGCACCTGACAAGAGACGCGTGTGTTGTGCTTTGCAGTTTGCCAGGGAATTACCGTTTCCGGCAGGAAACGCCCCACCAGAAGATAGAGCGTCTCAAGCGAGAGCGCCGCGAAGCAAAGGACAGCTGGCTGCCTTTGTGTCAAACATGCAAGCTGCCGGACATGGTTGCGAGGCTCTTGCCAAGCAACTTACAAAGGCAGTGAAGCAGCAAGTGCGCAAAGTCAAGAAGGTCTGGGTGCGTGTTGGGCCTTGCATTGTTCATCGCTCTTTGTAGAGGCACGGGCCATTGCAAAGCTGCTCACGGAAAACGAACTCTTAGGAGTTCTCGTCGAAAAACGCCAGGCAGTGTCATGCTGTCAGAGTTTCTTGAGCCATGTCGGTGTTGGCGGCGCAGGCTGCGTCACAGTCGTGAGGGCGGCGTAGCGCTGCTTTGTTTTCTGCCTGCAAAAATTCGGAGTCTCGAAGGAGTCTTGGAACTTTTGCATGGCACGTGTGGCTGGGGAACAGCTGCCGGGCGTGTGTGTTGAAGGAGAAAGACTAATGACAATTCCATCCAGGTGCAACCAATGGTCATGGGTTGGGGTTCGGGCCGAAGGGCTCCGAGTGTCGGCTTGGGGAAGCTTAGGGGATCTTAGGGGTTTAGGCAAGGGACTTGGACAGATGCCAACCAAATCCCAACTCGATAGTCCGCATGGTATGTGCGCAGGTCACCAGAGGCACCAGGGGAATTTTAGCATCATGTCGAGTCATGTCTTTGCAGGGCAGAGCCGCATTCTTGCAGTAGCATGCGATCCCCTTGCTCATCGCTTCCTGGTCCTCTCGGGGCTTAGGCAAAGTCTGAGGCTTCCCTCTTCTGGACTCATTCGCGCTTTGTCTTGTCTTGTGCTTCCTCCCTGCAGCCCTTTTGTGGTCGTGCGCATTTTGCAAGACGTCGGAGCCTCATATTGTGATTGAAACTGCAACATTTTCTGATTCTGTTGCGCTGGAGTTAGCGGAAGCAAAGGGTTGAAGACTGGCAGGGGTTTTTACTTTGATGTAGACGCGACTTGACGCCTCTGGGTTGTTCACCGGGGTCTCCTGATGTTTGGGCTGAGTAGAAGCCACTTGACGCTCAGGTGCAGGAATCTTGCATGATGCGAACTGACGGACATGGAATGCTCTTCGCCGCCATCTCAGACATGGAGCGCACAAGGGGAATCCGACCGTTTTGTGTTCTGTCTTGGCAACTTGTGGGCAGGGGTTGTACTTGGATATTTGAGCTGAGCAGCAGCGACTTGACGCTTCTCAGGGTTGAGCACGGGGGTCTTTTGTCCGGATGTTTGCGCTGAATAGAAGCCACTTGCATGACGAGGACTGACGGACATGGAAGCTCTTCGCCGCCATCTCAGTCCTGGAGCGTGCAAGGGGAATCCGACTGTTTTGTGTTCTCTCTTGGCGACTTGTGGGCAGTAATTTTGATGTTTGAGCTGAGCAGCAGCGTCTTGACGCTTTTGAGGGTTGAGCACAGAGGTCTTGTCTGATGTTTTTGAGCCGAGTAGAAGCACTTGACGCTCAGGTGGAGTGTGGAATCTTGCATGCCGCGGACTGACGTTTCGCCACCATCTCAGACCTGGAGCGCACAAGGGGAATCCGACTGTTTTGTGTTGTCTCTGTTAACCGCTTGTGAGCAGGGGTTTAACTTTGATGTTTGAGCTGAGCAGAAGAGCTGAGTAGGCAGGTGTTGAGGGTTGTGGAGCGGGGTTTTGTCCTGATGTTTGAATTGAGTAGAAGCAAGATGACACGCAGGTGCAGAGTGGAATCTTGCATGAGGAGGACTGACGGACACGGAATGCTCTTCGCAGCCCGGGAGCGTGCAAGGGGAATCTGACTGTTTTGTGTTTTCGTTTTGCTTGTGCGGAAGGCATAGTCCGGGATTGGCTCCGAGAGTTGTGCACAGGGGTTGTGAGTTGAGCACAAATGACTTGACGCTTCTGGTGGAGAGTGGATTCTTGCAAGGACTTGGCGGACACCTCTGTTGGCAGCTGATGTGTATGCAAGACCGACATAGTCAGGTAAGAAGAAGTCCGCTTGTATTTTCTGAGACACCTTGTCTTACTTAGCTACCTTTTGCAACCTTCTTGTTTTCTGAGCGAGGTTTTCTTAGTTTGTGAGCTACTTTTTATGATTTTCCGAGTTTTATGTCATGAACTTTTGCGTTTGAGCCACAATCCTAAACCGAAGCTGCAGATTCAGCGTACAGCGCAAACGTGATAATTCTCCGTTTTTCGCCACTGGTGAGGGGCGTTTGAGACAATTTCGTCACGTTTTGAGCTCTGAGCCGCAATCCTAAACCCAATTTGCAGGTTTCCAAAACCTCATAAAAATCGAGCGCGCCGCATAAATACGGACACACGAGCAAGCATATGGAAAACATGGGCAAAATCGCCATTTCACTTCTTGGAGCCAAGGCTTCTTACATGGAGTTTAAGCCTTTCAGAGACGGCGTTTCACCTTTTGGGGTTTAGGATGCAGCGCGCAGCGCAAACGCGATAATTCTCCGTTCTTCGCAACCAGTGAGGGGCGTTTGAGACAATTTCGTCACGTTTTGAGCTTTGAGCCACAATCCTAAACCCAATTTGCAGGTTTCCAAAACCTCATAAAAATCGAGCGCGCCGCATAAATACGGACACACGAGCAAGCATATGGAAAACATGGGCAAAATCGCCATTTCACTTCTTGGAGCCAAGGCTTCTTACATGGAGTTTAAGCCTTTCAGAGACGGCGTTTCACCTTTTGGGGTTTAGGATGCAGCGCGCAGCGCAAACGCGATAATTCTCCGTTCTTCGCAACCAGTGAGGGGCGTTTGAGACAATTTCGTCACGTTTTGAGCTCTGAGCCGCAATCCTAAACCCAATTTGCAGGTTTCCAAAACCTCATAAAAATCGAGCGCGCCGCATAAATACGGACACACGAGCAAGCATATGGAAAACATGGGCAAAATCGCCATTTCACTTCTTGGAGCCAAGGCTTCTTACATGGAGTTTAAGCCTTTCAGAGACGGCGTTTCACCTTTTGGGGTTTAGGATGCAGCGCGCAGCGCAAACGCGATAATTCTCCGTTCTTCGCAACCAGTGAGGGGCGTTTGAGACAATTTCGTCACGTTTTGAGCTCTGAGCCGCAATCCTAAACCCAATTTGCAGGTTTCCAAAACCTCATAAAAATCGAGCGCGCCGCATAAATACGGACACACGAGCAAGCGTATGGAAAACATGGGCAAAATCGCCATTTCACTTCCAAGACAAAGCCACAATCCTGAACCCAATTTGCAGGTTTCCAAAACCTCATAAAAATCGAGCGCGCCGCATAAATACGGACACACGAGCAAGCGTATGGAAAACATGGGCAAAAATCGCCATTTCACTTCTTGGAGCCAAGGCTTCTTACATGGAGTTTAGGCCTTTCAGAGACGGCGTTTCACCTTTTGGGGTTTAGGATGCAGCGCGCAGCGCAAACGCGATAATTCTCCGTTCTTCGCAACCAGTGAGGGGCGTTTGAGACAATTTCGTGACGTTTTGAGCTTTGAGCCACAATCCTAAACCAATTCGCAGGTTTCCAAAACCTCATGGGAAACAGTGCTTGTATGACAAGTTTCACAGATCAGCAAAGGGGGTTGGGGGACTGATTAGCAAGGGGGTTGGGCATGACAATTTTCGCAAATATGCCAAGAGGGGGTTGGGGGGACAGTGTTTGTAGCTGTGCAAGCGTGTTTCACAGCACAAGAATCTGGTTGAAACCCATCATGCGAGCATTGTGTTTGCAGACTAGTGCGAGCTTGAAGCCCCCCTTCGAAGCCTTCGAAGTCCCTCATGAGTTGATGAGTGGTTACCTTGGAACAACCACTGGGCACAGGCCTCATCAAAGCAAGGAAGCATTTGTGACACCACTCCTTATAAAATGTACTGAAAGGGCATTAACATCGCGCATTTTAGTGTATTTAATATGTGCTTTTGCTTTTCTTTCTTTGCTGCAGGGTCGTTTAAACGGGCTTTCAACGCAGCATGAAAGGGCTCTTAATTAAAATGTTCTTGCGGGGCCCATAATACTGATACGCTTATGGCCCCGTATAATGTGAAATTTAGAAAGGGGAAAATTATAACATTAGTGCGCGATTCGCACAGTTTAGAATACGCAAAAGTATTAACGCAGCAAAGGGCCTTCACTCTGGACCCTTTTGTCTCTGAGCCTTTAAAAAGGGTTGACTGATGATGGAGCACTGGGTCTAGTTTCCTGGCTATGATTCCGTGTTACACGGTAAAAAAATCGAGCGCGCCGCATAAATACGACACACAAGCAAGCACATGGAAAACATGGGCAAAATCGCCATTTCACTTCTTGGAGCCAAGGCTTCTTACATGGAGTTTAAGCCTTTCAGAGACGGCGTCTCACCTTTTTGGGGTTTAGGATGCAGCGCGCAGCTCAAACGTGATAATTCTCCGTTTTTCGCAACCAGTGACGGGCGTTTGAGACAATTTCGTCAACGTTTGAGCTTTGAGCCGCAATCCTAAACCTAATTTGCAGGTTTCAAAACCTCATCAAAATCGAGGCAGGCATATGGAAAGCATGGGCAAAATCGCCATTTCACTTCTTGAGCCAAGGCTTCTTGCAGAGTTTAGGCCTTTCAGAGACGGCGTTTCACCTTTTGGGGTTTAGGATGCAGCGCGCAGCGCAAACGCGATAATTCTCCGTTCTCGCAACCAGTGAGGGGCGTTTGAGACCATTTCGTCACTTTTTGAGCTTCCTAAACCCAATTTCCAAAACCTCAGAATTCGAGCGTGCCGCACAAATACGGACAAGGTAGCGCAGAAAATCAAGAAATACAGCTCATAAAAAAAGGAAAACGGTAGCTCAGATACCAACGATGAGGTGTCTCAGAAAAACTGCTCCAAAACACGATCGATGAGCAGTTCCATTCTGAGGTTTGCAACACCTTAAGTGTCGCTTCTCATATGTTCTCAGAGAATCACGCAGTTTACGGTTCCACTGCACACGGAAGCCTGTCATGCTATGAGATTTCCCTCGTGCCCGTCCTTGTTCTTTTTCTCCATTCATGCCCAAGCAGTGGTCTCGTCCATGTTTGGCGCACTCTTGTCCAAACTGTGGTTTCGTCCATGTTTCCGTTGCAGCACCCGCGTTTTCGGGGCCCTCTGTGAGTGGGCGGCAAGCCGCTGGTACAGTTAGTTCTTAGATTTCTTGAAATCCTTTCACTGGGGCGTTGAAGAGAAGGCCTATTGGGTCAAGCTTGAAGCTCTGACATGACTAGAGAGGCCTTGTCGACCACGTGTGAAGCCTTCACATGAGTGGAGTCACCTTCGTAGGCCAAACAGCCACGCGGCCGGACCGGAGACCACTAGAATCTTCAATTTGGCAGTGTGTTTGACAGGAAACAGAAGGTCCTGCAAATGCGTTTTTTGGAATAATAATTCTATCCTCCCACCACGGTTTTGCAGGACCGCCCTCCCACATTGCAGTCTGGCGTTCAGCTAGGTCCTGCGTGGTCCTTTCAGCCCCTTTTGCCCCTGGGAAGGTGCTCAAAGAAGGGTCCTGCTGCGTTCCTAGTGGGTTCTGTGGTACGATCAGTACTGCGTGTCACGGGAAGTGTCAGCGTGTTGCTTTGGCTTGCTTGTTTGTTCTGCCGATCAGTACAGCCGATAGTTTATCAAAGTCCCGCCTGCTTCGGGTGAACTGATGGTGCAGCGGAGCTGCTGCGGAGGAGGAGCTGGTGCACCCATGTGTGCTTCTCCAATTGGAGTCCTTGAAGCAGCGGCCTGGGGTCGAGTGACGATAGGCAGGCTGGGCCCTGCCCAGCTACTTGCTGCCAAAAGTGTGTCCGCGTGTGATGGCTGAAGTAGAGCTTATTCAGCGCAGCCCACATGAGCAGCCCTCACTGCTCAGAGCCCCCGCTGCCCCAAGAGGCTCAGGACCGAAGAGCCGCAGCGCAGTCCTAAACCTTACCGCTCTCACCGCCGAACGTTACAAGCAACAATTCCTTTGCACTGCCAACGTGCAACCAGCAAAATTAGTAATTCAGGCCTTGCATTTTGCAAGCCTTGAGCCATGGAGCCCAACAAGAGGCGACGGCTGTGTGGCAAGCAAGCTCCGATTGAAGGCCTCAACACAAGGGACACCCGAAACGCATTGCAGATTTTCATCCGGGACAGGTGGGTAGCGCAACAAATGACAGCTCGGAATCTGCGTGGACATGAGCAACGGCAGCGGCTGAGGGTGGAATTCAGCAGCAAACCGGACAAAAGCGCCGTTTTGGAAGGTATGCGAGACCAGGTCCCGCAGAACTTGCGAGCAGCGGCCCGCTCCCTCCTGGCAAGCTGGACGATAGAAACACCCATCGTCCAGGAACCCGTGTTGTTGTCATATCGTGGATGCGGCACCATGTTTCGCTACAGTGGGTCTTGGTCGAAGATTGAGGATGCTTCTATCACCTTGCTTTTGACGGACCAGAAGCCATCAATTGATGAGGTCTGCCAATTGCTACGTGCAAATGCAGAGGTCCTGCGTTTGTGGTCTGACTTTCAGGACTTTGTGAAGGACTTGCAGCGTCGCTTTCACTTGGATCGCGCCACAGCTGCCTTGGAGCTCCACAGCCAAGTGAGTCTTGAGCGGAAGCAGGCGGCTGTGCACTTGCATCACTTGCATCTGATGTGGGACAGCAGAAAAAGCGTGTCCATGGGCAAAGGTGATGTCGTCTTTCGTGGGGCGCCGCCCCACATGTCTGTGGACTGTGCGCAGGCTCGCGGGAGATCCTGTCGCAAGGCCTGGGATCAGGGACACTACTATCTGCAATGCCCCAAGATCGGTGCAATTTACATGACAACCACGGCCGCGTGCTACACATGCTTTGGGGTGTCGCCCGAATGGGTGACTTCTCTGTGGCAAAGCTGCAAGATCACCAAAGAGACGGCCGAGAAAGAATATGTGAAGTGCAAAAAACACGTCCGGGCGTACCTGGAGAATGTGAAATTTCACACCCAGTGTGTTCGTGCCGATGCTGTGGCTGAACGACAGGCAGCTGCCTTGCGTGACTTGCAGCCCTTGATGAGAGACCCCATTCGAGTACAGCAGGTGGAGTCCGATTTTCTGCCACAATTCAGACGGCCAATGTTTCGGCGCAAGTTTCTTGTCTTGACAGGCCCTACAAGATTGGGAAAGACTATTTATGGCCGTGGCTTGTTTGGGCATGATGCCACTCTGGAGCTCAACTGCTCCGGCGTCCTTCATCCGGACTTGCGTGAGTACGACCCACTTCGCCACAAAGCAATCCTTTTCGACGAGGCCTGCTGCCAGATGGTTTTGGCCCACAGAAAGCTTTTCCAGGGCCCTGTCGAGGAAGTCACTTTGGCCCATAGCTCCACGA
This sequence comes from Symbiodinium natans, assembly GCA_905221605.1. Classification (NCBI taxonomy): domain Eukaryota; class Dinophyceae; order Suessiales; family Symbiodiniaceae; genus Symbiodinium; species Symbiodinium natans. Next base: position 27,908 of record CAJNDS010000032.1, read on the forward strand.
ACATGTACAGCTACTCGGTCTTCGTGTATGGTGTGGCCATGCTGATTACCTCTAACTCCTGGCGCACAGAGCTGCAAGATTGCAGTCCGGAAGACCAGGAATGGCTTCGTGGAAATTCGATATGCATCGATTGCGATGTGCCTCTGTACAAGCCGTGAGCGTGCAAAAAGTCGCTTTTGCCCGACCGCAGGACGGGACCCCTGCCCTGAAAGCCTCAAGATCATGTCTTCTGTTTTCAGTTTGGGTGGCCCCGTTCTGCGACCAAGCGTGTTTCGGGTCAGGCTGCCCTCAGAAGCTGCAACTCACACCTTCTGCTTACCTGCAGAAGACTTCCTGAAAGTGTCTGGTCTGTATCGGCGCAGAAGGAACACCAAAGTGGCCAGTCTGTGTCAGCACTGGAGGAAAGCCCCCAGTAAGGCTGTGCTGCAACCTCAGATTTTTCGTGGGAAGCAAAGACCGCGGGGAGGCCACGCTGCAACCAAGATTTTTTGGGGGAGGCTGAGAAGCTGCCCCTAAGGCTTCTGCCTATGTGCAGAAGCCTTGCTGAAAGTATCCGGTCTGTGTCGGCACGGAATGAACACCAAAGTAGCCGGTCGGTGCAAATGAACCTGGCAGGCGTAGTCGGTCTATATCGACCCCTGGATTTTGCCTGAAAGCCGCAAAAGTACGCGGTTGTGTTTGGTGAGCAAGGAAAAACTCCGAGGAGGGGGCTGGACGCGTGCCCGCGCGCGGGGGACCGCGCTGCCGTTATTCTTTTGGGTGAGGCTGCAGCCTCAGAATTTTGGGTCTGGTGGGAAGCAGAGATTTCGGCTGCTGTGTTATTCCATGGAGAGTGTTTCACCCGTCACTACGAGCGAATCGGCTTGGAGACAGACTCACTGTGCTGCTGATGCGGTAAACGAGCTAGCTTCAAAAAAAAAAAAGGGAAGCAAAGATTCCGGGGAGGCTGTGCTGCAGCCTCAGAATTGTCGGTCAGGTGGGAAGCAAAGATGCCGAAGAGGGCGTGCTGCAGCCAAGGATCTGTTGTTCTCTGTTTCTGCCTATCCGCAGAAGCTTGACTGAAGGAAACCTGTCTGTGTCGGCGCAAAAGGAGTCGTGGGAACTGCTAGCTGGAGGCTCAAAAATGTGTACATGTCGGTCTACATTCGGACTTGGGCAATCTTGCCAATGCAATCTTGCTCGACTCGAAGGTCCTGAAAGTAGATGCCCGAAACTGGCAGAAAACCCGAGGCCCTATGTGGTGACCTCCACAGTTAGTTTTGAAGTGGCCATCGTTCACACATGGACCCCTGCGCAGCTCTCGAAGAGACCAAAGCGCAGGCCTGTCTGGGCGCATCGTCTTGCTACTTCTGCGCTTGAGTTGAGTCATGTTGTCCTGGTGTTTAGGTTCGCAGCTTGACTAAGCAGATCAACGCGCTGGCCCGTTCAAGTCGCAAAGCGAAACGACGGGAACTTGACGGGGGCTTGTCTCCTGCGCAGTGCGTGAGTTTGCTGGCTGTCTACATCTTGTCCGGCTTCAACGTTGCATTGGCAATTGAATTTTGCAGGCAGAAGAGGCATGCCTGTACATGGACTGATGAGGACACTCAAGCGTTCGTGGAGAACCTGTACTTACAGCAGAGTGTCGAGGATCTGGTTCGCATCGAGACGGAGCAAAGCAAGCGCCGCCTGATGGCAGTGCGGTTCATAGCAAGTTGGGAGTGCCACAACTTTGCAATCCACGCCAACCAGCAAGGGGCTGCGCCGTCAACGGCTCTTGTTGCCAGGAACTATGTCTTGCATGCTGCCCAGCTGGCTGCGGAGGCAGTGCCCCCCTGCCTGCAGCGTCGTGTTGAGCAGGGACCTGCTGCGCTTCCTGCAGCAAGGCGGGGCCTGCGCAAATGGTCCCGGCGTTTTCGACGTCGCTGGGGCTTTCGCTGGGGGGCGTTGGAGGCTACAGATTGCTCGTCGGTGCAAGAAACGGTGGACAAGGTCCTGGCCTGGTGGTAGGACTGGTAGGACGTAAGTTACCCGCACTCACGGAAGATCTTCTGTCCTGCTACAGTCCAAGTAGCTCAAGGCAAGATGATGTGAAACTTCGGGTCCAGGATTTGCCGTCAAGAGAGAGCATGTACATACTTGGAGAGCCAGGAGTCTTCCGAAACCCTTCAGGTTGCACCCGGGAGGGTTTTTTTGCTGTTCTTCTGGTCACTCTTTTGGGGCCTGTTTGTGGGTGCCTCTTTCGGGCCCCTTTTCGGGCCACTTTTTGGGTACCCTTTTGGTTCCCTGTACTCAGTGACTGACCCCGCACCCCGGACTGCTTTTGGAGCCCCCGAAACAGGGCCCGCTTTTCCTTGGGTTTTTTGGGTACCGAGAGGCGTGTTGTGGTAGAAGCTCCTGCTGCTTGTTGTCCTCTGTGAAGTACTCAGGTGAGCCTTTTTTGGCACCACGCCGACTGGCTGACGTCACGCGTAGCGACGGACCGTGTCCCAGTCTACCTCAACCTGGATGAGACCAGCGTCGCCTACTCTTTCTATGCAGCACGTGGCTGGATCTCGAAGAAGGTGCGGCGGCCGAGAGCCAGGGTTCCAGCCGCGCGTCGTCGAGGGTCCATCACGCACGTGGCGCTCATTAGCAGCGTCATTGCTCTGCAGCCACACCTCCCCCAGATCTTGATCTGTGGTCGCAGGTCTGTGAGCAAGTCCGTGCTTGCCCGTTTTCAATCGATTGCACCAAAGAATGTGGTCATTTTCCATCAGGCGAGTAGTTGGAACACCGCGAGCATCATGTGCGAGATACTCCGCCTGGTGGGAGCAGTGTTGCGGGCAAAGTTTCCGTCCTACCAAGGCATCCTGCTGCTTGACACTGCTCCAATGCATGTTGCCCCTGCCGTTGTTCGAGTGGCGCGACTGCAGCAGCTCTGGCTGCTGCCGGTGCCTCCGTCCACAACACAATACGTTCAGCCGCTCGATGTGAGTGTCTTCAGCCAATACAAGGGCTTCCTGCAGTCTCGCAGCCGCGATGTTCGCATCGAACGAGGCGGTGTTGACGTAGAAGACTGGCTAAGACTTGTTTTTGCCGCGTGCGATGCTTTTCTGAATAACAAAGCTTGGTACAAAGCCTTTGCTTTGGTAGGCGTACCTGCGGACAGCCAACAAGGCTTGAACGCGGAACTTGGACATTTGTTTCCTCAAGGGCGTAAGCTTTTTCCGCAACCGGAAAAGCTAACGCCAGGAGAATTCGCAAGGTTGTTGCCCAAGCGGTGCAAGATTGCGTTTGATGACTGGATTGGGGCGCCTGAAGGGCATCCCCCGTTTCTGGCTTGAGAGCAAAACCTTAACTGTGGAGGTGCCTTCGAATGACCGAGGATGTGCGCTGTTTTTGGCAAGCCTAAATGCAGCTCCTGAACCTGCAGCCTCTTTTTGGTGTCTGCTTGTACAGAAGCTCGTAGCTATGGACGGGGAGGTCGGTGTAGCAGCACATGGAGCTCCAAATGGAGCGCCAGTAGCTTTGCCACAGGCGGCGTGTTGCACCTGACAAGAGACGCGTGTGTTGTGCTTTGCAGTTTGCCAGGGAATTACCGTTTCCGGCAGGAAACGCCCCACCAGAAGATAGAGCGTCTCAAGCGAGAGCGCCGCGAAGCAAAGGACAGCTGGCTGCCTTTGTGTCAAACATGCAAGCTGCCGGACATGGTTGCGAGGCTCTTGCCAAGCAACTTACAAAGGCAGTGAAGCAGCAAGTGCGCAAAGTCAAGAAGGTCTGGGTGCGTGTTGGGCCTTGCATTGTTCATCGCTCTTTGTAGAGGCACGGGCCATTGCAAAGCTGCTCACGGAAAACGAACTCTTAGGAGTTCTCGTCGAAAAACGCCAGGCAGTGTCATGCTGTCAGAGTTTCTTGAGCCATGTCGGTGTTGGCGGCGCAGGCTGCGTCACAGTCGTGAGGGCGGCGTAGCGCTGCTTTGTTTTCTGCCTGCAAAAATTCGGAGTCTCGAAGGAGTCTTGGAACTTTTGCATGGCACGTGTGGCTGGGGAACAGCTGCCGGGCGTGTGTGTTGAAGGAGAAAGACTAATGACAATTCCATCCAGGTGCAACCAATGGTCATGGGTTGGGGTTCGGGCCGAAGGGCTCCGAGTGTCGGCTTGGGGAAGCTTAGGGGATCTTAGGGGTTTAGGCAAGGGACTTGGACAGATGCCAACCAAATCCCAACTCGATAGTCCGCATGGTATGTGCGCAGGTCACCAGAGGCACCAGGGGAATTTTAGCATCATGTCGAGTCATGTCTTGCAGGGCAGAGCCGCATTCTTGCAGTAGCATGCGATCCCCTTGCTCATCGCTTCCTGGTCCTCTCGGGGCTTAGGCAAAGTCTGAGGCTTCCCTCTTCTGGACTCATTCGCGCTTTGTCTTGTCTTGTGCTTCCTCCCTGCAGCCCTTTTGTGGTCGTGCGCATTTTGCAAGACGTCGGAGCCTCATATTGTGATTGAAACTGCAACATTTTCTGATTCTGTTGCGCTGGAGTTAGAGGTATAGGGCGGAAGCAAAGGGTTGAAGACTGGCAGGGGTTTTTACTTTGATGTAGACGCGACTTGACGCCTCTGGGTTGTTCACCGGGGTCTCCTGATGTTTGGGCTGAGTAGAAGCCACTTGACGCTCAGGTGCAGGAATCTTGCATGATGCGAACTGACGGACATGGAATGCTCTTCGCCGCCATCTCAGACATGGAGCGCACAAGGGGAATCCGACCGTTTTGTGTTCTGTCTTGGCAACTTGTGGGCAGGGGTTGTACTTGGATATTTGAGCTGAGCAGCAGCGACTTGACGCTTCTCAGGGTTGAGCACGGGGGTCTTTTGTCCGGATGTTTGCGCTGAATAGAAGCCACTTGCATGACGAGGACTGACGGACATGGAAGCTCTTCGCCGCCATCTCAGTCCTGGAGCGTGCAAGGGGAATCCGACTGTTTTGTGTTCTCTCTTGGCGACTTGTGGGCAGTAATTTTGATGTTTGAGCTGAGCAGCAGCGTCTTGACGCTTTTGAGGGTTGAGCACAGAGGTCTTGTCTGATGTTTTTGAGCCGAGTAGAAGCACTTGACGCTCAGGTGGAGTGTGGAATCTTGCATGCCGCGGACTGACGTTTCGCCACCATCTCAGACCTGGAGCGCACAAGGGGAATCCGACTGTTTTGTGTTGTCTCTGTTAACCGCTTGTGAGCAGGGGTTTAACTTTGATGTTTGAGCTGAGCAGAAGAGCTGAGTAGGCAGGTGTTGAGGGTTGTGGAGCGGGGTTTTGTCCTGATGTTTGAATTGAGTAGAAGCAAGATGACACGCAGGTGCAGAGTGGAATCTTGCATGAGGAGGACTGACGGACACGGAATGCTCTTCGCAGCCCGGGAGCGTGCAAGGGGAATCTGACTGTTTTGTGTTTTCGTTTTGCTTGTGCGGAAGGCATAGTCCGGGATTGGCTCCGAGAGTTGTGCACAGGGGTTGTGAGTTGAGCACAAATGACTTGACGCTTCTGGTGGAGAGTGGATTCTTGCAAGGACTTGGCGGACACCTCTGTTGGCAGCTGATGTGTATGCAAGACCGACATAGTCAGGTAAGAAGAAGTCCGCTTGTATTTTCTGAGACACCTTGTCTTACTTAGCTACCTTTTGCAACCTTCTTGTTTTCTGAGCGAGGTTTTCTTAGTTTGTGAGCTACTTTTTATGATTTTCCGAGTTTTATGTCATGAACTTTTGCGTTTGAGCCACAATCCTAAACCGAAGCTGCAGATTCAGCGTACAGCGCAAACGTGATAATTCTCCGTTTTTCGCCACTGGTGAGGGGCGTTTGAGACAATTTCGTCACGTTTTGAGCTCTGAGCCGCAATCCTAAACCCAATTTGCAGGTTTCCAAAACCTCATAAAAATCGAGCGCGCCGCATAAATACGGACACACGAGCAAGCATATGGAAAACATGGGCAAAATCGCCATTTCACTTCTTGGAGCCAAGGCTTCTTACATGGAGTTTAAGCCTTTCAGAGACGGCGTTTCACCTTTTGGGGTTTAGGATGCAGCGCGCAGCGCAAACGCGATAATTCTCCGTTCTTCGCAACCAGTGAGGGGCGTTTGAGACAATTTCGTCACGTTTTGAGCTTTGAGCCACAATCCTAAACCCAATTTGCAGGTTTCCAAAACCTCATAAAAATCGAGCGCGCCGCATAAATACGGACACACGAGCAAGCGTATGGAAAACATGGGCAAAATCGCCATTTCACTTCTTGGAGCCAAGGCTTCTTACATGGAGTTTAGGCCTTTCAGAGACGGCGTTTCACCTTAGGATGCAGCGCGCAGCGCAAACGCGATAATTCTCCGTTCTTCGCAACCAGTGAGGGGCGTTTGAGACAATTTCGTCACGTTTTGAGCTTTAATGATTCTATCCTCCCACCACGGTTTTGCAGGACCGCCCTCCCCACATTGCAGTCTGGCGTTCAGCTAGGTCCTGCGTGGTCCTTTCAGCCCCTTTTGCCCCTGGGAAGGTGCTCAGAGAAGGGTCCTGCTGCGTTCCTGGTGGGTTCTGTGGTACGATCAGTACTGCGTGTCACGGGAAGTGTCAGCGTGTTGCTTTGGCTTACTTGTTTGTTCTGCCGGCTGCCGATCAGTACAGCCGATAGTTTATCAAAGTCCCGCCCGCTCCGGGTGAACTGATGGTGCAGCGGAGCTGCTGCGGAGGAGGAGCTGTTGCACCCATGTGTGCTTCTCCAATTGGAGTCCTTGAAGCAGCGGCCTGGGGTCGAGTGACGATAGGCAGGCTGGGCCCTGCCCAGCTACTTGCTGCCAAAAGTGTGTCCGCGTGTGATGGCTGAAGTAGAGCTTATTCAGCGCAGCCCACATGAGCAGCCCCGCCCTCACTGCTCAGAGCCCCCGCTGCCCCAAGAGGCTCAGGACCGAAGAGCCGCAGCGCAGTCCTAAACCTCACCGCTCTCACCGCCGAACGTTACAAGCAACAATTCCTTTGCACTGCCAACGTGCAACCAGCAAAATTAGTAATTCAGGCCTTGCATTTTGCAAGCCTTGAGCCATGGAGCCCAACAAGAGGCGACGGCTGTGTGGCAAGCAAGCTCCGATTGAAGGCCTCAACACAAGGGACACCCGAAACGCATTGCAGACTTTCATCCGGGACAGGTGGGTAGCGCAACAAATGACAGCTCGGAATCTGCGTGGACATGAGCAACGGCAGCGGCTGAGGGTGGAATTCAGCAGCAAACCGGACAAAAGCGCCGTTTTGGAAGGTATGCGAGACCAGGTCCCGCAGAACTTGCGAGCAGCGGCCCGCTCCCTCCTGGCAAGCTGGACGATAGAAACACCCATCGTCCAGGAACCCGTGTTGTTGTCATATCGTGGATGCGGCACCATGTTTCGCTACAGTGGGTCTTGGTCGAAGATTGAGGATGCTTCTATCACCTTGCTTTTGACGGACCAGAAGCCATCAATTGATGAGGTCTGCCAATTGCTACGTGCAAATGCAGAGGTCCTGCGTTTGTGGTCTGACTTTCAGGACTTTGTGAAGGACTTGCAGCGTCGCTTTCACTTGGATCGCGCCACAGCTGCCTTGGAGCTCCACAGCCAAGTGAGTCTTGAGCGGAAGCAGGCGGCTGTGCACTTGCATCTGATGTGGGACAGCAGAAAAAGTGTGTCCATGGGCAAAGGTGATGTCGTCTTTCGTGGGGCGCCGCCCCACATGTCTGTGGACTGTGCGCAGGCTCGCGGGAGATCCTGTCGCAAGGCCTGGGATCAGGGACACTACTATCTGCAATGCCCCAAGATCGGTGCAATTTACATGACAACCACGGCCGCGTGCTACACATGCTTTGGGGTGTCGCCCGAATGGGTGACTTCTCTGTGGCAAAGCTGCAAGATCACCAAAGAGACGGCCGAGAAAGAATATGTGAAGTGCAAAAAACACGTCCGGGCGTACCTGGAGAATGTGAAATTTCACACCCAGTGTGTTCGTGCCGATGCTGTGGCTGAACGACAGGCAGCTGCCTTGCGTGACTTGCAGCCCTTGATGAGAGACCCCATTCGAGTACAGCAGGTGGAGTCCGATTTTCTGCCACAATTCAGACGGCCAATGTTTCGGCGCAAGTTTCTTGTCTTGACAGGCCCTACAAGATTGGGAAAGACTATTTATGGCCGTGGCTTGTTTGGGCATGATGCCACTCTGGAGCTCAACTGCTCCGGCGTCCTTCATCCGGACTTGCGTGAGTACGACCCACTTCGCCACAAAGCAATCCTTTTCGACGAGGCCTGCTGCCAGATGGTTTTGGCCCACAGAAAGCTTTTCCAGGGCCCTGTCGAGGAAGTCACTTTGGCCCATAGCTCCACGAACATGTACAGCTACTCGGTCTTCGTGTATGGTGTGGCCATGATTACCTCTAACTCCTGGCGCACAGAGCTGCAAGATTGCAGTCCGGAAGACCAGGAATGGCTTCGTGGAAATTCGATATGCATCGATTGCGATGTGCCTCTGTACAAGCCGTGAGCGTGCAAAAAGTCGCTTTTGCCCGACCGCAGGACGGGACCCCTGCCCTGAAAGCCTCAAGATCATGTCTTCTGTTTTCAGTTTGGGTGGCCCCGTTCTGCGACCAAGCGTGTTTCGGGTCAGGCTGCCCTCAGAAGCTGCAACTCACACCTTCTGCTTACCTGCAGAAGACTTCCTGAAAGTGTCTGGTCTGTATCGGCGCAGAAGGAACACCAAAGTGGCCAGTCTGTGTCAGCACTGGAGGAAAGCCCCCAGTAAGGCTGTGCTGCAACCTCAGATTTTTCGTGGGAAGCAAAGACCGCGGGGAGGCCACGCTGCAACCAAGATTTTTTGGGGGAGGCTGAGAAGCTGCCCCTAAGGCTTCTGCCTATGTGCAGAAGCCTTGCTGAAAGTATCCGGTCTGTGTCGGCACGGAATGAACACCAAAGTAGCCGGTCGGTGCAAATGAACCTGGCAGGCGTAGTCGGTCTATATCGACCCCTGGATTTTGCCTGAAAGCCGCAAAAGTACGCGGTTGTGTTTGGTGAGCAAGGAAAAACTCCGAGGAGGGGGCTGGACGCGTGCCCGCGCGCGGGGGACCGCGCTGCCGTTATTCTTTTGGGTGAGGCTGCAGCCTCAGAATTTTGGGTCTGGTGGGAAGCAGAGATTTCGGCTGCTGTGTTATTCCATGGAGAGTGTTTCACCCGTCACTACGAGCGAATCGGCTTGGAGACAGACTCACTGTGCTGCTGATGCGGTAAACGAGCTAGCTTCAAAAAAAAAAAAGGGAAGCAAAGATTCCGGGGAGGCTGTGCTGCAGCCTCAGAATTGTCGGTCAGGTGGGAAGCAAAGATGCCGAAGAGGGCGTGCTGCAGCCAAGGATTTGTTGTTCTCTGTTTCTGCCTATCCGCAGAAGCTTGACTGAAGGAAACCTGTCTGTGTCGGCGCAAAAGGAGTCGTGGGAACTGCTAGCTGGAGGCTCAAAAATGTGTACATGTCGGTCTACATTCGGACTTGGGCAATCTTGCCAATGCAATCTTGCTCGACTCGAAGGTCCTGAAAGTAGATGCCCGAAACTGGCAGAAAACCCGAGGCCCTATGTGGTGACCTCCACAGTATCTTGCATGCTGAGCAAAGTACCAGCATCCAAAGGAAGGAACAAGCAAGCATTGCTGTAAAAACCCAGCAACAAAGTCTCACACCAAGAACTCCAGGCTTTTCCATGGAAAGCTGTGCTGCCTTTGGCTAACTTTAGCTACGGACTTCAGATTCTTTCTTCTTTGCAGAGTTAACGTTCCAGGTCTTTCTGCTGTGCAGCAAACCACAGCCTGCAGTCTAATACAACTGCTTCTCTGCTAAGAGCCTTCTTGCCAGACTTCAGACTACGTGCTAAATGTTAGGACAGCTACAGAAGTAACCTTCTTTTTTCTCGTCCAAGACAGCTTTTCAAGAAGCTTCCAAACATACTGTTTGTGCAGTGTATCTCTTCCAAGAAACCTTGCAGCGTTGCAGTCCAAGTTCAGCCGGTGCGTGGTTTGTGGTCTGCAAAGCCCGGAGTGGGCTTCATACTGGGGAATGCCCTTTGTACCGCTAAACGGTCAACCGTCCAGCTTTAACAAGGGGCCAAAGAGCGTCGCAAGAAGCTTTCCAAGTAGCTGTCTGCAAGAAGGGCTTTTGCAATGCACGTTACCCGGATTAAACACTTTTGGTCTGACGCAGTTCCCAGCCAACATCTTTTGTTCTGCCAAGAATTTGATTTTCTGTTCTAAACAGATTTTCCAAAAGTACCAAAATCAAACAGAACCAAAACTTGAAAGACACGCAAAATTCAGAGATTTCAATCAAGCTCCAAGCTTTGAGAACAAAGTCTCGAATCATGTTTCAAGTTGGACTTTGGGAAAGCTTGGAGGTGTTGAAATGAGTTTTAGAGTTTTGAAGTTAGAGTTTTTGGTTGAAGTGGTGAGTTTTGGAGTTAAGCTTTTGGGGTTTGGAGTTATTTTTGGGCTTTTTTGGAGTTGGAGTTTTGGGATTAGAGGTTTGGGTTAGTTTCAGGGTTTGGAGTTTTGGATTGGAGTTTTGGATTGGAGAGGTTGGTTAAAGTTATTTTTAGTTAGATTTTCAAGTTTTGGGGGTTAATTTCGGGGTTTGAGTCAGAGTTTTGGGTCTTTGGAGTCAAAGTTTTGGGGTTAGAGCGAGCTGCGGTGATGCCAAATTGAAAAACTGGTTTTTGGGGACTTTTTGGAAAGTTTTGCACAGAGAAGCAGTGGAGTTTGGAGAAGCCGTGCTTCTCAAGATTTTTTGCATAGAAAAGCAACGGGGGGTTTTGTAATTTTTAGCACAGAGAAGCAGCTTTCGAAGCTTCGAGAAGAAGTTTCGAAAAACTGTGCTTCTATTAGGTAAAGGGCCTCTAAGTGGGCTAAGGGTAGTAGGGCAAGAGTTTTTGGGCTAAGGGCTGTGAAGGGCAGTTCTAAGGTTCTCTGGGCTAAGGGCAGTGAAGGGCAGTGAAAGGCCTCTAAGGGCCTCTAAGGGTCTCTGGGCTAAGAGTGAAGGGCAGTAAGGCTTCTAAGGGTCTCTGGGCTGGTTCAAGGTTTCGGTTAAGGGTTTTGGGTTAAGGGTTTTGGAAGGTTTCGGTTGAGAGTTTTGGGTTAAGGGTTTTGGGTTAAGGGTTTTTGGATTAAGGGTTTTGGGTTTAGCGTTTGGGGTTTAGGGTTTAGGGCTTAGGGTTGAAGGCAAGCCCAGTGCAGGCCCGGCAAACGCTCACCGCAGGCAAGCCTCTCGCAGAGGCAGGAGCTGCGGCCATTCACCTGTGCAGGCAAGCGCCGCCACCACCAGAACCGCGCGTTATTCCTGCAATGCCCGGCAATGTTGCAGCAAGGTCCGTGCAAACATCTTGGATGCTACAGCGCCATTAATGCTTTGCGGTAATGTGCCCGATTGGCGTCCAAAATGCGCGGTTTCCGGCTTCGTTTTTGGAGTTGTTTTCTGGGCATTTCTTCATGCCAGCAGCAGCCAGGGCACAGAATTTTGCGGCCCGCGCCGTGGGCGCAGTTTCGGAACTCCACCAGAATTTTCGTTATTGGGGTCGTGCTTTTGGCTCCACGTATTTGTTTATTTGGCGGGCTGCTTTGTCTTCCCGCCCCGGCGACCAGTTTTCGTCCCATTTTGGTGGTCGGGTTTCCGGCCCGCTCGGCGGGCCCAAAAAGCTGATCCAGGCACAGTATCGCAAGGATGCCATCAGGCAAGTAGCATGATCGAATTGTCTGCAAGAAGGGCTTCTGCAACGCCCGGCAATGTCACAGCAAGGTCCGTGCAAACATCTTGGATGCTACAGCGCCATTAATGCTTTGCGGTAATGTGCCCGATTGGCGTCCAAAATGCGCGGTTTCCGGCTTCGTTTTTGGAGGAAATGGAAATAGAAAATGAAAGACAAAGAACCTCTTTAATGTTGGATTGTAAATATAATGTCCTCCACAAAGCCATTCTATTAAAGATGGAAATGGAGATAATGGGTTCCCATTAAGAAGAAGTAAATAATAATTCCAGAAAACCAAGTATTTGGATTATAAAAATATGAAGCATAAGATATAGCTCTTCCAAGATGAAGAAATATAAAAAGAAAGACAAATGATACACCATTAGAATGAAGATAACGTAAACACCATCCATAATATATTTCTCTAATTAAAAAGAAAAGAGAAAAATATGCTGAATTAATATCTGATGTATAATGTAAACCTAAGAAGATTCCTGTAATAATTTGTAATAAAATAGTAATTCCTAATAAAAAACCAATATTCCAAAAATAATTTATGATCAAAGGACAAGGATATGATTGTAAATGAGATTTCATTAGTAATACAAAATATGCTGCATTCACTTTGTTTTGCGTTTCATGCGTACGGACACCAAGAACGGGCGAATGAGGCTCATGGTGGTTCCTTTCCTAGTGCTTTTAGTTCCTTTTCCAGTATCTTGACACCCTAACCTCTGTCTCTAGGAGTTAATCTGTTGAGTCGTGAAGGTAACAGCCAGGATGGGAGAATGAGGGTGAAAAGGGCCAAATAATAAGTCCTTTAAAGGGGCCCTTTTCATCTCCCTCATTCGTGCCCCCTTTTTAATACTATTATTGCGTCCGTGCTTTCATTACGACGCAATTATATTATTACAAAGGGGATTCGTTCGTACACTCACTCCTTATTATTATTAGTACGAAGAGAACAGTATTAATGAAGTTATAAGTGAGCTTGCGAGTGCATGAACTTTATTAATACGTGAACGAAGTGGGGCGCTTTCTTCTCTTTCTTATTTTGTAGCGCCCGTACAATTACTAATAAAATTACAGTTTTTTCTTTTCTTCGTTCACTGCGGTGCGTGCGTCGTTCACAAGTTCACTTCTTACCACCTTCATTCACTAGTTGTAATATTATTAAAGGTGGTAAAGGGGCTAATTTAGTATATTAAGTGAAGATATGAACGGCCCGTATTTTATCTATTTTATGCCCTTTTCCTCGGGCCGTCTTAATAATATTCTTTATGCAAAAGACTTCATTCATTAGGTTTACAAAGGGTTTTAACGGGGCTTTTATCTAATTTATTTAATGTGAAGATAATAAGCTAATAAGGAACGAAATACACGAACGCATGAAATATTATATTGTAATGAGTGCGTGAGGAAAGCCTTCACTGCCCCCTTCATTCAATTCCTGCAGCATTTTAATATAAAATACCAGGAATTCTATTGCACATGCACCCTTTATTTGGATTATTAAGTTCATACGCTCTTCAATCACTATTTGTAAGGGTGTACGAAAAGACCCTTGAAAGTCAATGAATGATTGTGCACATGAACGATATTATGTTGGCAAAGCCCCTATTTTAATGGTGTATTCGTTCACCTATAGAAACCGTATTATTAGCTGGTTTTGTGGACGCGAGGAATTCACGGACGCCAATTATATTTTATTGTCGCGCAGCATTTCATTCTCAAATTTCTACATTAAATGCACTTTTCTTCATTTTAATTGCATTTCATGCGCTTTCTTGTAATTCTATTCATAACGGCTTTCTTGTAAATTTAATAATGAATTTCTGTAATTTAGAAAGTTGTATTCATTGCGCTCATTTGTTATTCATTCGCTAGAACTTATTAGAAGCGAGTAAAATGAATGAAAAAAGCTGTAGAAAAGAGGATTTCATTAATAAATTTCCTAATCCTTTTTCTCTCTTCTTTCTATTAATATTAAAGGGCCTTATTATAATATTCACTGGCCCTTTTAATCTTATTTTCGTTTCTTTGCTTGGTTTTCGTGCGTCTTTCATTCACTACGTTCTTTCACTCCTTATAAAACTAAGCGAATAAATGCATGAACTTGTGAAGAGAACGTAACCACTAATCTTGTCTGGTTCTAAGAGCTTATGATTCACACTCTGAGACTCATTATTAGGGCCTTTGACTCGCGAATCTCTGATCTTGGCGGTCTCACTTCGTTCTCACCTTATTATTGAATTCATGCGCTCTCTTGTTTCACGCGTTCACTTATAATTCAATAATAATGTGTTCTCTTCGTAGTACATTCAATCACTTATTCTACAGGAAAGCTTGGGATCTTCCTCACAGCGGTAACACTCATAATGGGGCTTCAAGTTTAGGAAAGAAGCACACGGTCTGTTTTCTGGGCAGCTTTCTTCATGCCAGCAGCCAGGGCACAGAATTTTGCGGCCCGCGCCGTGGGCGCAGTTTTGGAACTGCAGAATTTTCGTTTTTGGGGTCGTGCTTTTGGCTCCAAGTATTTGTTTCTTTGGCGGGCTGCTTTGTCTCCACCCCGGCGACCAGTTTTCGTCCCATTTTGGTCGTCGGGTTTCCGGCCCGCTCGGCGGCCCAAAAAGCTGATCCAGGCACATTCAGGGCCCATCACGCTGAAGCTCACTCTGCGACCGGAATCCGGCTTGCAAACCTGGCCCCGGAAATCGTGCTTTTAAGCAACCTAAACCAGCTTAAGAGATGAGTTAGCTGTTCGGCAGCGCGGACACTTGGCACGTCACTCATAGCGTTTTTCTTCTCAAAAGCGCTAAGCTTCTATGAAACCACGTGGCGCCCGCGTTCTTCTGCACGAGAGCACACTGGGTTTCGGTGGGACCCGCGTTCTTCTGCGTGGGAATGCACTAAAATTCGGCGGGGCCCGCGTTCTTGTTCTTCTGCGTGGGACCGTACCTGGTAAAACCCGTCTTCTGCGTGGGACCGTGCCGGCTTTCGGCGGACCCGCGTTCTTCTGCGTGGGACCGAACTGGGTTTCGGGGAGGCCCGCGTTCTTCTGCGTGGGACCGTGCCTGGTTTCGGTGGGGGACCGCGCTGGGTTTCGGTGGGACCCGCTAAATCGCTCCATTCTTCTGCGTGGGACCGTGGGACCGTACACCCCGTTTGGGTTATACAAGGCTAATTAAGGGAAGGGGAGGGCCCCGCTGGACCACTTTTTCGTGTAGTTGTAGCGTTGTAGTCCAAGCGCCTGCCCAGCCGGTGCGTTGGTGTGTGGTCTGTAAAGCGCGGAGTGGGCTTGCCATATGGGTGGGCTTGCTTTTCGTACCGCGAAACGGTCAACCGTCCGGCTTCAACATGCTTCAACACGAGGGGCCCAAATGTCTGCGAGAAGGGCTTCTGCAACGCCCGGCAATGTCACAGCAAGGTCCGTGCAAGCATCTTGGATGCTACAGCACCATTAATGCTTTGCGGTACTGTGCCCGATTGGCGTCCAAAATGCGCGGTTTCCGGCTTCGTTTTTGGAGCTGTTTTCTGGGCAGCTTTCTTCATGTTGCAGTCAGGAGCATTCCGGTTGCTACTGAATGCCTATTGAATCCTCTGTCTGCGTGCCCGAAATCATCAAAGGTTGCAGGTTCTGTGGTCCGGGCTTTAACAGTTCAAAGTTGAGTAACAAAGCCTTTGATCATTTTCGGACTAGCAGCTGTGGCTTTCCGAGCGCGGGATTTCTGGGTTTTGGTAGAGATCGGGAGATATTATATCTTGTTTCCTTGTTGTGGCAAACTCTTTAGGGTAGCGTCGTTAGACTCCTTTTCCTATCAGCTGCGTCTCCGGGGTTTCCATTCTACTTCGTACTGAATTCCTATCAACTTCGCCCGAAAAAGCATAAAGGTTGCGATGACATCCTTGGTTGCCCGCATGAAGGGAAGATTAACGTGGGATGTCGGA
Source organism: Symbiodinium natans (assembly GCA_905221605.1). Lineage (NCBI taxonomy): Eukaryota > Dinophyceae > Suessiales > Symbiodiniaceae > Symbiodinium > Symbiodinium natans. Next base: position 43,580 of record CAJNDS010000032.1, read on the forward strand.
ATGTTCCCACAGTTCTTATGCGTAGGGGCTTGAACAAAGGAACCTTTTCTGGTTCGGTTTTTCTACGGTTTCGTACACGGTTCAGCAAGGGGCCGTTCTGGGCTCCAGTGCTTCAGGCCTAAACCCCAATCTCTGAACCCTAATCCCCCGCGCGCCCACCCTCCACCCACCCCCCCCCCTCCAACACTCACACACACATATGTAAATAAAGCAACAGCAAACAAACAACCCAGAGCACACACGCACACATGTAAAACAAAGCAAAACAGCAAACAAACAACCCAGAGTGGAGGGTCTTGTTAGAGGCGGTGGCTGTGGATGCCTGTGGCGGTGTGGACTCTCCGATTCTTGATTCGAAATCTGTTGCGGAATATTTTTGACCATTGCAATGTAGAATTTATAAGTATTCATGGCGGAATAGGTTGTATGTGGAATTGGATTTGTCATTACTTGTATTTCGGAGGGGTTTGCAATAACACATTACCTGCCAAAACATGTTTTGCAGAAACAAGCATGTGCGTGAAATAGATCTGTGTGTGAGATATTTAGAACCCATGGTTTTTGAAATTTTGCACTATCACAATGTACTGGCTGCAAAGACTGAGGTTACAAGCTCACCGGGCAAATGCATTGGCCACACACTGCCACAACCACGAAGACCAGCAGATATTTTGACATGCGTGCCCGGCGCCTTCACCAAAATTGTTCGAAAGACAGGCAAGTCGATTTCCTCTTCAAGAAAATGTCGACAGTTGCCAACCTGGGATTTGGAAACATCTGGAAATCAAAGCGTTGCCTAATTTGTGTTTAGCTGGATGTTGAAAGGTTTGCACACAGATGGTAAATGTTCATTGTCTGTTTCGGATTGTGGGCAATGAATGGGATTAGCAGCCTCTGCATGGGTCGGTGGCCAATTTCCGCAACCAAACGCAATGTTGAAGTTTGTTAAATTGGGTGGAATTGTCCATCTTACATCTTCAATGGCTGGCATCTTCGTTGCTCGCAGACTGGTTCCGAGTGACAATTCTGGTATGGTTGTGGTAGTTGGCTCCTTGTACCTGTTGCAAGGCAAGCTCTATGTGTTATGTGCACGTTCAGTGTGTAAGCTGCCTGATGTTGGAGCATTGGGATGAACAACAAGCAGAGGATCGTCACAAAGCTTGCCAATTCGCGTGTCATGTGGGCCCCCTTGCAAAAAGTTGTCTTTGCTTCGTTTTTTAGTACGACATGTTTTTGTTGACCCTGCATCGCAGGAACTTTTCTTTCATCTGGATCGGCGTGGTCGAGGCTATCTGGGAGCTGGCAAGGCCACATTGCAGCAACGTCCATATGATATGGAGCTAACTTTCCTAGAGCTTTGGACTCATTAGACAGCTGCGTCACACAGCGTTACGCTGTTTGCTAGGTTGTCCTTTTGCGGCAGGAAGACGTATCATGACCGCACGTGTTGTTCAGTAAGCATCCTCCCTGCATGCAGCAGAGTGTTTGGTGCAGGTTATTCGCCTTCTCTGCTCCGATGTGTTGGCGGAGTGTCACGAGCTTTGCGATCACTGGCATCACTTGTCTGCAGACATGTTACCCAATCGTGCATTCCTGTTTGTCAAAGCTGCTCGGTCCTCTTGTCAAGTTCTGGGGTACGAGCTGCGCCCACCAAGCAAGGACATGTTATTTGATTTGTTTCGATCAGTTGCTGGCGCGCGGTGCTTCATGCTCTGAGCTACAGTCGTTTCTGCCCGGCTTGCAGATTTTGCCCTGAGACCATCAACGTGACAACAATCCTGCACAGAGGAGGACTATGGACCGAAGAATAAAAACAAATCTCGTCTAGCATCAGAGGAGGTTCCACAAACAGCAAGCAGAACTTCCGCCGATCTGAGCCATTTGCTTGTCTGGCGAGTTGTGGACTCGCAGAAGTGGTTCTGCAGGAATGTTGCCTGGCAGCACTGAAATTCATACCAACGTTCGTACTTGTGCAATGATGCAGTAAACTGGGATGGGCATTTCTGTGCTCTTCAACATGTCTAACATCCTTGTGATTTACAGGGTTTCACGCTGTTTCACAGCGTTTCCCTCCCCGAACTGTTCACACATTGCCAAAGTTATGGGCAAGCTGACAAGCCGTTTGAGGGTTTGTCCAGGAAGCTGACCCTGTGATGTTCGTACAGTATCCTTCGCCAAATCTGTGTAGAAGTAAGACGAGCTTTTGATCATCATTTTGTGCCATGGAATGAAGGGGGGTGCTACAGAATGAGTGCAAGTGTGTATCGAAAAGAGAACAAGCGTCGAGTTCTGCAGCATTTGCAATGGGCTCCTGATGGATCCTGATCACTTGCACGGCAACAATACCGTAGAGCGCATACAGCTTTTGTGTAGACATATCACTATCATTTCGAGAGCTAAGCGCGCATCACTCTGTAAGACAGATTGATCTTGGCGGAACTGTTGTTGTTCATCAAGCATGATCCTCGAGCATGTCGGCCGTTTCGTCTCCCGAGCTTCTGCGCCAGCTTTTGACTTTGCTGGAAACCGTTGATGTCTCTTTCCTATGTGCATCATCCAGGATCCAACGAGACCAGCTCAAGTTTCTCGATGCATTTGCTGTAAGATTCAGGCGCGATGTCCTGGTGGAGGAGGATTCAGTGGATTCAATTCAGAAGGCCTTAGCCAGCTTTCAGAATGTACAAATCTTCTCCCTTGGTTTGGCATACCAGACCGATCTGTCTCGGAGCATTTGTCAGCTAGTTAACAGCCTTTACACACACAGACTAACCAGTTTGACCCTCGATTTGCGACATTGCGGGCTTGGGGATGCCGGTGTGCAAGCGTTGGCAAGATCCTTAGCCGTCTTGCGACTTCAGCATCTCGCGCTGCGTCTCAGCTTCAACAAGATCTCAAACAGAGGTGCAGATGATTTGTCACAGGCACTTGGGTCTTCTCTTGTTGATGTCGCCTTGCACATGGACATCAATCTCATTGGTGAGAGCGCCCCGAAGTTGCTTGGTGCAGTTCTGGCTGCGCAGCAAGTGCAGCAAGCGCACATTGATTTGGCGCACTGTCGGCTTGGTGATGCGGTGGCTTTACGTCTGGCAGATATGCTGGAGTCTCATGCATCTCGCTGTCTGACCTCCCAACGGCTACACGTTGATTTGCGCGGAAACAACCTGTCTGAAACCAAAGAGCGTATCATTAAAGCTCTGGCTTGCCTCAATGCTACAAAGTGCAAGTGCCTCATCGAACTTGACTGAGTATTGACTTGCAGTGTTTCACACGCGTGTTTTCCATGAGCAGTTCTGACGTTTGTTCTGCTGCAGACGCAAAAGGCACCAGGTGTGGTCAGCGGGTTACACTTCCCTTTAGGCCCTATCCCCTCCTTTCTCCTCTCCAAGCGTGCAACGTAAGGAGTGCGGAGGACAACCCCAATCCCGTCGTGTACGGAAGCGGACAGACAATCCAATTCAGGTCGCTGCAGGACATCTATTGTGGTCAGATCGGACAATTCTGTGCTGGTTGCGGTGTACATTCGGCCTGTGCATCAACATGCAGGAGCTTTTGGAAATCACAGACTTGCAAGATGAGTTGACCCCACAGGAGAAGATTGTCCACCAATAGTCCCGCGTGTTTTCTGATGAGCTCCGGCGCTCTAGGGGTTCTGCTTGCAATATGAGTTTGGGCCCTTTAGGCATTCGCTTGCATCCTGATGCATGGTTGCTATAAATAGAACGGCAAGAGATGTAAACTCCCCTCGTGATTTGTTGCGTTCTTCAGGAGATCTTCGAGAGCTTGCGGCACTTGACAGATCCCGAGCATCCAAACCTGTCCCTGGAGCAGTTGAAGCCACTTGACGTCTACGGGATCATGTGAGTTTTAGCCTCAACTTAATCAAAAGGGTACAATCTGCACTCCCACACGTCATCAATCGTCATGACGCTGGTTCTTTCTGGCCTTTTCTAGCCACTGCCAATGCCAGGGTGGTTGAGTCTGGCCATGTCTGGGTTGACGACAAGACCAATACGGTCTTTGAGTCTTGGAAGCATGAGCCGTGGGAATTTTGCTGTCAAGAGATTCAAGAGGTCGGCTCAATCCTGGTCAAGCTCTGAGGTGCGCTTCACACCAACCGTCCCAACTTGCAGTGTGGCGACTTTGATAGGCCTCACCATCAAGGCAGTGCTGCACTCAAAGTCAACAAGCTTAGACCGTGTTTTTCTTGCTTATTCATTTTCGGCTTTTCGTCTTGGTCTCTGGAAACAGAGGGACCATGAAAGAAAGAAGGCAAGGACACAAGAACGAAGTTGATAAACGTTTTCTTTATCATCCTTTGAGGGCCCTCTACCCGACAGGCTTGGCTCTGATTGCCCCTAAGCTCGGCAGGCCATCTGCCAACACGAAAAACTGAGTACTTAAACAGTACTCGCACGCAAGCTTCCACCCCTACAGCCGCCGGCCAAACGCGGGGAGTAGCAACTTCAGCCGCCGGCGCATCCTTCGCTCAGACGCAGGTTTCCACTCAGCGCAGGCTTCCACAACTGCAGCTGCCCCTGCATCCCTCGCCAAGCAATGCCCAAACTCAAAGTTCCGCAACCGCAGCCGCCGCGCTCTGGGACTCGCAATTCTTCGCAGACGCTTCGTGAACGCTTCACGAACATTTTGGCAACGGCTTTGGAGACTTCGTCCACCTTAGGCCTCAACGTTGTAAACGGGAACCTTTCTGCGGGTGCAGGAAAAGCCCTAAGCCCAAGCAGAGTCATGTCGAGACCGTGTCGCTTCAGGGGCATGCCCTGCCCTAAACCTGACAAGAGAAATCTGAAAGAAAGAGGGCGAAGAAGAAGGATGGAGAGCCCAAACCCTAAACCATGAACCACATTCCCTGAACCGGTAAGGCCCAAAACCCTAGCACATAAGTCCGACATACCTAACCTCAACCTTACAGCAACAAATGTGCACAACAAAATATAGAGAGCAAAAACCCGGCTCTCAACGCAATCTGCTATGGTGATATACTGGCCATTATTGGCCATTATTTGCCTCGTGCAGTCCAGAAAAAACTTGCCACAACCAAGCTTTGAGCTTTTACTGCGGTGTCAAGGCAAACTGGCGAATTGGGAAAGTCGGAAATCGCGCTTGTTGGACTGGAATCTAGACTGCCGGGACGGTTTTGAGGCCGCACAGGTTCTTAGATTCTTATGCAAATGCACACCGTACTTCCATGTGTTTCCCTTTCGCAATGTTGCTGCGCTCCGGCGTTGGGAACCTTATCATGTCATGACCGCTGCTTGATATTGTCTTGCGAAGTTCCTTGGACAATGTGTATTCTTTCTCTGCTTTGGGTTTTGCTCTTTTGCGGGAATCTCTAAATCGGCGCCAGCTTAACTTACGCATGGGAAACGACAGGCCAAGCTTCTGCGTTCACTTCCTCGTCGACACTTGAACTTGAATTTGTCCTGGTTGAGAACATGTGACGCGCAATGGGTACGAGCTCCGGTCCTTGCTGAGGATACAAGATTGATGTGGAAATCACACCTGGAACGCACAACTCTGAAGACCAGGACCCGACTCGGGAGGGTTGGGGGCTATGACTTCGCAATTGCAAGTGACGGCACAGGTGAACAAACAGTGACTGGATGGCATCAGGACATGTTTCTTCCACACACATAATCAAGGGCTACCAGGTAAACAGAATGCACTTATGGCTCAGTGCGAAGTCAAGGCTTGCAGATAAAGAACGAGTTGCAGCCGCTCTGGAGAATCCAGCTTTGCGAAATCTCATCAACAACGGTATTGCCCGATGCTTAGATGTTTAGAAGCTGTCTCACTGTTGCCGATCACAACGCAAATGGCAAAACTGTTGAAGATGTCAGGCCGGCACTGACAGGCCTGACGCTACGCTCCTGCTTGCGTGAGCACCGCGGGACAATGGTCGTCTTGCCGCGCGGTGTCGGCGTGGTGTGCTATTGGCCTGCGATGCTAGTCGATTGTAGATCTGGCTAGCATTCACAATATGCGAGGCAATGTAGAACAGTAGATGACCCCGTGTCTTGTTTGCATCACGGAGGCGATACCCATATGTCTTGTTGCAGAGAGCATCAGGACACAAAAGCGGAAAAGGAAGCCTATTGCAGGATACTGCAGGTTGTTCAGATTCTGTCCAACCCGACAGTTGAGTGCATCAGCAGAGTCGGGCTCAGGTCCAGAAGGTGCTCGCGCAATAGCAACTGCTTCGGACCAACTCTCAGCAGCAGCATGTGTTCAGAGTATGCTCAGAGTATGCTCAGCATCAGCATTCGAGTGCGAGACGCTTTTGTGGTGCCGCCCCACTTTGAATGGAAGTGTGTGTTCTGGAGCTCCATGTGAATTGGATGAGTTTTCATGCTTGTTTGGTGCCCATCTGGTGGTGTGATCTGAGGTTCGAGCTCCTGGAGGTCGATTGGAAAAAGAGGCCGTGTGACATTTCCGTGACATAAGAATACAGTACCGACGGGCTCAAGTTCCGTCATGTGGAGTCTAACGTGAAAGGCATTTGTGACAGCTCTCCTTGCTGCCAAGTCCGGCCAGTGTGGGGCCAGGATATGAAGTAGCCGTCGCTCCTCATCCAATCCAGTTCATTCGATTTTTTGTACTTCAGTGCACTTGACGCCAAGATCGGCTACATCAGAGGCCAGCTTCTGCTTTGTAATTGTAAACGCTTGCGCGCGCCGCCTCGGCAGCCGGGCCCCAGGACAGGAAAGGAGGAAAGAGGGTTTCGCAAAAAAAGGGAGGAAGGGCAGAGGGTGGGGTCGGGGGGGGGGGGGGGGGGGGGGGGGGGGGGGGGGGGGGGGGGGGGGCGGGGGGTTTTTGAGGCACTCCCCTGTAGGAGCCACCGACAAGCGGGACCCTCCACGGCATCGGTTTGCAGCTCCTCCAAGGGATTGGGGGGGGTCCCACAGGGCGGGGGGGGGGGGGGTGGCGTCAGAAAATTTGGCATGGGGGAAGGGTTGGGTTAGGGGGAAGGAGGCCCGATCCGGGTCTGCTTGTTCCAGACGCTTCTCCGGCAGGAAGCCGAGGCGAATTTGACGGGCTTCAAAAAGTCCAGCGCTTGTAAGGATGTGCCGACTTTGCGCGTGAGGCTGTCAGTGGCTCAACATGTAGTTCTTGCAGTGCGTTCGAATCATGGAGAAGCTTCGGCAAGCTAGGTGCGACCTTTTCGATTCTGCTGGTCACGACAGATTCAGTCGAGGTCCACCCAAACCGATTCTTGCAGCGATCGCTGAAGCTTTCTTGCTCGCTGTTTGCCCACCACATTTAGCAAGTTGTTTGCGTGACACTTCAATTGTCGCTGTTGATTCGGAAGATGTACAGAGACTGTAGTGCTTTCTGAGCTTTCGTGTGGACGGTTCTACCTCGATGTTGCACTTGACGATGCAAGTTGTTATGCTGTTCTGTCCAGTGATGTGTGACGATATACTCATAGAACACTCCCTCCATGTGATACCATCAAGCCGTTACCAGAACTCTTCAACAGAAGGAAGGCAACATACACGTTGAAACAACCGGTGCCCCTATCTGCAAGGCAGGCAGCCTACTGTGGCCTCCCTCAGGCGTCATGCACAGGCATCGGTTCATTTTTGCTGCATGGGATTGCAAGATGCAGGGATCTTGGATGCTAAGCTCCCACATAAGCTGGTAGCACAAGCGGAAGATAACTTGTTCCTCAGTTTCAATGTGGCGGGTTTTTTGGAGGGATCTTGGATGGTTTCCCTAATCATTCAGCAGCCTTAGACATATTCTCCGCGGTTCTTATGATACCGTGATGTTGGGAGTTTGCAGTAGATTTCACTCCCTTGATGCATGCTTGTGGGTCGACCTTGCAAGCATCTGGAGCATGAGCTGCTTTTTGACACTGGAGAACGCTTAGATATGTTGTTGCTCAGTGAAAGCACATACCATCATGAAGGTGCACGGGCCTGGAAACTTGCCTGGTCACGGATGCCGCCTAGAGACTGCGAGAGGTAGAGCAGGATGTCCTTCTTGCCTGTGCAGGAAGACAAGGCTCCCAACTCTGGTGTTGCCTTGGAGGTGCGCACAGCAAGGGGTTCCAGGGGTAGGGACAGGGAGAGAAGAGGGTTTAGGGAGAGGGAGAGAAGGGTTTAGGGCTAGGATGGGCTAGGGTATAGGGTTAAGGTTGAGGGTTGAGGGTTGAGGGTTGAGGGTTGAGGGTTGAGGGTGCGAGAGAGCGGGAGTTCAATGTACGTTGTCTCGAAAAGTCGTGTGCCCCAGGTGCCGGGTTTCACATTCGCACAGACACCGGTTCGGGGCTCTGTAGGAGGACCGGCAAACGATTTTAATGTTGTGCCATGTGCATGCCCCCCGTGACGGAACTGATGGCACAATTCGAGGGCGCATGTTGTTCCCTCACACTTTCCTGACAGTTGTAGTTCGACTGCGATGAGGAGAGGAGGGGATGCGAGATGATGCGAGGGATGTGAGGCGCGCAAAGGTACGGGACCATCAACGGTTGGAGCGAAAAGGTCAGAGAATGTGGAAGAGAGGGGTCAATGTGGGTTATCGAGACGACGCTTAAGCTGGGAGCATGTGGGAGCCCGAGCGTCTTAGTTGCATTTTGGTGAGGGGGCATCATGCTGCCTGCGTGGAAATTCCGAGGTTTTCGTTCGTTTGTCTGACCAGAGCAACGTGGAAAATCCCGATAATTGGGACCATTTGGGCTTCCGAAATCTATTGCGAAGCACATGTCTGAAATCCCGGAGGCGGCAACACTTCGCGTCTGAAATTTGCATCGCACTCAAAGGAGACGAAAGAACAGAGAGAATGAGCAGCCAAGGGAAGCGGGCTCGTCAACAACTGCTGAAGAGCGGCCCGAAGAAAAGCAGAGGAAATGTGAGAGACGGGAAGGGACAATGTGAGAGGGGCTCCATCATCAGGAGGCACATGTCAACAGATCCCAAGACCTACTGTAGGGGCACTTGCAATTGTCAAGAAAAGGCCCTCACAGGCTCTAGTGTCTCTTACAAATTCTCACGAGTTCTGTCAGGCATGGGCGTCGCAGCACTTTTTTGAGCAGCTCCGGGAAGCTGTGCCTCGCCCAGATTTTGTTACGTGTGATTAGCTGCTGCCGATGTTGTGCTTTGGTTGAGTTAGTGGATGTTAGTGTTCTTGTATGCTGCTCACTGGTGCGCCATATTGCTGCGGCACACAGAAACGATGGTTCCATTGCTTCCACGGTGCGCTTGAGTGGAACGCTGTCGAGCGCCATGTTTAGATGCACGACATGGGAAAGCGGATCTTGCAGTCTCGTCAAGCCTAGTCCTTTCAGCGTGGCTTCCAAGGCCCTTGCAAACTTGCGTTTATCTCAGGCCCCTTTGCCTCGAAAGCCCGAATCCCAGACCAAGCTCAGTCTTTTGTGCAATGAGTTGCGCGAGCGATGCATATTGCTGTTGTGACAGGCACCGGAAGCAGGCGGTTTGTCGACCAGGCAAGGAAGGCCAACAGTGGTTTGCATAGGGCCTTGTCGATGCTGTCACGTGCAAAGGTTCTTCTGAGCAAAGCAGAAAAGGCATTGCAGCCCAGCTCTGCAGCATTGGGCTCGATGAACGTGGATCACAACTTCACAACAGAACACATACACATACGCGCACACCTTGGAAGGCCCGAGAACCTGAGCTTGCCACCAGTCACGTGCGAGCATTTCTGAACATCTCCAGTTGCAAGGATCACAGTAGTGATTAATCTCCATCTGTCATTTTGCGTTTGGTAGATTTGCACACTGGTGGGACAGCGTGGGTGCTAGTCTCAGCGAGAGGCAGCTTCCTGTTTTTCGCTTTTTGGGTTCTGAGAGCGGCTTAGAGCATAGCCGAGGTCCCATCCGAACGATGGCAGCCAAGGCGCCGATATGTTGTCAGATGTTGTCAGTGCATTTCAAGAATCTAAACAATCTACACAATCTAAACAATCTAAACAATCCAAACAATCCACAGCATAGTGTGGACAAGGCACTAGAGTCACTGGAGACTCTGGAAAGTCTCGTTGAGGGCACTACTCCATGAATATTCAGGGCTCTTACGGATCTGGCATAAGAAACCTGCGAAAGTCGATGCAAAGGTTCGGCGCTGGTGGGGTTTAAGAAGCGGGTGTGGAAGTCTGTCGGTTATTTGCACAGTGGAAGGCCTTCACATTAAAAGTCCTTGAACACAGTAGCAGCAAGAGGAGGACCAAGAAGCGGCAAAGAAGTCTGGATACACGCCGGGAGCTGAATCAAAAAACGTCCGGCGTTGCCTGTATTGAGTCACTTGAATCTATTCCCCCCCCAGGTACTGGAAGCGGGATATTGATGATGCCCACGTTCTTCCGGACAACCGTCCGCAGAAGCTTGACGGAGACCAGCCAGCCGAGGTGGAAATTGCACACGCGTTTTGCCGAGGATTTAACCAAACATGTCAGCTTCTTTTCCGTCATACCTTGCCAGGCTCTGCCCAAGGCAGATTCTGTGAGCTCCAGGCAGGAAGTCTTGCATGCATCAGTATCATCAGTGTCTACATCATCTGCTCTTCTCTAGCTTTGATGTTTAGTCTTTGCCTTGGCTGCAGTTGGAACTCTGCCGGAACATGGGAGGAGAAGGCTCGACCAGTGGCACCAGTGTCCATAGCGGAAGAGAGTGACATCACTGTGCATTCGATGTGTGTTTTTGTTATGGTGCAGTTTGTGAAGGACATGAGTGTGGCTGCCCGAGCCGAGCTCGAGAAGGCAAGTGAAATGTGCCTTCGCCACATTTCGCTACTTCAAGGTCGCCTGCTCACGTGCCGTGCGACTCCGATTCAAGCACGAACGGCAAGGGCGGTTCGAGCATGGCGTGAGTCAACCACTCGCGATTCAGGCACCGCACCGGTTCAAGCACACGTGATTCAAGCACGACTCCTGATTCAAGCATGTGCGATTCAAGCACCAATTGGAGCGCGCGCGATGGCGGTTTCGGCTTTGCAACCATCACTCACCATCACAGCAAATTCCGACTCACTCGCGATTTTGCCCCCTGCCACCCCGGTTAAATTTTCGACTATACAGGTTAGGGTTTTCCCGTGCTGAGGGTGGTTTCTTGGGGCTTAAAAGGGTTTCAGGCTGTACATAGGGTTCAGGGGTGTTGCATGCACGCCAATCAAGGTTTTGAGGGCTGAGGGTTTTCTTGGTCCAGGGTGTTTAGGGTTTTTAGGTTTTAGACACCTTTGAGGGTTAAGGCTTCTTAAACCCGCAGAGCCCCAAGTGTCCAGGCTTCTTTGCTGGACTTCAGAGCTGAGGGTTTTCATGGAGGGTTTTAGGCTTGAGGGCTTTAAGGGTTTAGGACTTAGTGCTGTCAGAGTCAGGGTTCAGGGCTTAGGGGTCTGAATGCGTCAAAGGGTAGGATTTAGGGTTTTCTAACCTTGAGGGTTTAGGGTTTTTGCGCGGCAAATCTCGCCAGTGCGACAAACCACCGGTGCACGAATTTGCCGTATCAGTGCGGGGGTGCTGTTTCGGTGCGCGAATCCGCGGCGTTCACTGCGCGAATTCGCGGTGCGCGAACCTGCATTTAGTGCACGAAGCTGGTCCGAGCAGTGCATTGCACGAAGCTCCACTCTCCTACACTTTCTGCAGATCCTGGGTGACGAGAACTTCTTCCTCCTCCAGGTTCATCAAGATGCTATACTGGAATTGCAAGATTGCACTCTGGTTCTTTGTGATATTCTCGGATGCTTGCGCAGGTGTCGGATGAGAAGAACAAGGCTCCCTCCTGCCACGTTGCCATCGCGATGCTTCTTGGGGAGTTGCCGAGGTTCACGCCACGAAGGTGACGGTGACCGGAGATTCGTCCGCATACCACATTCGTGGCAGGCTGGGCCAAGACTTGGGGACTCGCAAAGCGTGGGTCGTGGGATGTCGTGGGTGTTTCTGGAGTGCGGCAGCTGCTCAGGCCCCGGCTTGGTTTCGAGTTCACCGTGTGAACCTCGGCATTTGCTACGTACGCTCGGCGCGGTGCAGCACATCGCAACTGTCTCAGTCTCAGCTAACAGCCCTAACAGTCCGAACAGTTCTAACATCCTGTGTCGGGGTCATGTTCGATGGATGTTCGGGAGGAAGCGTCTTGGCCTTAGCCAGATCTTTTGGCCCACGTTGCTTCCCGTAACCAGCAACGGCACAAAAACACAAGGCACTTTTGATTTGGTAGAAGGGGTACCAGTGGTGTCATAGAGCCGCCACGGGATGCAAGCACAGGTCTTGTGCTTTTCTGATCAACAGACTCATTGCTCATCACGTCAGAGACGACCTGGCAAAGCAGCTTCCAGAGGGCCAAAGATCACGAAGCAAGTTTGACCCCCGGCAGCTGCAGATCATCAACAGGCTGGAGGCAAACTGCAAGAATCTAGAAGCTGGCACACCTTCCAACCAGACTTAGCCTCATAATCCTCAATATGCCCACTTAGCTTCACAATGAGAATCAAGTTCGCTCCAGCAGGAAAGTTTCATGGTGCTTCGATAGGGGCAGCCAGGAGGCAGGTTTACCGTTGAAGCCAAAAACTGTCAAATTATTAAAAAACTTGGGAATCGACCAGCCCAAGCATTTGGTTGAGCCTGGTCTTGCGTTGCCTGCACACTCATCCCCACAAGCCGGTTAAAGTTCAGAAGCTCGCCAAAACGTGCTGCCGTGTCGTCTGTCAGCATCCAGGGTCGAGTGCCGCGCCCCGATACGGAAGCCGGGAATGCATTCTGGGCACCGCGCAGCCATCCGCGTTCAGGTGAAACTTTCATGGAAAGGCCATTTCGAGGGAGAAGAGGTGCTGGGCGAAATGGACGTTCAGGACAGGGTCTCCGATCTGGTTGGGTAAATTGGGTCAAGAGGCCCCATGGAGTCCATCGCTGAGTTGCCAGGACTTAGACTCCAGTGATCTGGATGGTTTCGAGATCAGGCAAGCTTTTCGCATGTTGCCAAATTGTGGTGTTCTTTTGCGTTAATTCACGAGGCCGAAGCCCAAGACAGGTGAGGCTTCCAAGCGGGCAGCAGCAGCTTTGAAAGACGGCGCAAGGCCGTGGCGCCAAAGTCTCTTCAACTTGTGAGTCCTTGCAACACCGTGCAAAAACGTCTGTACCTTGTGAGTCCAGAGCAAGACACCGGGTGTGTTTTGCCACTTTCTTTGTGTTAGTGTATTTATGTGGAGAGAGCTTAATACTGTATACGGCCTTGTGAGTGGAGAGCAAATTTTTCGTTCTCAAAGAGCAGCTTGCTTGGAGTGCAGAGGCCAGCCATCAAAAAGGCGGTGGAGTTATTGAGCCAGCGGCTGTTAACGAGGCCCTCCAGGGAGAGTGCCTCGTGACGTCGTGTACCCATGACATGCTCTCCATTCTGTCTCCATGCTGTCTCCATGCTGTCTGCATGCTCCCTTCCCGTCCTCCCGTGACTCTCTGCCATGCTCTCTCATTTTTGCTCGCTCCGTTTTTGCTCTTTTGCTCACTGCAGGTGATGAGAGTCGCGTATGTGACCTCCTTGACACTAAGTGGGTAGGACTTGGTAGGACTGCCTTCGTAGTCGCAGAGACCGGCACGTTAAACCGACGAACTAGAATTCATGCGGTAGAAAGCAAGGCCACTTGCAGTTGCTGCTTCACAAATGCTGTTCCACAACTGCTACACGGGGCTGTGGCGGGAACATGCGAGAGATTCCGAGCACAGGCGGGCACAGGCAGGCGCAGACGGCAGGTAGTGGCTCAAGCTGTGGCTGCGAGTAGTTGACCCCCCTTCTCGCATTTTCTCGCCACGGCATCTCGTAGCCAAGATGATGTTCACTCCGCAACAACTTACTGGGGGCCCCAAGTACCACCACAAGACTCGCATCGGCAACTGGAGTGAGGCAGGCTGCCTTGCAAGGATATGTATATGCGAAGTTACGGACCAAAGTGGCACCAACATCCAGCCCTGAGGACCTGGAACTTGAAGAGATCAAGCTGAAAGACTACTTGAAAAAGAAGGACTGATCACTCTGTGTCCGGGCGTCAAGCATCTGTGATATGCACCAATGATGTAACCAGGAAACAGGTAGCCTCATCGTCACTGCCAAGCAACTCGGATACACAACATTCCGAATGTGCTTACGAATGTGCCCATGGGTACTATGAGAAGCTGCATGGAACGAAGCCAGTGCCAGCATTAAGACAACCAGTCAACTAGGACTGAACGGTGAGAAACAACTGCGACCCGCTGTCGGAGACCTCCGCATGTTTTTTTGGATCGTTTCTGTAAGATACGCATGTCGTGTGTAGTACTGAATCGCTGATCTTGGTCGTCCGCGTTCGCTTTGGCTTCAAGGCAGCGACAGTTGGAGTCTTCCCTACAAGCCGATGAGGCCAGGCGTCCCGTCATACCATGCGCAACTGTAGCTGAGCCGATCAAAACTTTCGTCAGTCATTGTCAAGTCATGAGATGTCATGTGAGTCATCAGCGCATGCAGTTAGGATGTTGCTTTTGTTGCTTTGCCCGGCAGCTCTCCTCATCGCCCGATGGCTTCCTTCACTTCGGCATGAAAGTGATGCTGGTGAATCATCAGTCCAAGGGCGTTCTGCTGTAGCCCAAGCTTGTTTTTGATTTCTTCAGTAACATTTGTCAAAGTGTCAGTTCGCACTTTGCATCGCCAAGGAGCGCGAATCCATTTGACGTTGTCACCAAGTCCTCTCCTGCCAGGGTCTCTTTGTGTTGAGCTCTTCGAGCGTTGTTGTTGTGAATCACGTCAAGCCGTCTCTGGCTGCAGGCTTATATGATCACTTCCAGTCCGGTTGGCAGCCCCTGCGTGCGGAATGTGTTCGTCATAGAACGCGCAGATCCACAAGATGGCCTTGTGCACAGAGTACAAATTGAGAAGGAAATTTGCCAGCTTCTTTTCTGTACGTCACTTCGCAAAGTTGAACAGGCTTCGAGGATGACATAGTGCACTACGGCCAGAATATGCGCATCAAGCTGTGCCCGTTTTCAGAGTCTGCAGCCGAGACCTGCCATGCTGGGCTTTGCCACTTTCATAAAGTTAAACTTTCACTGGTTAATTCAGGATCAAGACGGATGCTTACCTGCACAGCGAGATGGTCACCGGACTTGCAGCCGCAAAATTCTCTAGGCACCCTGTGTTTCTCATGGTTTCTCTCTCTTCCGTTGAGAGTCAGAGAGACATATGATTTCATGTTCGCACTTGGCGGGCGAGAAAACGTCCCGAGGCATCAGGAAGTGACGGCGCTGACGGCACCAATCGGTGAGACGAAATGGCAGGCGATTGTCACCGATTGTCCCTACTGCAGCAGAAACGAGTGAGGGTGTGAGTTTAGCTGCGCGGTGTCAGGCTCTTTATCCGGATACGCAAGCTCGGTTTGAGATGGATGGTGAAGCAGTGCCCCGCTCATGCTGTGAACCTGTTGGAGTAGAGATTGGAGAAGAAACATGCTTATGCTACATATGCAACATTGTACTGTAGGTCCAAGCGGGAAGCCCGCTTGTGCTTCGCCATGTCCAAACAGGCACAATCGGAGCCGTTGTCGGGTAACATTTTTCTAAGCTCCAAAGAGGCCCTATGCCAGTTGGATGGGTTGGATCGTGAATGTTGTGCTGGCTTCCTCACCGTTCCTCACTCGTCGAGGCTCGTTTCTGGCTTCTGACGAGATCCCTTATCACAACCTCTTTGGCGTCGAGTTTGAGGTTCACTGCTTTTGGCACCTGTGCAGTTGGCTTCACGGAACATTGACAGTGCCAGATAGTACCAGGTCCACTGCTTTCACTACTTCTCTCTGGGCAAGTCGCAGAACTTGGTTGGAGAAATGAAGGGCGAGATCACCGGGCAGCATGTTCACGTTTGCTGATGGTCTTGCTTCCCTTTGCTCTGTGAAATTTTGCGCGAGTCGGTTGAGCTGAGAGCTGCCACAAGCAATATGCAAGGGACTATGCCTTGCGAAAGCACGGCTTGCCCAACATTTGGAGCATGATTGCTGACAGCGGTGAGATGGCCCTCGCCTCAGTTGCATCGCATGCCTTGCTTGTCATGCCTTTTCGTTGTGTGATTAAGGAGGGCGACAAAACTGCGACGCCGGAACAAGGCTGACCGATCACGAGCAGAGCTATGGCGACAATCTGAGATTTCGTTTCCTGTTTTGTTCTTACCGTTTGGCTGATTTAGCTAGTGATGGCAGTGTGGCACACATCCAGGTCAGAAGCTGCAGGATCTGGAATTCGGTAGCTGAGTCGGAAAAGCGAATTCGGATGTACCGGCAGGCAGGCCAATCCGGGCCACCTAGAATCTAGAATGGAGGGTGAAATTTCAGGCCCCCGCACCAAATGAATCGTTGCAAGTTTCACAGTTTCACAAGGAGCTGGATGTCAGAAAGTGACCTCTTTCAAAAATGCAATGTATTCTGGGCAAGACCGCTCATGTGATACCATCGCCTTGGACCCATCACCATGTGCCAATTTGCAGATTTGCTGTGAGAGGGTGGAGGATGGTGACTTTGAATTTGGCTCAGCTTGACGTGTGCTGTAAAACACTTGCACATGCATTTCCATGACTTCACCGGCTGTCCTGCTCGCTGGACCCTGAGTGCCCTGGAGTGGAGAGCACACTGAAATGCAGTGATGTGAATGTCAGATATCATGTTTAGAGAGATCTTGTGTTCAAAGTGAGGCCGTGATCGCTACAAGGCTCCAAGGCACCAGCGCCTTGGACTTCGGACATGGACGAGTGGTCGTCGATGCCAAGGCAAGGGTAGTCGACCCTGTGACTAGTCTGGTGCATGAAAGACCGCACATCTTGCAGGGGCACGCAGCCGCTGAAGGCAGTGTCGGCAAGCGGCTTCTCGGTTTATCTGGTTGGATGTACCACGATGTTCCATGCACAGTTTCCGGACCTGGCTGATTCTGGTGGAAGCTGGGGATCACATTGAGAGCCTTTGAGCACGCCTTGCCTTTTATCCGGAGGAACCCTGCGATGCTACACTCTCACGCTCTCCGTTCGCCGGCTGCTGGCTGCTCTTCGCAGTCTAGCTTGGTGCATCGCCTGCGCCACAGCAGGACTCGACGAGCTGCTTGAGCTGTGTTTGTGTGAGCGGAGTTAAGCGGATTACATGGCACCCGGTCAGCCACAACAGATGTAAGCCATCGTAGTGGGCTGCCATGAGAACAGGAGACATGCCAGTTTGGACAACACTCCGCTGAGCTTCATGCATCTGGGACCTCAAGCTGGGCACATGGCGACACAGCAGGCCTTGATGGCCTCCCACAGAATTCCATCAATCCCTCGGAGATGCCGTCAGGTTGGCTTCCCTGAAGCTCTGTTATCTGTTGAAGGACCGGTTGTCAAGTTAATTCCGTTCGGCCAGATGGCCATCAGCTGGCAACTGATGTTCTTCAGGAAATCTGAGGAAGAAAGAAGATTCACGTTTTCCACCCGAAAACGACAAACATATCAAGCGTCGAGAAGTTGGCACATCTGCATTCATCCAAATCCAGGGGCGGAATCAAGCGACTGCTAGTGTATTGAATATCGGTGCGGGTGCACGAAGTATTTTCTTGTTCAGAAAGTCGAGTGAAGGTCAACGTCGCTTTTGAGGTTCCACGACATGTTTCAGTGCGCAGAGAAATTCTCGATAGGGTGTAAGAGTCCAAGAGTATCTTGGAACCGATCGGCACTTGCGCTTTCAAGGCTCATGTTAAAACATGTTTAAAAAGTGTTTGGTTTGTTTGTTTTATGTGCTTCCTGTGTGGCTGCGGTAGATGCCGGTTTCAGACTCAAGGCTTGCATGCATCATTTGGGAGGCTCTGCCACTTTCCACTTGGTTCACTGGTTCACTGCAGCATCCTGCCCGCTCTTGACCGCCCCTCTCGGATTTTGAGGGTGCACGTTTTCACATGGGTGCGTGGCACCGCGGGCAGAAGCAATATATTGGAACGGCAATGCACGGCAGATATGTTGGTCAGGTTGGCTTGCCCTTAGCTTCCCGGAACGTCCCCCCCCCCCCCGGCCCTCCCGACATTTACTTTACGGCAGAGGGCAGAGATAGGCAAATCCTGTGGGATGCACGCTTTCGCTGTAGGATTTGGCCTGCTTGTGTCAGAGCAAGAAGGTGTTATTTCTGAGTGGGCAAGATGCAAACCGCTGCAAGCACTGTATTGCGCATGCAAGTTGATGGAGTCGAGCAGGGTGTTGACAAAACCGCCTTCCAGCTGTTCTGCTGAATGTTGGACGGTTCGTGTCGCTCTATTCATCTGCGGAGTTGTCAGATTTCCCTCGCGCTCTTCAACCTCCTGGAGCATCATACCGAGTCCAGAGCAAGCCTGGGGAAGGACCTGCCGTGAACAACTGGACAGAGACTCGATGTCCCTCTTTCGCTGTTTGCAGAAGCCTCTCCTGACCGAGTTCCGTCGCAGTTTCGCAGAGGACCATGCAGACTTCCTTCGACCATTGCTTCCTGTCATTGGTGCCTGGCGAGAGAAGTGCGCGGATTCAGATGGCAAGCTTCTGCTACTACTGCCAGGTGACCTTGATGCAGACGTTGCGTACGCAAACATGTGCATGATTGGAACACTTAGGCCGATCCAATCGTACCGAGCCTTCGAAATAGCAATCTCCGGCATTTCGTAGGGGTGACAGCATCCTATCATTTTTTATCAGCACACCAGCTCGCACTCCCAGGTACTTCGGTGTCTCACGATGCTTCCTTGTGGGAAACGATGGCAGCAGAGTTCTCTGCTTACCTCGTTAAGAAGGTGCTGAGGATTCGTCCGGAAGATGTTGAAATTTCCCGCCCGGCAGAAGAGCCTCAGATGGGTTCTGGAATATTGAGGCGTGCTCTTCAAGTGGTACAGGCCTAGATGAGGAAGGCATGAGGATGGGAAACTCACGCGTCAACCTGCCACAGTCTTAGGATGACGATGCGGCGGACGGCTTGCTCTCCTTGCTGCCGTTCCGATCCTTGATCCGTCGAGAGGAACGGACATGGACAGACTGACAGACTGGGAGTGTTCACTCTCGAGTTGTCCCCTGTTTCGGATGTTCGGTCTCCCGTTGCAGGCACCGTGCTACAGCGCCATGGCTGTGCTTCGTGGGGATGCCTTTGCTAAGGCATGGCGGCAGCATTTCCGATGCAATGTGCAGGCGCGAAAGAAATCGAATGGGATGGTGCTATAGCACATACATAGAGGTAGAACACACACAAATACACACACTAGGAAAATGGACATTGGCTACAACCACACGGACTGGTTGTACCCACACATAAATCTATACAAAACCTCTACTAATGGTTATTAATTGATTTCGGCTAGCCCTTTTTACAGGAAAACTAGCCACTATTATCATAATTACTTTTGTTGGGACATCGGTTGTCCCAGTACCTGTCCTGATTCTCTTCCAAATTCCCGTTCAAGCAGTTTTTACCTTAAAGTAATAGTTGACCTCCAAATACATGAATTCGAACTTATCCGAGCTATTTGCATTTTTTCACTTGAAGGCGGTCTCCCACTGTTCATGAAGCCAGTGACAATAATTATATTTCCTTTTTTAGCTAGATGAGGCCAGTCATTATGAAGAACCAATTGCGAAATGTGCATAGCTGTGTGTCAAGGACAAGTTTGAGAATCAGGAAAGATCAAAGGCTTATCAACTTTCCATTCAGTTACGCAGTTGGGCCCAGCTGTATGCATTGCAACAACAACAACAACAACACGAACGCACCATGGCCTTTAAGCTAAGACATATTCTGCTTTATCGCAGGTCATGATTCCAGTCGCTATAAACAAAGAATTCAATTGTTAAACAATTGCTACATGCACATAGCTGAATAGCTGGGTTATCATGAACCATCAAAGGCTCGTCAACTTTCAAGTCGAATTCATGATGGTGGCCATGGCTAGTTCGTTTTCGTAACTAGGGGCCTAGGTATATGACTGCAACAACCTAAAGAAAAGGCCGACGGCTTTTGAACAGTTGAGCGGGGAATATTTCGTTGCTAGAACCACAGGCGCAGGTTACAACCATGCATCTGCCCCTTTGTTATAATGCAGCCGAGGCGTGACAAATAGCACTTAGTTCAGGATCCAAGCAGTATGTAGTTATCGGATTTCTTTCATTAGTCTTGCTTGTCTGTGGTCTTCGGTGTTTGAAATTTGGTTTCAATGCGTATTAGTGTCCCCGAACAGGGCCAACACTAGGGGTTTGTACGTTCAGCGTAAAAGGGGCGTTAGATTGAGTTGCTTGCGCCCCGCGAGCGAGATGCGCACGAAACACACGCGAGATGCACAGACGGTATTCCTCGAGCGGTGGTCGATACTCGTACTTGTACCACAGTGCCCGTGCCGTCTCTGATGTCGTGGGGCCTCGAAACATCGCAAAGTACTGGACCTCCGTCCTCCAAACCCACCAGCGACGACCGACGACAGTGCAGCGTTTGGCGAACCCCGACGTCCAAATCGTGGTGAACCCTGAGGTCCAAGAGCAACGACAGTTACGAGGATGGCGAGGTCGATGTGCACGGCGCCTAGGCAGGAGAAAATTCCAACATCGCGAATTGCAAATCCCTTAAGTCTGGCCGCACGCAGCGAACCCTTCCAAACGCAGGATTCCAAGCACCTGGCACGTTTTCACGACACGGAGCAATGCAGGACTCCAAAATGGCAGCGGGACCTAGGCGGAGAGCACATTTTCCTCCCATAAACAGGCCAGGATGTCCACAGGTCCAGTGGCTCCAAAAGTCGACTTTTGTAGATGAAACGTAGGAGGACGTCTGGAACACCGGTGTGCTCCTGGTGTCTTGGTGTATGGTTGGAGGACCCTTGGAGTGCTCTTGCGTTTCCACTGGTCTCTCACTGGTTGGGGGTTCAGCATAAGACCGATATATATTCAATGTGCATACATATATATACATATACATGTATTGTATCCACACTTTTCAGCACGCAGCCACCGTCTTGCCACACTCAGAGTTAGTATGATCACTGGGCTCGCTAAACGGACTGCTTCTTGCTTCTCGGCTTGAGTATCCTTTCGCGGGCACCCGTCTGCAGGATGGACGCTTAGTTCGCCATTTCGCCACTCGGACAGGAACTTATTGTAGCATTGTAGTGTGTTCAATTGGTTTATCCTTTGAAGTGGTGCCTGTGTTGGTTCGAGGGCAGGCTTGGATGTGCTTGGATGTGCTTGGCTTGTTGCATCATGTTGCTACGTTCTTCATGTGGCGATGGCTTGGTTGGCTCCCGCTTTGCACTTTGTGCATCCGTCTCAGGTGAATGGTTTCATGCGTGACCACGGAGGAGCGTCTGCTCAGACTGTCGTCAGCGAGAAGGCGCAGGCAGGCCATTTCTTCAATGAGGCGACATCTTCCACACTTGCTACTTTCGTTGACGACCTCTGACCACCTCTGCACAGGTCTGCTACCACAGGCCGCCGCTTTCGAAGGACCTGGATACTTTGCGGCAGTGCCGATTGCAGGGCAAGGAGATCGATCTGAAGGTGCGGAAGACACCATGACGATCCATGATGTGTTTCAAGCGACAGCAAGGACGTCAACGAAGCATAACGAAGCTCCAAAAGTTTCTTTTGCATACAGTGCAGGCTGGGTAGAGCTTGCAGTGGTCACAGGTGCTGTCCCATTCTGCCACAGCAGCGGATGTCGCTCGCTGCACGGTGTTGCTGCATTGGCCGCGAGCTGGCGCTACACCGAGCGGTGCGGAGCGCCTTTGCCGGCACGTTGCGGATGTCGTGGCATAGGTAGGACGAAAGTTCCTCCATATCCAAGTCCTTTAGTACATGAAGCCGATACAAGTCTCTGTCCCCCTTCCCTCGAAGACTCATGGCACACCCCGTGCTTCACTCGTACAGATTAACTGGACATATTGAGTTACCATCCACGACCTTGCAAGGCTTTGGATCCAGCCCTCGGTGATTCTTGTGGAGGTCTTGGACAAGCGGCTTGGCAGGTCTTGGCTGGTGATTGTAACTGGATGATGCAGGCAAGGAGCAACCATGAGGCAGCCATCCGCGTACTCAGAAAACTTGGCGCTGCTGACCGGCGCAAGCCACTTCACCATCAGATTGGCGCAGGATCCGCACACTCTTCCAATGACCAGCAGTGGCACGGCATTAGCAAGTACATCTGCTGTGAGAGGAAGGCGACAAGCTGTTACGGTCAGCATCGCGCGCCATATACGTTGCTTGGCGCGACCGAGCAGATTTTCAGACTGTTCAATTGCTCTGTTGTGGGCTCGGAGTTTGCATGGATGGAGCTGAAGGGTGAGAGCACAAGCGTGGTGCTCGACTAGAAGACAAAAATACTTGGTCCCGAGCTTGTGGAGGAAACGCGGAAGATCGGAAGATACATGCTACAATCATTGCACGATGCAGAAAAATCTGCAAGGCAACGCTCACGCTTCTCCGATCACACGATAGCTCTATCAGCCCAAATAATTCCCCTCAACAACGCTCATAGATGATCGAAGCTCGACTAAGGGTTCTTGCCGCGCCAAGAGCTTGTAGTAAATGGTCTTTTCTCCACCTTCTTACATGCACTAGCATGGATGGTTCTTGGTGGGGGGGTGGGGGTGGGGGGGGAGCTTGAGTTTGTGAAATGTTGAAAATGATCTAAGGCCTTGAATCACCGGGCGCCAACCGACGGAATGTCGTTGGATGAAATTGCGGATGCATCAGAACTGGAAGGTGCGCGACCGATTTGGACCGACTGCCTGGCGTTTGCATGGTTCTGGTCAAAGTTTTGAGTGTGAGTGAAGCAGGTTGTGAGGAATTCTATCATCCTGTTGATGGCTGGACAGACGGCTGGAGAGACGTTGCCAAGAATCTGAAATCAGCACAGTGGCTTCTCTGCAAATACTTTGCTGTGCAGGGGTCATCACACAGTCCGTGGCGTTGTGTTCAAGCGATGAGTGCCCAGGACCTGATGCAGACAGCTCAAATCAGCACACTCTAGACGGGGCTATTTTCAAACTGCCCTCGTCTTGTCTCGAAGCTGGAGCTGGTTTCAAGCTTCCAGAGAGCTTCACAAGTCAACCTGTGCTGAGCTATGCTGAGCTGATCTGAGCTGCATTTCGAGAGCCGAATCGCCGAAATGCCTTTGCAATCCTTTGCATCTTTATACAGTTCCGCTGTTCTGCGCCTGGGTCCAAGCCCTCAGCAAAACAGTGCAACTGCTTGCATGCAATGCAGCTTTTGTTGATTTTGCTGCGGCATTCGGCAGGACGATGCGTCCATGTCCCATGCGATCCCAACATGTCAGGCTGGAAACACGATGTTTGCGAGTCCTGCGGTTGCTACTGCGATGCAGGCGGGATGCATAAAGGTGCGTCTGCTGAGAGTAGATGAGCTCCCGGTCCTTTGTGTTTGTAGGCGACGATTGGAGCCAAAGGCAGGCAGCGGTAACCAGAGTGGCATATGGCCACACATTGCTTGGCTGTGACTTGCGACTTTTTGCAGATGGTTGTGGCTGAGTTGTTTGGCCGACGGAGGAGCTTCAACAAAAGCCAATGCCCAAGCAGAGCAAGCGGCTGTCAGAGCTCGGAGCCGAAAGGGGGCAATGTTGCATCAATGTCGCATACAGCATTTTGTTGAATGTTGCATACAAATTGTGCTTTTGGACTCTTCTGCGTGCGCATAGTCTTCGCACGCAGCCGCTTAGATTTTCTATCTGAGGCTGGGCGGAGAGCCTTCGCAACCCTGCGGGTTGGCACTACTTTGACTTCGGCACAGAACCGTACCGCTGCCATTCATTCATATCCTTCTCTCTGCGGGACAGTGGGGTGACTGCTTTGATGTTGAACGTGTTTTTTTGGTTTGTGCAGCGGCGCAATCTTCAGAGCCAGTTCTTTTCCCGAAGTTACAAATCTTCTTTGTCGACCCCTCTTAGTTACTGTGCCATATTATGGACCACAGACTACGACCGCGCCTAATGTGGAAATGGCACGAACAAAGTATTCTTCAGCTTTTCGAGCGCAGCGAGAGCTTTCGGCCTCGAAACGCGCTCGAGGCGATGCACAATAAATGTGGTCTTGCATTCGGAGAAAGCTATTTGAAACGGATAAAGTTCTAAAGCTGCCTTTGCAGTAGAATGTGTACAAGCGGATTAAGTAAATTCAAAGCAAGAATGAAAAGGGAGCTCAAGCAAGTTGAAAGACTACAGACAGCAAAGTTGCGTTTCAATCTTGTAGCTTGTCTGACTCCAGAGGCTTTGAAGCATAATTCGCGAGGCGGGGGAAGGCTTGCTGGTCATGGAATTGTAAAGCAGGATTTTGCAAGTTGATGGCGAAAACATGAAGTTTCAGTCAGTCGCTTGAAGATGGCGAATGACACATGTTTATGCAAATGGAACGTTTTAGTTTTTTGACTGATGACATTAGATTGGCTTTCGAACATCATTCGAGCAAGGGGGATGGAACGTGTAAAGCCAGATGGCAAGGGAACTTAGACAACAAAGAAATTCGAGCTTACGTAAGCTTAAAAAGTGCCAACAACAGAACTTTAGGTAGCTTGAACTTGTAATCTTGTAGGGCGTCGCCTCACAGGAGGTCGCTGCCAGCGCCCTTCCCTCATCCCCCGCCGAGGAGCCGGCAGGCGTAGAAGATGCAACCGAAGACGAAAACACAGCTAGGAGGCTACGAAAGCAAAGCTCAGAGGTGGAAGCGTGCAAAAATTGTGTTTCACGACGGCGCGAGGAATTGCTTCCAAACTCATGTCTGATTTGACCCCTTTTCAAAACATGCTTGCAAATGAGGGGGCGGGTTGCGGTTGCACCCCCGCCGCCTTTTCTTTTAACGCCGTGACCGTGAGGTTTTCACATTAAAGCCAGGAGCAAAATTTCTTGCGGTCGTATTCATATGACGAACTACAGGCAAATTAGAGAGCAAACAGACGGTTTTGTGTGATATTCGTGTTTCGTTTGAGAATAGCAAAGCGGCACGGCTCGCGCAAACACCGAAACGGCCGACGCAAAACCAGGAACAAGAAGTTTTACTTGTTTTCGTGTCTGGACATGCCACATGATGCCTGGCACGAGCTATCCGTCATGCGTTTATCGATGTTCAAGCTTCCCACCCTCCTCACTGCCAACTTGTCGTGCAAAGAACGATCATGGCGAGCTTTGTCAACTGGCTTGGGGCTTGGATGTGCGCAGCTGAGTGCTTCACAAGATTGACATCTTGCCATGAAAAAGAGTTGGTGTTAAGTGAGTGCATAAAGGAAGGCATTTCGCATCCTTTGTCGTTGCGAGTACGCTCGAATTGTGCGTGTGAGTCTGTATACCATCCGTCCTCCGTGCTACTGGCGATAGACAAGGTTCAGAGCGGACTTTCCGAACGTTATTGTCCACACTGACTGAGCCATCTACCGATGCGCCGGCCCAGTATGGCCCAGTGCAGCATTGAGGATGACACATTGGTCAAGCTCCTCCATCCTGGCCAAGCAGCGGCCAACCCTGAGTAAATTCTTCAGATTTTTTTTACAATGTGGCGACAACCCTCACACCTGGAAAGGTGAGCCCAACTTGGAGATTCGGAGAATCAGTGTGCCTGCATCACATTGAAAATGTCTTCGCGACTGCGAGCGTTTGTTGTCAAGTTTTATACTCACCTCTATTGTAGCTTTCGGATTCTACGCCCCCTTTCGCCCTAGAAGCCATGCTGGACCATTTCTTCTCCTCTCAAGAAACAGTTGTGTCCCGAAGCTTCTCCATATGTGCCATGTCTAGTTAGCTACATGCATCCGCCACGTGCATCCGCCAGAGCTCATTCACAGATCATCGGCATGGCTCCACAGAATGCCAGCAGCGGTTTGATTGCTCTGCGTGGATGTCATCAGACCTCCTGGGCACTTCAAGACCTTCCCTGTGCTCAAGTGCACTAAGAGCTTCTCACACGACCTTAACCACCTGGCTACGAAAGCCTAGAACACAACTAAACGACAGCAAGATGTTCCACATGGAAGCCTTTTGTGACGGCCAGGCATCTGCCACTGCGTCCTGTCGGACGGTGGAAATCACCATCATCCACTGAAGAGCTGGTTGATTGCAGGAGGTCAGAGGATGCGGAAGTGCTGACTTCGAAGCCTGGCAGCCAGCTTGGGTCCAAAGTGACGCCAGCTCCTGGCATGTTCAGTGCGCCAGGAGAAGCTTCCCGAAACATGCTTGCTTGAGTGGCTGGGAGGGCTCACATGCTGCATAGAGCTACGAGCTGCCAATGTGAGGTGTTGTGCATTCCTTCCGAGCTGAGTGTCACTGCTGCCAGGAAGTAAACAACACAGGTACTGCATAAGTATGCTAAACATTGCTAAACAACATCACGCAACATCACACAACATCACGCAACGTCACACAACATCACGCAACATCGCGCAACACCACACCAGACTTTGACTCGGCACCTGTGCCATTCTCAAAGTCTTACAAACTCGATGCCTTCAGCCAACGCACAACATCTGCAAGGAACCCTAGGCTTCGATCATACCCTAGTTGACCCATATTACCAACTCCTGAAGTTCTGTGGGTTTTCAGAAGCTTGCAATACCGACTGCCTGGGGCTCGTCTCCAGGCACAGCTGCGATTTCATCATCGTTGTTTGTCTTTCCAGACGTCCATGATAAGTGTGGTGAACGTGCTTGTTCCAAGTAGTTGAGAACTGCTTTGAGAACATGTCTTTGTTGCAGATGCCTGCAGCTTACCAGCACCCGGCGCCGCAGTATCCGCGTCTGCCGGGGTCTCGGGAAGGATAGAGCCTTGCGTTTGACGCATGGCACGTGTCGAACGTAGCTGCATAGCAGTGTGCATAGCTGCGCGACAGTTTGCGCAATGCATATCATAGCCATGGCAGTAGCACCGTAGCATGGCACGCCTCAAAGGCAACATTGGGAGTGTGGCTCTATTCTCTGAACAGTTGCACAGACCAGAGGTCGGCCGAGGAGGCCGCAAGTCGTGCGGAAGATCACGGACGGAAAGTGCACGAGCGGCATTCTCGGCTTCCTGATGCTTCCTGCTTGGCGTAACGCAATGTAACGCAGTGCACAAGCACTGCAAAAGCACTGCAAAAGCACTGCAAAACACTGCATGGCCATGCGTAGCAAGATAGCAATAGCAACCGCACCATGCAACGATATGCAATTGCGCACATGCGCTCCCCAAGACTGCTCGCGGATGATTTGCGTCGGTATTTTTAGATTCCGTAAAACTATTTGGGGGGTGGGAAAAGGGGTGGGGGGAGGCCTGGGTCTACTGGAAGCAAGAATGCAGTCTGAGGTTGCGCTGGCTTTACCTGGATAGTGTCGGTCAGGACATTGTAAGTTTGCATGTGGGCTGAGCACAGGCTTGGTTTGGCTCTCTCGCTCATGTTTCTTTTGTGTTCGTGGCAGTTCGTGCATGCAAATCTGGAAGCGAGGAGTTTGGACCTCTCCCAGCTGATACAATGCAAGAGGCCGTTTCTTGAAAGTTCAAGGGCACCTCATCCGACATGTGTAGCCTGCGCAGTGGCTGACGATGGGCCGCTTTCCCGTGGGGCTGGACCTTCGTGTTCGATTGCCCGAGCTCCCTCCTTAGAATGCCGGCCGCAAAGCAGCGATCAGTTATCCGTGGGATTTCTGCAGCTCAGACATCTAGAAGTGTGCCAGTGCGTATGGCAGCCAAAGAGGCTCAAGACATGTCGCAGTGTGAAATCCAAGTCGCGCCGTTGTGGGCGCCAGGCCTCCATGCACGTTTGTCGTAAACGCCGTCTCCTCGCAGCGTGTGCAGGGGGCTCCGCAGTGATCCGCAGTGGACTCTGCGGTCCTCCGTAGGGCTGTGATGACTTGTGCAAACGAAGCATGTGCATGCGTCCTCTTGCAAACGTTTGCAAACTTCAAACTGTTGCCTGCCAACATCCCATGTCCTCGTGTGTTTTCACATTCCATGTGCAGGAAAGAATGCATGTAGCGCTGTGTGCGCTGGCGATTGTTTGTGACGCTGCGCGCGATCCATCTGAGCAGTGCGTGGCTAAGTCAGGAGAAGGCACTAGGTCCAAGGATACTGAAAGTTTGGACAGTTAAGGAGCCTTCGAGAAGATCCGTGGGCTTTCCTGGAGACAGGCATGGATGTTGCCGCGCGAAATGTTTGTGCTAAATGGCCGATCTACCTGGCCAGATGTCTTGTGATTGCTGGAGGCCATTCCTTTTGGGGACGTGCTCTGAGTCTGGATGCGGAGAAGGTGCAGCTATGACCTATGGACATACATGGATATGTAAGTTGACAGTGTAAAGATCTGTAGAGTGCTGAAGCCCGATGCCTTGCATGCCACGTTTGCTCATATGCTCACGTCTTGAGGCGGAGCGTGAAAAGAGTCGGAAGACCCGTCGGAAGAGTCTTTGTTACAAGTACAGTTGTCGTCGTGTTCGGAGGAGTGTGAGCCGTGCAGTTTTGCGGGAAGAGAGCTTCCGAGGACTGCGGAGCTTCGGAATTTGGTGACTGACCCCCCCAGTGCAGAGGACCAGGGGTTACGAAGGCCAACAACACATTGACATGCGTATCATGCTGCGCTTGCTAAACTGAGCCTGTTAAGAAGGCCCACGCTCTGTTCTTCAGCCGAGCGTCAGAGGACGGCTCGGACGGCAACGGCCTTGACGAAGATGAAGAGGAGGACTGGCAGATTGTTTTTGGCAGATTGTTTTTATCACTGAGTTCCTCCTTTTCCTTCGTCTGGGAGGACGTCGAGAAGCGGTACCAGGCGCATGCCGCAGCCAAATGCAGCCAATAATCCAAGATGTCGGCTGTCGAAGTGGCAGGCAATCGGAGTTACACTGGTGTGACCTCACGTCGCAGGATCTGCCTGACCTGAGCGAGGAGACCTTCAACAAGTACAATGTCGGCTGGCCGCACTTCATGCAGGTCTTTTGTAACTTTAGTGCCCATGCATACCGGCCTTTGTGCAGGAACTTGCCGCAGAGAATGGGCCTGTTTCTGAAGCTATTACTGGAGCGGAAGCGGCAGCTGTCACTGCAACCAAGTTGCATATCATTCCATACTTCTAGGCCGGCCATGCCCGCCCCAATTCGGGCAGTCTTCTCCGTGAGGTGAAAGAGTCAGCGGTGGTGTGGAAGATGACCGAGGAGGTGCACTACTAAGCTAAGCTGCCATTTGTGCATCATTTGTGCTATTGTGTGTTGCTGTAGCATTTTTGCAGATGCGATTTCTGGCAAGGGCCTTCAGAAAGCAGCGGAAAATGTCAGTGAAGCAACCAAGAAGTCCGAAGAAGAGCGGCGCTCGGGCCAACACCCGCATTTCCATGTCGCGTGTACATTGTGTACAGTGTGTACATTGTGTACATTGTGTACAGTGTGTACAGTGTGTACAGTGTGTAGACTTGCCCACTTGCCGAGGACGTGCAGCGGGGAGACCGCATCTTGTATGACATGAAGGTGCCCGTCACCCGATGGTACTTGGAGGTTCATGGTACTTATTAACCAATTTTAACTGTACGTATCACTGTACTTATGACTATGTGTGGGCACTTACGGGGCGTTTAAGTCGGTTAGAGGTACAGTTATAACTGGTTAACAATTATCGTGAATCTCCAAGTTGAAAGCAGTCAGAACAGTCGGAAGAGTGTGAAGAGTCGGCTTGCCGCAGTCATGATGCATCATGATATCGTCAGTGTGCACGGTGCTCGGAGGCAAAGCCTGGAAGAGAAGTCAAAAAGGAGGTGGAGGAAGCACAAATTCAGAGAGTTGCCCAAGCGTGGAAAGTCTTATGAAGTGTGCTGAAGCGGGCAGGACAATTTGGCGCAAATGCAGGAAAAAGTTGGCGATGTGCAGCCTGGCTACAAGATGCTACAAGTAGCGAGTTCTCAGAGTGTTGGGTGGCTTTGGGTGGATGGTTCAGTATCCCCGTGTGAAAAAGGTCATCAACGACTGACAAGGCTGAAGATGGCTGAAGGTTGGATGAGGGTCGCGCTATGTGGGTGTGTGGATGTGTGTGTCGTGTGCAGTCCTGTGCGTCGTGTGTGATGCTGTCCGGAAGTGGCCTCTGCTGTAGCTTTGCCATGCGCAGGCCACTCGTGAGCCACAGCATTGGAGAAGCTGGTGCTACCGCGGAAAATGGCTGGCTGCTGCTACTTCTTACACTGCACGGCTACACTTGACTGCTGCAAAACAGCTGTCAAACATGTGCATGAGCGCGCTAAGAACTCTCTTCGTCTTCGCGTGTCAGAGGTGGGACCAGCACCTCCCGTTGCGCAAGCTTCAGCCACAGTTTTTGCGAGCCGGAGAGCTGCTTGCAGCTCGATCCGGCTCGTTTGTTTGTCGAAGGGGATGGTAGGGGACGACAGGGAACAATGAGATTGGCGTACGGGTCTGGACATGTCTGTTACGTTCCTGTACTTTCCATGAACTGAGGATATACCCGGATCTTTCAGCAGCCTTTCGACTGCCCCCAGCCTGGCCGCAGGCACTGCGATCGCTTGCCATAACTTTCTTCATTTTCCCACGTTGGTGCTTGAAGACTTGATAGGGTTCTTGTCACGAAAGGCCTTGGGAGCTTGCGATCGTTTTTGTTTACCATGTCTCTTCTTGGGTTAATGGGGGTACGATTACTGTTGTCAATTCCAGAGTCCTGCTTTCTCCCGCCCAAAACGACTTCCCCCTTTGTTGGAGACAGCAGGTACCCTTGCAAGCTCTTCACTCCCCGGCCCTCCTGTCCACTAGATTCGATTTCGTTGTCCTGGTCTCAAGTCATGACCTGGTGGACCGCACATTCAGAACCCTGCGCGAAAAGACCAAAAATAGAGAGAGAGAGAGAGAGATAGACCCCAGACTGACACAAGAACCGCTTGGCCGTCGCGGCCTGGGCGCCTCCCCAAGGGGGCCCTCCTAAGCGTGGAGAAGAAGAAGAAGAAGAAGAAGAAGAAGAATAGATAGACAGATAGATGGGTAGGTACTTCGCAGCGACGCGTGAGTGCCTAGAAGTAATGAATATGCGCGATGCGGCTCTTGATGCTGACGTTTGCGTGATGTCAACGAAGCGAGCACACGGTTAACTCCCAGGGAGGCGCTGAAAGTGCTACAGAGACGGACAGATGCAGGCAGTCGAATTCCGCGCCTGCAAAGACTGAATAGCATCACCCCTCGGCCGGGTCGCGGCCACTGTGGCCACCGCAGTCGTGACATGTCGTTGCCGAGCATCTCGAGTCCAAGGCCGAAGGCAGTGTGTTCTGATTGTCTCGGCCTCGAGTAATGTGTCCAACACAGAAGACTTGCCTGCAGAGACACTTGGCACCCGATAGCCAGTGCACGGGTCCACGGATATCTGAACGGCGTCGGACACGTCACACGATCGGATGGCCAGCAGTGATTACGAACTCGACGTGGGAAAGCATGCAGCGTCCATGCAGCAGCAAAACGGATGCCCGGTGATGAACATCAACGTGTTCAGTCATGTTCCAACGTTTCAGTTTGACCTCAGTTAATGACAGCTTGGTGAAGCGCACTGGAGGTTTGCCAAGATGGCAAGTCCATGGGCTTTGGCAGTCCAGAAGTGGAGGCCAGCTGGTCATGAAGATGCAGCAGTCATGCAGCGTGTATTGGATGATGGTTTTCTGCGCATGGCAGGAGCTTCGGACATCTATACGTCTTGATCTAAGCGTTCCTGGCTTCCCGCGCCTTGTGATGTTGCTCGCGTCGGTCTGCGCTCTCCGAAAGAGACACCAACGCCATACCCTGTTTCCGGGGCATGCGTTTCAACAAGCTGCAAGGTGAGTCTGGACGCCTGAGTGTCGAACTTAGTGCGTTTTTCAAGCCACGTGAAGGAGTTGGGCGATGTCGCTTGCAGTCACTCTGCGCTTTCTGACTGGCAGGTGGGCCATTTCACAATTGTGTGTCAAGCAGGTGGGTGCAGGGTGACATCAGTGTGACGTAAGTTCGGCAGTTCACATGCTGTTTTTAGAGTCCTTCTGGCTGCCAAAGTTATCGCATGCTAACACTGAATTCAAGCCCCGTCTTTATGACTGACAAACCTCGCAAGAAGGGAAGCTTTTTTGTCTGAGTCTGAGCCGTGTTTGTGCCCTTTCGGCAAGCACTACGGCACTGTGCTGTGCTGTACAAGCGACACTGAACACAACACAACCATTGTTTGGTTGCAGCTCCTCGGCGGTGCAAAGTGCACCAGCTGTGCCAGGCTCAGTGTGTGATTTGAACACCTGCTGTGCAGTGTTCGGTATTGTTGAGCTGCAGATAGAACTGCAAGCCTTTCGTGCGAGCAGCTTGGAATGTGGCAGTGTCGGGAGTCTGAAGTTGGCAATGCAGCCAGGATCATCGCATGGGGGTGAGGTGTGGGTGTAGGCTGGCGCTGGAGTCATCTGAAATTGGGTAGGAGGGACGGTGGGGGTGGCGAGAGCGGCAAAGACGAGTGAGAGCGCTGGGAGGTTCTGGCCTTTTTTGAAGAATTTCTGATTAATTTTTTGCCATGATACTGCACATCACGGCCATAGATTCCTGTATTGAATTGCTCTCACTTGTGCCAAGCAAAGTGGTCAACACAGCTACGAATCACAATATTCGCCCTGTGACCCCCCTTCGAAGGCCAGACGTTTGTCGGGAGCACTATGTTCTTTGTGTCGGGGCCGAGGCTATCCCGTCCGTCGCCAGCTCCTCCGTTTCCTTTGCCCCTTCTGCCGGGACCTTACTAGACGATGTCTGTGTGATGGATGATGGGACGCTGGAAATTCTAGGCCGAGGCGGTTAGCGGTGCTGCGGGTGCAAAGGCTTGGCAGCTAGACCGCGTGTGCTTCTCATGCCCGGTGATGCTGCAAGGTGTGTATGCGTGTGTAGGTGTGTGTGTGTGTGTGTGTGTGTGTGTCGCTTATTCAAGTTGAGTTTAAGTTTGTTGAATATCACGAAAGCTAGCTCCTTGGAGCTCGCGAGAGTTGTCGTTTACAAGAATTCTCTCCAGTGTTCAGCTGGGTCAACAAGCGACCCCGACCCTTAAGTGGTATGAAAATCAAAGGGATAAAGGGCTGTGGAGGGGGGGGGGTGGGGGCCCCCCCCTCCCCCCCTTAAAGGATGACAGAATCAATCTTAAGGTGTCCCCCCTCCCCCCCCCCCCTTTCAGGGTCGCCTTAATTGATTTCTGGGGAGGGGGGGGGGGGCCCCCCCCCCCCTTTTTCCCCCCCCCCCCCCCTCCCCCTTTTCAGGCCCTGCTGTCGACCTGTACTGCGCCCGCACTTCTCCTGCCTGACTCAAAAAAAGCTTGTCAGCCGCGCTTCTAGCTTTCGTGGCCCCGATCTCAAGTCTGTACATAATATAGACTATATATATACATATATATATATATATGCATATATATATATATGTATATGCATATATATATATATAGACGACGTACTGCGATGTCGGTATTCGGGTATACGCAATCTGGGAAATCGGTGTTTCTCGCATTTAGTTGTCAAAGTCTCTGATCGCCTTGTGCTTCTCAAGTCCCTCGCTGACACTGCAAGGAGATTGTCAGTACTTGTACTTGGTTGAACATTGCCGGCATGGCTGTGAATGTAATGCCTCTGGCTTTGTTCCAGGTGAGCCGGCCGGAGAGAAACAAGATCCCGACAGCTGAGCAAGCGAGGCTGGCTACGGGAAGCCTTGGCGGTGCCATGCCATTTTCTTTGCTTATGTGAAGGAGCCTCCGATTAGTTGTGCAAGGACCCTTGCCGTGTTTTGTCTCCACATGCTAGCTTCTGTCACCACTGTTCGAGAGTTTTTCTTTCAAGGTTTCGGGTTCCCGAAGGCTTCATAGCCTCGACTTGTCCCCAACTTCTCCCAAACTCATCCTTGAAAGCCACTGAGACTCAAGAGCTCGGTTGCCATGAAAGTTTCACAAAGGCTTGGGACTGAGGCAGAGGACAGCAAGCCAATGAGGACAGAAAGCCTTAGCTTGTCACAGCTTTTCTCGGTTGGCAGGGATCCGGCGAATATGAAGCTCCCGTCCTTGCCCAAGCTGTTGATACGGCGCATACTTTGTTTAGTGCACCAAGTCATTTACTGCAGACTTCGATTTCAATGAGGGTGCTTGTTTGCCTGATTTGCCTCTGAGTTACTTGCAATCATGCACAGTACATGTGATCTCTTTCCTTGTCAGGGACCCGCTGCCAGCACCACTGCGCGAGTCAATCATTATTGACAGGCCGCGGGAGTTCACGCTTGGTGACACCTCACAAAACCACTCCAACATACTCCGAAAACCTTAGCGGAATCTGGTGCGGACTTTTGCTAAGTAAGTTCTCTGCTGCGCCCAGGGATGAACTACCACCACTTCCGAAGGCCCAGTCGGTGCTGGAAAGGCCACGCTCGCACTTTAAGTCGATCATCAGGCTCGTGTCATCACATGTTCTGAATTGTTGCGATTGTTTTGGAGCATGGTGCAGGTATGCCAGGTATGCATCAATTTTCTGACCGCGTTTGACAGTCGTCGAGCAGACAAACGACTTTGTCTTTCACAGTGTCTCAGTGCCAGGCTGCTGCAACCGGAGAAGCAAGAGGCTGCTGGGACTCAGAGTTTAGAGTTGGGGTTTTTCCGTCTTGAGTCCAGAGTCCAGAGCGTGCCTTGTGATTCCCAAATCCGAACCCTAAACGCTGAACCCATTGGTATGTCCACATTGAAGCCAGATTGTCCCGCTCAATGCTAGACGGAGATGCCTTGATACATTGTTGGCTGGCAACCTGCCACGCGCAGTTGCGGCTGGCTTGCCAGATGAACGGCCAGACGAAGGACACCGGCAGACTTTTCCTTGAAAAGGCGACTTTGGACTTGACAGGTTTGATTCCCTGCACCTCCATGCACCTCCCACCTGTGGCAACTTCTTTCTTATGAGAGATGGTCTGCACTACTTTCAGCATGTGATTTTGCTCCAGGTTGCCAGAGGCACGTCTCACAAGGTCAATGGAACCAATGGGACCCACGGGACCAATGGGACCAATGGCAAGGTGGAGGCAGGGCACAAGAAAGTGTTGCTTATACATGCCACGAAAGTTAGCACTTGTTGCTTTTGTTTTGCCAGCTCTCACGCTCTTTCTCCTCGTCCGTCCCCTCCCTCCCCCCCCCTCCCCCCCTCCCCCCTCCCCCTCTCCCCCTACCCCCACAGGCACACACCTTCCCCATACCTCTGTCTCCGTCCTCCCTCCTTGCCTTCCTCCTCCTCCCTCCCGTCCCCGTCCCGCACAGCACCAAACAAGTAGTGCGTCGATCCCTCCCTAACAGCCGGTAACACTCTGGTCGGTGCTGATTCAGTCTTCGTCATCCATTGTGATCCATTGTGATGAGATGCCAAAGGCCTTGCAAAGCAGATTGGAACCCCATTGTGGCTTGTAAGATCAGGGTAGCATGTTTTCTTTTTCAATGGTGGTGGCATCTTGTGGCAGCCTCCCTGAAGGCCGACCGGCTTGCCCAGACCAACGGAAATGGAACAGTCGTTGCACTGCTTCAGGAGTAGATGTTCCGTGGGCAATCGGCAGACGGTTCTCGGCACAGCAGGTTCGATTGGTTGGTTGTTTGGAGGTGACCTTTAGTTGGGAGATGTTGGACTTGATAATCGTACGCAGTGCTCGACCTGCCTGACGAACTGCTTCGTTCCAGAACCTTGTCCATGAGAAAAGGTACACATCATGAGGCTGGATGAAGCCCTGCATGCAATCGAGATGCTCAGAAGAGGGGGAGATCCCCTCCTCATGGCGTGTATCAAACATAGAGGCGAACTCCTCTTATCGCGCTGCTGTGATGAACGGCGGGTGTCACCAGAAGCCATGAGGTGCTTTGCAAGCAACAGGCCTGTTTGAGCTGCGCCTTTGTTCCCTCAGAACATGATTTAGCAAGTGTTGCGTCTGATACTTCCTTCGTGATTGCAATGTGCAAGCGTTTCTGCATAGATATGCATTCTGGGCATGCACTTGTTTGGATATGTGTACTGACCTGTGCAAATCAGGCCTGGCCATGTGAATCCAACATGGCAAGTCAAAAGAGGTCGCTCATTTGGCGACTTCAGACTGTTATGACTGTTGCAGATGCAGCACTCTTTTCCCACCGTGCTCGTGATGTCCAGTGCAGGTAAGACCACTCGCAGTGAGCTTGCTCTTGCCAATTGCTGGATACAATCACTGTCGGTGCCAAGGCAGTCATGCATAACTCAGTTGCCGTCTCCAAGTACTACATCAGTTTGTTGGTAAAATCTCAGCGGGCAAGCGTGTGGTACAGGAGCAAGCCCAAGAATTCTTTGGTTGCGCAGTTCCGTTTCTGTATGTTTCTGTGCCAGCAGCGACCACGGCATCGCCTCCTCAGGGCAGCAGGCTTCTGATAAAGCTCATGCCACGTACGCCTTAGATGATTTAGATTCCTCAAATGCTAAGAGTACAATGTCACAACGTTCTCGGTATCCGAACTGGTAGAGGGTGCGTCAGTGAGGTGGTTCTGGAATGATTCTTGAGCGTGGTACGTTGAAATTGCAGTCAATGCCGAGCAGGTTGTGGCCCACAAAAAGGAGCAGAACCGCATCTATGTGATTTGATGGAGCATGATGGAACTTCGTTGCAAGAAATTCTTTCAGGCGCTCTGGCACAACACGATTAGGGTTCAACTGGCATGGAGAAACCGACACTTATCACAAGAGATCGGAAAAGTTTGCAAGGTGTAGTCAGTTTTGTTTCCCCCCCTAGTTGATTGGGGTGGGCTGGCCCTTGAGTTCTCTTGCAAATTCCTTTGAAGTTGCAAAAGGAGCAGGGAGGAAGAGCAAACACCATGTTTTGGTGGATGTGTGGTTCTAGGCAGGACACGTCCAGTGGGGCACGCTGAGTGCGCATCCTCGCGCGAATGCGGCAGCTGAAGCGGAACTACACCGCTGCTCTGCGGCCAGGCCAGCATGAGTCGGGTAGCCAATCCCGGCAGTGCAAGGCGATGTCTTGTTTTGACTAGTTTCGACGTTCTTCGCGATCTCGGATCATCAGACCAGAACTGAACTCCGTCTGCCACATCCAAGAAACGTGAACAAATCGCTTTCATGGTGTTTTTGGGACCCAAAACTTCTCCAAAACAAGCACAGAGCGGGCAAACATATTTGCCGAGATCCAGTATATTAAAACTCGACTGTTTCCTCATTTCTGGTGACTCTTGACTCGTGCTGTCCTGCTTTCTGACTGTCGAGCCCACGCAGTTTTCTCGATTCATTTTTCCCAAAGAACCGGTCACTGGGGAGTCTCAACTTTCCTGTGG
Organism: Symbiodinium natans; assembly: GCA_905221605.1. NCBI lineage: Eukaryota > Dinophyceae > Suessiales > Symbiodiniaceae > Symbiodinium > Symbiodinium natans. The sequence goes on from CAJNDS010000032.1 coordinate 80,815, forward strand.
ATGGTCTTTTTTCTGACAATGCTGGAAGTTCCGAGACCTACAGAAGTGACACGCTGGATGACATGATTTGCCTGTGCTGTGCCTCGCGAGTGCAGTGTCAGCAAAGGGAGAAAGAACAACAGCACATGTTTTGCTGCACTTCAAATCCACTTCTGTATGCGGCTAAGTAAATGTTTGCCTCTGTGATGCACCAATCGACTTGTCTTGGCAGGTGAGTGTTCGACGGATGACCAGGTCAGGCTCGCTTCAGGTGATCTTTCCGACGTTCGGTAGTTGTGTCGCTGAAAGCAACGATTTGCCTTTCATTGGAACCGAGCACTAGCCGCTGCTAGCCCGCAGCGCATTTCGACGCGCAGACATCCTACATGACAGGAGACAACTGAAGCATGTGTGTTTTCTTCTGGTTTTGGCAGCTTGCCCTGATTGGGGTATAATTTGAAGAGTCTCCTTCACATGGCGTGTTTGCAGATGAATGCATCTCCGCACCGGACGCCGTTGCGTGTACCTCGAATGCCCAACTTGGACCAGGCGTGAACGTTGCAGTATGCAGCAATCGTCCACTGTCGTCCGATCGGGCCGAATCCGGCAGGACACGACAGAGCAGCGATGCATTGCAACCCCAGCCAGGCCAGGTTTCAAAAGAGGGCTTGAGGCGGCTTCGGAATTCGGGGCTCCCACGAAGCGCAGGCCTTGCAAAGCCCGCAGATCGCCGCGAGAGCAATCGAGGAGACGGCCGAAATCTGCTGAGTTTTTGTCAGTCTAATTGGTGTCGTTGATCGTTGGCATCGCTTACAGCATCTTGACCTCTGCTTCCAAGTCAGGATTCTCGTCGAGCGTGTGCAGTGGCCTTAGTGGCCTTAGTGAAGTCTTCTACCACAAGAGATGCATCGTGCAGTTGGAAGTGCAACGCCCATCAGAGCCTGCTTCTTGGAACGTGCCAAGAACAACCAAACTGACATCCTGACGGTCCTAACGCTTCATTTCGCTAAGCTCCGAGGAATACATTGCCGTCCTTCCTGGTTTGCAGTTTATGCAGTCTTCTGTCCTTGGCCTCCGATATGACCTTGCCCCTGTGCCTGGCCGTGCTCTCGCCCTTCGACTTCCCCGCTGCAGTGTGCGGACTGGGAAGAGCACGGCCCTGTACAATGACGTGCTTATGGCACAACAGTCCAGATGTTAAGTTTGACGTTTTCGGAGTCGTCCTGCGCTTGCAAAGGTCATGGACAGAACTGGTGGCGTCACAGGCCACGACAAAGCTGTCCCGTTCCATGGAGTCATGTCGCAGTTTCGTTCTGATGTTTGAATTCAATCTTTAATCTTTGCCCGTTGAGGGCACACCCTACAAAACCCCCTCGCCCTCGTGCTATGATTTTCTGAGCTTGTCCCCGCGACTGCGCTGCCTCTGTTTTCTCAATGAGCACCTCTAACGTACCATAGGGAATCTGCGCACGCGTCTTGTTTCACGTCTGGGCAGGAGCTGCGCCCATCACCGAGCTCACCGCGAACGATGGGACCTCAGACTAGCTCACAATCCCAAATGGCACGGATGCATCATCTTAGACGAGCTTGGTTCCCCTGACTCGCCGAGACCTGGCTTTCGCATGCGCCCAACCACTCCACCAAGTCGTGCAGAGTGGCGCCGTGCGCCAGAAGAGTCAGAGCAGCTGTGAAGCACAAAGACGCAGTGCACCATAATGTAGCCTCAGTGTTGGACAGAGTCCTACAGACTAATGTAGGGAGGGAATTTTCTGGGCTTGATCGAAGAGTTGGAGATCTGAAACATGCTTGGTGTCTCCATTTCCTGACCTCCGCTCGCCAGAGTCTTGACGTTCAAGATTGAGAGCATGGCTCATTGGCTCATTTTGCTGATATCCTTGCGCGTTTGTCCAAACTGCCATGCAACATGCAACTCATGAGTCAGTGAGTCGCATTACGTGGGAAATGATGTGCTCCGAGGCCGGACATGAACGAAGGCTGGTGCATGTGTGAGCAGCTGTGACATGCACAGAGACTGCTTGTGCCATCGCAAAACTTAACAAACCACTTGATGGATCCTAAGCATGGAGCATGAAGCCTTGACAGTTGGTCAGGTCGATTGAGGCGCGAATTCTGTGAGATTCAGCAGATTGGCAAAGGCCCCGATGAAAAGAGTCTTTTGTTACAGCCATTGGGCATCACCAAGCAGCTTTCAGAGGATGAGCATTATGTGTTTTTTTTCTTTTAAGTTTCTGTTGCCTGCAACCGAATTGCAGCTGGCAAACAACGTAGCGAGAAACCTTCAGCAAAAGTACTGTCACAGTCTTTTCCTTGCAGTGCCAAAGGTTGAGTTGCTCCTTGTTGCAGATGCAGTTGAAAGGGGATGTGGTATTGGACCGGCTGGTCGGATTGGGGGGGGTGGTTCCATTCTGGCAAAATCATACGTGATCCTTCTCAAGCCTTCGCTCTTGATGCCAGAAGTCCCTTAGAGTGCCATGAGAGACAGGCCATGCGTGGAAAATGCTACGGCGGTTACACCAATTCTTATCTGGGAAAGGTTGACAGGGCCTGGCTTGCCAGTTCAAGAACAAGACTTGCGGTTTGTGTGGCCGCTTTTGAACATTTTGCATGTCGCTTGTCTTTCGACGTGTTTGCATCACAGCTTAACAACCAATGGCTCTGGACCAGGACGCTCTGTGATTTGTTCGACTGTTTTGGTATGGTGTCGCTGCATTCTGGCAGGTCAATTCTCCACTGTCTACAAGGCTTGCAGTTCTTACAAGTCGTGTGGCACCACCTGCTCAAGCAATGTTTAACAGCCTTGATCTCCAGTGCCCTCAACATCATTGATATTCGCGACTGGTGTGCAATGTCCCCTCGACATGAATACTGTAAGGAAGTCCTACGGTGGAACCCCACAATTTTTCAAGCCCCACCGAGCTTCCGGGGAACGGGACCTCATTGCTTGAATATGCTTGACTGCTTGACCCTGACATCAGATTGCGGCCCCAGTCGAACATCCGGGTGTGGCAGGTTGTTGAGCTTGGGGGAAGGTTCGGAAAGTGAGATTACATGATTACATCCTGATCTGCTCCTGACGCTTGTCGGGTGGAGAGGCCGAAGCGAATGATGTTGCATTAACATCTTTACTACGGAGTTTAAGAGTGACAGGTGATTTTTCACCTTCAGAACACGACAATGTGTTTCAGTTCTTCTCCGACATAGCCCCTCCGCATCGCACAGTGTCAACCTGCCAAAGCAAGCCTGCAGCACCCCGTCGACATTCTGAAGTTCGTGTCCTCGTCACATGAGTCCAGCTACAAGCTGCTACGGGTAATTGGCGCACTGATTCTAGCTCTTTGCTCATCCACTCAGCTGCTGTTCCCAGGCTCAGAATCGTGTGGACAGGTGCAATTACGCAGCCGGCTTGCCCAGTACGATTTTGACGCAGATCTTGCAATGCCAGCAGCTCCAAGTTGTTTGGCGCCTGCTGGTGGAGAACGAATCAAGCCCTGAAGCTACCCATACCCATTGCATGACATTGCTGCCTCTTTCTGTCGCAGCATTTGCTCAGTGCAGTAATCAGGAGCCGTTGTGTTTATCAAAAGCGGCATTAAACAGTAAGCAGTGTTGATACGCTGGGTCAACTTTCGCGGTATCTCTGCCTAGCTTCAGAGCTTGCCTCTAGCCATACCCAGACGACATGTCATTGTCCAGACAACCAGATGACTTGATAAAGAGAAAGCTAATCCGCATCTCTCAGGGCCGTGCCATGCCACCCGCGGATGCCATGGCATCGCATGATCTGGAGGCCACGGTTCACGCATGGACTTTTGAGGAGTGTGGTGAGTTTCATGGCATTCTCGCACCAACAAGCATGTCCCTCCCACTGTGATTTGCTTCTGCGGGCTGCACGCTTCTTGCAGGCATGCACTGCTGTGGTCCCTATGGATCGGCTGTGCAGCGCAGCACGCAGCGCAGCACGCAGCGCACCACGTGGTGCAGCGCGGCAATTCCTCGTTGAGGCCTGTCACATGTTGCGGTTCGGTATCGTGACCCTGGAGCGCTGGTTGTCTTGCGACATATACAAACTTGCATCAGGCCCGAACAGCTGGCTTTCGTCGAGGCGGGTTGCCACGGTGGCATACGGTGGTCATAATCATGAATGATGTCTTCTATCTTTGGCATGAGAACTTTGATGAAATCTGGAAAGAGAATCGCAAACGAGATTGGCGCATTTGACCTTGATTTCATGTAGGACCATTGGCATTTCGGCGCGGCGCAGGCTGCACAGGCTGCTATGGGACACCGAAAGGTTTTTTTAAATATTGACACATCTTTTCAAGTGCACTGACCAGGTCTTCTACGAGTTGCCACAGCTGATAGGCGCAGTCAACTTGTCATGATTGACATCTCGCAATCCCGGAGCGTTCAGTGGGGGCTGGAGTATACAAGTCTTTCAACCGGGAGCAGACAGCTAGAGTTTCAATGGTCGCTGCTTTGCACTTTGCAGGCCCACGCTTTTACCGTGATGGCCGTCAGCTGCAGAGCATGGAGCTCGCCCTGCAAGAGAATTGGGATTTCCCCGTTGGTACTAGACGCTTGCCTCTGTGCGCTCATGCCATTTTTTTCTGCTTTTTAGTTCAGAGGTTCTTGGAGTGCCTACCCGAAAAATCGTACACCCCGACCCCTGACAATCCCGCACAGAATCCTGCAAAGGTTCCTGCAGGGATGCTCTTCAGACACTCTTCAGATACTCTTGCATAGAATCCTGCTCAGTATTCTTGGGGTGCCACACCAAGATATCTCTAATCCCATTCGGCAGAGTATCCCTCGAGTGCCAATTTAGAGATCCAGGCATCGTGCTTATTGTTTTTGTTTGGGATGTTTGAAGGAAGTCAGACGCACTTCCCCGCTGTGCAGCGAAGGTCTTGGTTTTCAAAGCATACTTTTCCCAGACGCCTTTGGAAGCGGCGCCTTATCTTCTGCAACTTGGCACGGGAAGGTCCTTCGTTTTCGTTGATGCATGGATGGATGTCGTGATGGATGGCGTGATGCACAGCGTGATGCATGTCGTGGTACCTGGTAGTTGTATGTTTAAAGGGGTCTGCGGGACCCACCCCGCCTCGTCAAAATCGCGCTGGCGCGTGGAGCCTGCGCGAAATTTTTGGCCCGAATGACAGTCCTCTCCATGCTCGCGGGGCGTCGCGACGTTGGGCGTGGAGCTTCCTCGACACTTTTTGTGCGAACGACAATCCTCTCGGTGCTTGCAGGGCGTCGCGACGTTGGCGCGTGGAGCTTCCTGGACATTTTTGGTGCGCATGGAGCGTCCTCGAAGTTTTTGGGCACGAACGACCCTCTCATGGGACGCGGCGTGTCGCGAAAAATCATGCGGGCACGTGGGGTGTCCTCGAACGACAACCCTCTCGGTGGACGCGGTGTGTCGTGACGCGGTTATGACCTCGTGAGACTTGTAAGTTTCAGCAAGACGAACATTTGGAAGACGATACGACGACACGGTTCATCTGAGACATTATCCATTCCGTCATCGAAGTAAGGCGTGCCCACGACGAGGCGGGGCCGTTACACTTACTAGACGTGGACTTTCGCCAACGTGCAGAAGGTGTTTTTCCACGCCATTGTCCCACCTCCCGGACGTGCGTCCGGACATGCCGCGAGCACCGGTTGTCGTTTGCTCCCAGATCATCATCCCAGCCATCATCCCAGGCATACCCTTCAAGGTTTTTTCAAAACTTTTCAGCTTGGTGCCCGTACACCTAAGCTTCTTGAAGCCCCGAAACTCTTGAGGCCCCTAAAAACTCCGTTACAGTACATCAACTTCGTGAGAAAAGCATCTAGGCTTCTTTGGGCCCCTAAACTCCCTTAAGGTCTCTAAGCTTCTTGATGCCCTTAACTCCTTCAAAGCTTGAAAGACTCTTGCTGCCCCTAGCCCCCTTATTTTAACGTCTTAATGTCTCTAAGCTCCTTGAAGCCCCTAAATTCCCTTAAAGTTTGAAAGCTTCTTGCGGCCCCTAAGCCCTAAGCCCCCTTAAAGTCTTTAAGCTTCTCCACAGAGAAGGTCGTCGCTTGAGCCCAGAATTTCGAGAACGCCCCACGCACCAGCGCCACGACACGCCGTGTCATTCGGGAGGGTTGTCGTTTGCGGACAAAATTTCGAAGACGCTCCACGCGCCAGCGTCACGACATGCTGCGTCCACCTAGTAGGTTGTCGTTTGCGAGCAAAATCTCAAGCGTCAAGACATGCCGCGACCACCGAGAATGCGCGTCGCTCGCCCCCAAAACTTCGAGCACGCTCGACGCGCCAGCGCCCGCGACATGCTGCGTCCACCGAGAAGGTTGTCGTTCATGCCAGTTTCGAGGACGCCCCACGCGCCCACGCCTCTCAAAAACGTTTGCTTCCGTTCTCTAGTCTGTTCATTATGCCCCCCAACTGCCACTTCTGCATACTTCTGCAGTCTGCTGTGATATGAGACTTGCATGCAACTTGCAAGAAGCGAGTCAACTCACGCGAGGTCGGCATATCGGTTCTGGCTGGCTACAAGTACAGCTCTGTGCACGTGGAGGTTCCCTCCGATTATGAGTTTGGCATCGATCACCAGGAGCTCAGTCACATGTCACTATGCCTTGCTCTTGGAAAGTCATCGCTAACCTGCGTTATCTTGCGTTCGAGCGATTGCGCGTTGCTCCTGCAGGAAGCGATTGTGAAATTAGTTTATTCTGACGCTACCCGCGAGTCTTGCGCAAGAGCAGACTACAACGTTCCCATGGCTCTGACCCAAAACAGCTCCGTAGCATCCACCCTCGGGCGGCCACCTCAGTTGTTTGGCCTCCAATGGTGTTGGCATATTTGGCATGTGTTGGCATGTGTTGGCATGTGTTGGCCCATGTTGAACATGTTGACCAGTTGTTGACCCGTCCCCGATCGCATCCGGACAACGTCATGAGGTTCGCATCCTGTGAGCAATCTCACGCTTGTTGCAAACGTTCCGCCAACGTTCCGCCAACGTTTGGAATGTTGGGCTCTGCAAGCAAACCAGCATCACAAGACAAAAGAGCATCACCCAGACCATGTTACTGTTGAACTACGTTGAACTGTTGGGCTCTGCGGGCCGAGGCCATCGCCTCTGGCTTCAGGGTCTGTGCTGAGTGTGCCAACTGCGGGCTCCAACGTGCCTTGGTGCCAGCTGCTCTTCCAATGTAGGTAAGTGTCTGTCAGATTGGTCCCGAAAACGTTTAGGTCAGTCTATGTCAGTCTACTAGGAGCCCGCCGAGATTTGCTGAGGCGTTGCTTCGGGAGGTTCAGTGGCCGCACCTGACATTTATGCACGGTGGCTCATACGAGTTGTGCTATTCTCCGGACGGCTCGTTCGAAGGCGATGAATGGAAAAACAACATTGTGCCAGTTCAAGTCATAGTGGTCGGTGTGTCCTCCGAATGCCTCTCAGATGGCTGCTTGGCCAGGGAGCGCTGGGATTGCTACCTTTTTTACGGAGGTGAGGACATCAGCTCCTGCCGCATTGACTTTCGGCTGTTTGGCGGAGGCCGGGAGGGCTGGTCCGTTCAGCTAGGCGGCGCGAGCCGCATCAGTTGGTCCGAGAGCTGGGGCGACGACACCTATGTTGCTGGCGAGTTCGTCCCAGCGACCCGCGTGGAGTGCTCCAACGTGATCACGGGGCAAAGCATCCAACCGGAGACCCAGCTCTTCCAGTCCTTCTCCTGGGCACCCCCTTCGGGCTCCGGGCTCAACGCAGACGCGTCGACGGCAGCCACGCTGCCGGGCCTGAAGCCGGAGTTTGCCACCAAGAGCTTCACCCTCACTGCATGTTACTGTCCCAACTACGATGGCCCTGACCCCACAACGGATGCCTGTGACGATGCAGGTGAGTTTATCCAGCCAATCGGTGTAGTCTATTACTGGATGATTCGTATTTGCGATATTGACACATACGCGTCGTGTGGCTCATCAAGCAATCCACCCTTCATGCGAGTTCTTCCCCAGCAGCCTTTTGTATTGAGAGTCGAGTGCCCTCCTGGGGGCACGTCCTGCTCGCCTACCAACAATAATCGCCTCAAACTCCTACCTGGAATTCCACCTGCAGGTGCGCAGGTGTGCCGAGCTTGTATGATGTGTATGCTACGAAAACATGTCTTGGAGCATTCTTCTTGAGCTGACCGAATGCGCAGGTCCGGATGGCATCGTACGGATCGAGGTGCCGGAGAGGGCCATCTGGGAGCCACAGTCGCGGTGCAAAATCGAGACCAGCATGAAACCTGGCCCGTTTGGTGCGGTGATGGTAGGTGCACAGTCGCGTACCTCAAGCCTTGGGGTGACCCGAATCCTGTCAACCTTTGAGTATTAGCTGCCAGCTAGATCATGATGGGAGCCTGGATCTTGTTGCCATCTGCATACAATACAGACGTACATAAAACCAAAGCCCTGTCAAATTGTCATGAATCATGAATCCAGCTGCATGTTGTGATTTTTCTCGCTGGCATGCTGCAGTGCTGCAGGCTTGCTTCCGCACATCAATGTATTTCATGCTTGCATTATGCCCACTCACCTCGGTCAGCGACAGCTGAGGACGGGTGATATTGGTTGGTTCCCGCCCTTGGAGTTCGATGATTTCGGCCTTCTCATAGGCGGTGATGCGTACCTTCGGGGTGGCAGCTTGGACTCTACCTTTTGCGTGTGCTCATGCTTGGGGCTTACCATATCGTGAATCGGCTTTGTAAGGACTCTGGCGACTAAATAGCTTAGAACATATGTGCAATGCAGATATGCAGGAACTTGTACTGGCTGGCGCTGTAGTCACAATATGTGCAGGTGACCGTCGTGACTACAAATTCTGGGCAAATCCAGCAATGATGGGACTCATGCCGATGGCGAGCAAGGTGGAAGTCTGCTACTGTGATGAAAACTGCGGGAACTCCTTCAACTATTTCAAGGCCTGTGACCCTCTCGGGGTGCATGAGTACTCACGTGGCAGCAGAGGAAGGAAGGAGGGAAGGAAGGAGGGAAGGAAGGAAGGAGGGAAGGAGGGAAGGAGGGAAGGAGTTGAAGGAAGGAAGGAATTGAAGGAAGGAAGGAAGGAAGGAGTTGAAGGAAGGAAGGAAGGAAGGAAGGAAGGAAGGAGTTGAAGGAAGGAAGGAATTGAAGGAAGGAAGGAAGGAGTTGAAGAAGGAAGGAAGTAGAGGATGTTGCGGACTGCAGAGGGCCATAGAGGCCCCACAATGCAGGCCCGTGAGGGCTAGAGCCTAGGGGATTGCTATCACAGGTGGAGAGGGCTGAGAGTTTAGGAATGTTTAAAGCGACTTTAGGACCTTTCAAGATCCTACGTCACGGCTCCTGCGCTGAAGTCGGCTTGAAGTGGAGCAACTGTGCGAAGCAAACGAATACTCAACGGTCATCAGCTGTCAGGTGGGCGAAATACGGGCGGCGGAGTCAGCAGGGATTGCACGCTGGACTAAGCCGCCGAACCAGGGAGGTGCCAGATGAGACGCGTGCAGTTAAAGATGGTGAAATCTGAAAGCAGCTGTTCCATGGAAAGCTTCTGTCTTTGTCGCCAAGTTACCTTGCGAGGCCTTATCCAGGAGATCGAGTCACTTCAATATGTGACCTGTTCTGCAACCGCTTCTGTGTTACCTTCAGTCGCACTTCAAAGTCTGAGGTGAAACGTCCCCTACTTTAATGTAGAGGGCTGGGGACGGGGGTTGGCGTCTGGCATGTTTTCGAATGTTTGGTTCTTCGAGCTTCAAAAGAGAAGGTGATTACTAGCTCCTCATCATGGTATTAATATCATCATTGACCTCGTGTGCGAATATGGGCTCATGAATCCTTCGAACGGGGGGTGTAAACGGTATAAACCTTACTCTGTGAACTTTAAGACACAGGAATTCTCTTATTCCAACCACGGTTTGCCTGACACATTAAGATTGGAAAGTGAGGAAGTTGTTGTAATGGGGTTTCGCGATGCTCTAAGACTCCAAGGTGACCAAGCAAGGGGCCTTGACGCTATACGGAGGCATCCAGTCCGACTTTGCAGATGGAATGCACCCGTACGACAGCATACCTTGGCGAAAGAAGACGACGCTGAAACTCGTTCCCTTTGACAACTGGGCAGCCTACACGGACGCGAGCGGGGGCCAGGCAGCGTGTAGCAGTGTAGAACTTTCCAGAGGCTCTTGCTTGCGCGGGGTCGGTTTCGCTGTTGCCGGCAGGTAACACTTGAGCGGTCCCTCAATCTTGACCGCGTTGACACAGAGGATTCCCCAAGGGGGAGCATGGGAACCAAGGGAGCCCGTGCAGTTCAGAGATCCACGAGGTTCTTTCCTTTCAGCGACTGAACAGACGTAACACTGGACTGTCATCCACCTTAGCTCACATTCGCATCTGGACTCAGGGGTTTGGGTTTCAGGATTCTTGATATGTGTATTTCACAAGGCCTCTTAATTTCCCAAGATTGGGCAGATGAAGAGGTTTATGTATGAAAACCGTCAGCTTGGAAAGCATTCAAACGAGTGAAAGGTTACTGGGGGCTTTTGCGGGAGAATGTCCGTCGCGAGTTTCCAGGTTCACGATATCAACATGAGTTCTTTGCACATTATGTAAAATAGCTAAAGCAACTTCATTTCCAGTTGTCCTATCTTTTCCTTCGCTACTACTCATAGCTTTCCAGAAGGCTTATAAACAGAAGCTAGAACAACACAACTTGTCCCTCATAGTTTTCTCCTTTCTTTCTGCCTGCTGCCTTCAACATTCAATCCTTAATGGCTCAAACAAACAGCCTTAATATTTAACTTTTAACGAGGGAGCAAGGACAGCATCGATTGAAAGAAGAGAACGAGCGTGGGCTCTCTTCGTTGACGATTTTGACAAGGCTTGAATACAATGAACGAACTCGCCAGTCTGAAGAAGATACCGGGGTCATGTGAGCACATGTGTGAACACGGCGAATTCCTTGGCCTAGAGCTTTCGATCAACAGGAACCCTTCATATCGGCTTGGAAGATCTTGAACTTGGGGTTTCACATGAGGGGAGGTGCTTGAGGCTAGATGAGACTCTGGGGCCAGGGGCCTGTAGTGTGGAGGGCATGTACCTGGTTGGAGTCTGCCTTGAGAGTTTCATGATGTTTCATGTTCTCTTTTGGTTTGCGGGTTCACGAGTGAGGAGAGCCGCCAAGCTTTGAACGATGCTTGCGTCAACGGCACCTTCAATGCCGAGTACTACAATGGGCCCAGTACCATGCTCAAGTCAGAGTGTACACTGTTGGACTCACATGCAGTGGCTTTAGTTCTACCCGATTTTATCCTGCACTGCACTGCACTGCACTGCACTGCTGTTTCTGTGCATGTTATGGAGTGAGTGTGACTCCCAGGTTCAGCTGATCTGGCGAGGGAGTTTCTCGCCTGGGTTGAACCTGGCCCCTCGAACTACTTGCCCTTCAGTGGTGTCGAGAATGACCAGAGCTTCAACGCATGGAAATCTGGCATTTTTCTTGTGTGCTACTGTGCGATGCTTGATGCCGAAGACTTGTGTCAGAGCCCCGTCTACTATATCAACGCAGCGCGTCTGATGTTTCGGGGTCCTATGACCGATATACAGCTTGACCTGCCTTCCAATTTCGTGGTGCGTATCGATCTAGAAGGCTGGGGCTTCTCAGATACAGACTCCATCCGTCTTATCAGCATGACACAAACCTGCAGAGAGAATGCAAACGACCCTCGCGGGGTTGATGTCTACCGGCTCGGATGCCCTGGATTTAACAGCTCAAGCTGCCGCAAGCCCGATGTGAAAGAAGACATTCCTGTTCATGTGATTTCAGCTGATCGCACGGGGGTTTACATCACGGACATCTCCATAGGAGATTCTCAGTCCATACTGACCTTCAGTGGCGACATCACTGCCGAACTGTTAGATGGTGATGCAATCACCATAGATGAGTCGTCCATCATTTTGAATAACAAGAACCATACCACCTGGACCATTGCTGAACAGCACGTGGTGTCAAAGCTGTCTGGCTTCTACGGCTATGCTGATGAGCCCAGTGTCAAACGGATGCTTTGGAATCGGGTGTCCTACGTTTCAGGAGAGACCAACAAGCTTCTTATCCGAGCAAGCATGTGTTGGTTGATACTCAACGCTTTGAGTCCAGGGTCTCTTGGGTCCATTGGGTCGTTGGTTACTTGCAGGATCGGAGATGGCTTGGAGCTTCGCTTCTGTCACGAGCTACTTATGCTTATCTGCTATCTAAAGGCTTCACTGAGTACGCAAGGATCCAAGCAGGACTGACCAGTCTATATTATTATGATTATCATTATTATTATTGAAGTACAAGATCGACAAGCATGGTACTGTACCTTTTGCATGTGACAAGAAGCTCAGAGCATTGAAGACACGGAAGGTTCCCAAATTGTTTGAACATGGCCTTTGCTGCTGCTGAGGTTGAGTATACCTGTGGGTTGGGTCAGCAACACGGAAGATGGCAGTGATATCCCGCAGTTCAGATTCGTTCAAAACAAGGGCCGTTGGGCTCGTCGCAATCGGCTCCAGACGAAGGACGGACTTGCTCCACAAGGTTTTTTGTCAGGTCAGGAGGACCGTTGGCATTTGCAGGATTTTCGAAAGTGCACACGTGATTGCAATCATAGTTATTGATGGAGCTCCTGCCGCGCACGACTGATAGTCAGCAAGGCACTCCTGTCCTGCAGGAAGAGATCAAAGTTGACTTCGCAGCAATGGTGAAGATATGTTGGGGAGCGTTTGATGAGGGTCGCCAACAATACTACGGAGAAGCGGGAGTCCTGCAGTTTTCCAGTCCCACCTTCATGGCAGATGCAGGAGTGTATCTGACAACAAGATTGCAAGGAGGAGTAGGTCAGGCGGTCTTGTCATTTTCCCCTTCAACTGGAACAACTTTTTACAAAGCTTTCCACACCCCTTTGGTTGTCGCTTGGTCGGATGGATTTTGCGTGGCAATGTCATGGCATCATTGCCTGTGAATGATGTTCATTCAATCTGCAAGCAAAACCAAGGTCAGGCTTCTTTTCAAAGAGGTGGACTTCATGCTGGAGCCCCTCCTTGCGGGAGCGATTGAAAAGCCGGAAGAGCTTGAGGCCATGCCGGAAGACTTTCAAGTGGCTATGGAGAGACTTGCCTCTATCAAATCAGGGCCCAGATTCTGCAGCTCGCTCTCTGGCCTCAATGTTTTGTCGAGCGACAATGCTCGACAATGCTGTTTCATGACAAACCTTCAAGCAGCCTTAACGTTGTCATTTCAAGGGCCCAGACTAAACCAGAGAACTTGGCAACTAGTCGATGAATCTGACCATAATGTCCATTATACTCTTCTGCAAGCGAAGATTTGAAGATCCTGCCGCTCTAAGTCCAGGCTTGGAGCAGAGGTATATAGTTTGTGAAGCCCATGTCGCGATGCTTCACGCTGCTTTACAATGCTTCACAATGCTTCAATGCTTTTGCTACAGACGGTCGAAAGGAATGCAACGCAAGCGATTTGTGGGCAGCTTTTCACGGAGATGTGGACCAACGATGACTCAGGCAGCTTAGAGAGTTTAAGTGCAGGCAGCAAGGGTGGCAGAACAGTGGAAGCAGTTTGCAAGGTCGCAGTCTGTGGCAAGTGCAGAGTTTAGAACGGGGCTGGGGCGGGGGGAGGGGGTGAGATCATGTAAGAAGTCGTGCAGGTTGTGCAGTTGTGTTTCCTGGATCAACTGCATGTGCACGTCCGCCGAGGCTTTCCTCTTCCGCGTGGATGCTACTATGGACCGCTCTACACAGATGTGGTTGCTGACAATGAGCCAGCACGCCCGTCCTACAGGGAATACTTCATCATATTTGAACCAAAGGCTTCGGGCCACTCTTGAAGTCAATTCGCGTAGGCGTGCTGCGATTTGCGCTCAGTTTGTTTTTGAGTTTGGGAGGCCGGTCTCAAGGACGTCTGTACCCTCAATGACCAGTTCGGGTCGAGGACGGCACCCTGTGTCTACCAGTGGCTTGGCTCGATAGTCCGATAGAATCGTGCTGGTTAGCTTGGAATTTCTTATGGCAAGGCCACAGGGGAGCACTTCTAGGCAGAGCTGTCTATCAATGAAGACTGGTGCTGTGAATTTCATGTCGCACTTTCAAAAGTCAGCACACCAGTGGCGAGTCATCGAGTTAGTCATGCCTTCCGAGTACTTCGGAAGTAACTTTTGCACCACCGTAGCCATGAGTTGGCATGAAATACAGACACGGAGAGTGTTGGAAACAGATACGTGTGTGTATATACAGATAGAGCAGCTGGACGTGCGTACACATCTTACATGGAGAGATGTGCTTCCTCCAGGCCTAGGTATGTGCGGGCGATGCATGTGACATGATGGGACGTGCTTGGGTCCCAAGGCTGGCATTCAATGCACGTGCGGGTGAAATTGGCATGGTAAACCCCCGGGAAGTTATTGGCATCTACACGCAGTGCGCTGGCAAATCTGGATCAGCAACGGCCCCTTGGCTTCGTGAATACTCTCTTTCAATCGACGACCAGCCGAAATTGGCAATAAACGCCGCATATGCACGTGTTTGCACATCTGACTTGACAAATCTTGACAAGCCATTCTCGAATTGAGTTCAGGTATGTGGCCCGCGCTACAGCGTACTAGAGTACGGCCCAGCTTACGCGACTGCTTCAACAATGCTGCCAGAGGTTGGAAGTTGCTTGAACCTCTTTTTCCCCTTCTTACATCTCTTTGATTCAGTGCGGGTCGATTCGCCACCAGCTCGAAGTGAGTGCCCGACTTGGTGCAGGAAAATCATACTCAGCTGGATCGTGTTGAAATGCTTCCTTGGCCTCAAGCTCGCGCCTTGCTGGCATGTTATACGCTTTGATGTGGCGGTCGTGCAAGGTCGCAGGTGTGCGGCAGAAGGCACGCCAGAAATACGCCACACTTGACCTTTCGATTTCCCAGTGTTTCCATTGTGCCACAAGGCTTGTTGAGCTCGCTGGGTCTTCGGGCACTGAGCAAGGAGGCCGCCGAGGAGGCTGGATGGCATTGCGCGTGGAGCTCCATGGCAACGTGCGCGTTTCGTTTCAAGTTTCGCAAGTGTGTCGCAAGTGTTTCGCAAGTGTTTCGCATGTTCTGCTTCTCCTTGAGCTTCCGAGAGGTGCTGGAGCTTCAGCCCACGCTGACCAACGAGGATGGTGGTGTTGTTGAGGACCCCTTCAGACTCGTGCTGAGCGAAATGTAAGTAGATATGTTTATCAACATGCAAGGGCCCAGGCACTACCAGAGGGCGCACATCAGCAACAACAGCGGTTGCGAAGCAATGAACATTGCAGGTACGTAGGGAAAGTGCCCCCTCTTCCTATATCCGAGTGAGCTGCCGCGAGCTTCGTTGTGCGCATTTGTGCGCTGCAAAGCAGTCCCTTGGTGCAGCCCTGCATCAGAGGAAAGCCCCTAACATGAGGACTTTGTAGATCTTTACAAACAAGTGCGATGCACAGCTTCCGCAACAGATCACAAGGGGTATATCTTTGTTGGCGCAAAAACTACAGCGCACTGAGCTGTGTCTGTACCCTTGGTAGTAGGGTCCCCCCCCCCCCCCCAAACACACACACGCGCACACACGCGCACACCGCGCACACACGCGCACGCACGCGCACGCACGCGCACACACGCGCACACACGCGCACACACGCACACGCGCACACGCGCGCACGCGCACGCACGCACGCACGCACGCACGCACGCACACACACACACACAGACACACAGACACACACACAGACAGACACACAGACAGAGACACACACAGACACAGACACAGACACAGACACAGACACAGACACAGACACAGACACACACACAGACACACACACAGACACACACACAGACACACACAGACACACACAGACACACACACACACAGACAGACACACACACACACACACACAGAGACACACACACACACACACACCACAGACACACACACACACACACACACACACAACACACACACACACAACACACACACACACACACACACACACACGGACCACACGGACCCACACGGACCCACACGGACCCACGGACCCACACGGACCCACACGGACGGACGGACCCCACGGACACGGACCCACACGGACACACACACGGACCCACACACACGGACCCCACACGGACCCACACGGACCCACACGGACCCACACGGACCCACAGGACCCACACGGACCCACACGGACCACACGGACCCACACACACCACACGGACCCACACGGACCCACACGGACCCACACGGACCCACACGGACCCACACGGACCCACACGGACCCACACGGACCCACACGGACCCACACGGACCCACACGGACCCACACGGACCCACACGGACCCACACGGACCCACACGGACCCACACGGACCCGCACGGACCCACACGGACCCACACGGACACACACGGACCCACACGGACACAACACACACACGGACACAACACACACACGGACACAACACACACGGACACAACACACACGGACACAACACACACGGGGACAACACACACGGGGACACCACACACGGGGACACACACACACGGGGACACACACACACACACACACACACACGGGGACACACATACACGGGGACACACACACACACACACAAGGGACACATACGGGGAACCAGGGGACACACACGGGGAC
>CAJNDS010000032.1:98887-131387 GCA_905221605.1 Symbiodinium natans
AGTGTGTGTGTGTGTGTCCGTGTGTGTGTGTCCGTGTGTGTGTCTGTGTGTGTCTGTGTGAGTGTCTGTGTGTGTGTGTGTGTGTGTCTGTGTGTGTGTGTGTGTCCGTGTGTGTCCGTCCGTGTGTGTGTGTGTGTGTGTGTCTGTGTGTCCGTGTGTGTGTCTCTGTCCGTGTGTGTGTCCGTGTGTGTGTGTGTGTCCGTGTGTACACACACACACACAGAGATACACAGACGCACACACACACACACACACACACACGCACGCACGCACGCACACACACACACACACACGCACACAGACACACACACACAGACACACACACACACACACACACAGACACACACACAGACACACACACACACACAGACACACACACACACCACAACACACAGACCACACACACACACACACCACACACAGACACACACGCACAACCAGACACACACCCAGAACAACACACACACACACACACACCCACACACACACAAGAGACACACACAGAAACACACACAGACACACAGACACACAGACACACAGACACACAGACACACAGACACACACACACACACAGACACACACAACACACACACACACACACACAACACACACACACACACACACACACACACACACACACACCACACACACACACACACACACACACACACACGACACACACACACACACACACACACACACACACACACACACACACACACACACACACACACACACACACACACACACACACACACACACACACACACACACACACACACACACACACACACACACACACACACACACACACACACACACACACACACACACACACACACACACACACACACACACACACACACACACACACACACACACACACACACACACACACACACACACACACACACACACACACACACACACACACACACACACACACACACACACAAGGGACACGCGGGCACGCGGGCACGCGGACTCGCGGGCACGCGGACACGCGGACACGCGGACACGCGCACCCGCACACTCGCCCGCTTGTACGCTCGCACAGTTGCATTGGCACGCACATGCCCGCCCTCGCCTTCGCCCATCCCGCTCCCGCGCCCACGGCTAAACCTGCCCTCCCTCCTCTGCCCGATTGGGCGCCCACGCAGCCGCTCCCGCACGCATTGACACGCACATCCATCTCTTTCTCTTTGGCGCCCTTCTCTTAGTTTCAAAGATACACCTGATATACCTTTACATTTTTCACACAATACTCGGCTCGAAATGTTCCGTTCCTCTCCATACTTTGCAGTAACGGGTACATAGGGTTTCTGCGCCGGAGGGGCTCGGAGATGCGGCAGGACGAACTTCCATTAAACTCTCTGTGTCCTTTCCCTGCTCGTATTTTCTTGCAAAATGCAAACTGGTGAAGCCCCGCGAAGACTGCAGGAGTTCGTGCAATTTGGAATCCGCGCTTGGCCAAAGGATCCGGCTTGGCCAATTGAGCGCTCTGGGCAGCTGCACCTCTTCTTTCGCCCGTTTACGCTTTGGGATGTTTCTGGCATCGCCTTCTGCTTCTTGGCCGAGCAAGCCTTTCTTATAGTCTTGATTTCCTCTTGCTGCGCTGTCAAGATGCATCAAGCATGTCAAGCTGCATTTATGGGGAGCCTGAATGTAAGCACGCAGCACGCAGGCGAAGCCAATTGTGTGCCCATCTCTGGCGTTTCGTGTAGTGATGGTCGGGGCCGTCGCAGCCTTGGTTTGCTTTGATACTTTCCATTGCCTTCGAAGCGCTGTGAGGTTTGCATCGCACCTGTGAGGTGAATCCGCGGATTGCCAGGTGAGACCGATTGTCAGGACCCCCTTTGAAAACGTCGTCCCCATGCAGCGGAACACTGTGACCCTCTCGTATCCTGCCCAGATGGAGGCAGTACCCGAAGAGCGTGGGGACGAGGCTCACTTGTTGAACGTTTCGGAGCTCAGACTTCCTCGAGATGGCTTCTTCACCCTGCAGATGTTGGCAGAATATCTCGACAGCAATGGTCTGAATCCCTCCACGGCATTTGTGTCTCCCTCGATGCGAAGGATCCCAGTTGCTGGCACTACAACTGGACGCATCGTGGTAGACGGTCAGACCGGAAACGGTCCTCGTCCTTTTGCTTTCGAACGGCAGAATGTGCTGATTGTGCGACTCATGATTGGAGTTACGCTACGAAGCCCCGCAGAAGATGAGCGTCTGGATACGGATACGGAGCTTGATGAGGACAACGCGACCGAGGGGTCCTTTAGGACAGCTCCTCGTCCCATGGTGCAGATTCTTTTGCCTCCAGACTATACGTGCAGTGTGGTTGGAAATGGCACAGCTGACCCTGATGGGACCTTGGACATGTTTCTCCGAGATCTAAATGGAGATGGTTATGAGTCTCGACTTGATGGCAGATTCTCTGGTGAACAGATCATGGTGTAGCCTATCATAGCCCGCCACCTGTGGGCGACATCCTTTTTTGGCATTCGGCAGGGCATTTCCAAGCTGAACAAATTGGGCTGCAGACTAGTTCAGAGTTGGCCCCTATCAAAATAGTATCGAGAAGAAAGCCCCGGACGCCCCAAACAAGAACACTCACTTGTCGGCGCTGCTGTACTGAGGTGGACAACCCTATGGGCACAATACTCAGCGGAAGTTGGTCCGATGAAGGGCCAGTTTGCTCTTTCACTTTGGAGAACTGGGCTGCAGTGTTCGCCAGACAGATCTTTTATGTTCGCCTTTCCGTTAACAACCCTCGACAGGCAAGATGTCCAAAGCCAATCTTGCCTAGCACCTGGTAATCACCATGCGACCCGCCTCGGCCGGGGTTTGTGGCTGCGGCAGCTGCGAGGCAAGGTCGCCACTTCCAGGAAACCTAGGTTTTTGGGGGTGGTCGTAGGAGATTGGGGGGTGGCCGGAGTGCGGGGGTCAGCTAAGTGGGGCGGGAAGGGGGGGTGAGGCAGACTTGCTTCGCACAGAAGGTAAAGCAAGAATACGTCAACAAGAAAGCGAAAACGAGGTCAAGAAGGCGGCAAGGGGTCGAATCTGCAGGGAAGCCAATAGGTGACGCTTTTGCCTTTTTCGCGGCATCTGATTGTCGCCTGCAGCTCAGCCATGGTTCGGAGGAAGGTATCTGCATCGCTTCGCTTGTTCATTCTGTTTTTTTCAGTCTTGGCATGTCTTGGCCTGAGTATGTGCGGGGTGTGGGGTGGCGGCACCTCAACCTTGCCCCCTGGTGACGTTTGATTCAAGTTTTCGAATGTTGGTGAACAGGCGGAGTTTAGTTGAAGGTGGCCGCACGCGAGCTGCGGGCTTCTTGTTTTGCTCTGTTTGTCGATGCAAGCAGACCCGCAAACAATTTTCGCTGGCCAACGCATGTCCTCAGCTTCCTTGTTTTTGTTTGTTGCTAAGTCTGGACGAAACATTGATCATCTTACGGGTCCCAAACACGTGCCCGACAGGCTCTGATGCGCACCGACCCCACAAACTTGTGGCAAATCAAGCTCTCTGGTGCAAATGCTACATTGCTGGGCGGCTTGGTCAACTTCATCTCCCTGGCAGAGGAGCCTGCTACTTCTCCATCCCATCATGTTGCCGCACAGCTCTTGCACCGTATTGTCTCGAGGGTGGGCTGCATGTTGATATGTACATTTGTCTTTTAGTTGCGTGGAGTTTGGATTGTGGTAGCTGCTAGCTTCGGCCAGGATAGCATTTCAATCGCTATGTGAATGTGTGCACACGCATACATAAAGCCGGGACTTGTGGTCAAGAGTCGACAGCTGCGATCATGCTCCAATGTCGTCCACCAAGACTGGCTTCAGAGGTGTTTCAATTTACACCGCAAAAACAATGCTTCTGCAGTTGGTTGTGTGCCTTTGCGCATTGTAGGCTTTCGTGGGCTCATGAGAATACTTGATTGGGTGATCGGCTCGATTTGTTGGCTGAACGAACCAGTTGTTGTCAGATGCAGCTGCGTCCCATAGGCATCAACTCATGGAACTCGCGGGACCCGCAAAAGACTTTACGGAAGCCCGCTCATCTTTGCTCCAGTAGATGTGTGATGATGTGAACATTGCTCGTGGAAGGAGGCGGATTTGCCTGGTTGGGTTGGCAACTCGGCCATGATTGCTGCATTTTGGTTTCTCTGTCTTGCTGCATATGCAGGCAGTGCAAAGCCTAGCTACAGTTGTATCCAATATTTGGCTTCAGTCGATCCGCACACGTGAAATAGGCAGGCGGTGCCCCTCTCTCACGGGCCTTCCTTAAGGACCCTTACAAAAAGGCACTTGCGCTAAGATGTCCGGGCCTGCAGACAAATTTGCACGGCCTTGCATTCTGGAGCTGCTAAAGCTCCCCCTCCCTCAAGTTCTTGTTCCAGGTCGCTCAGTTCAGGACCGTTTCAAGCGCACAATCCAGGCAAAAATGCCTGCTAGCTGTCCGCCTCGGCCCAGCATCACACCCCAAACCTTATGTATTAGCTTCGCACTTTGTTGCTTTGTTGGCACTTGGTGCGAGCAACCACAACAGGCAAATTGCCTTTTGCTTGCTTCTCTCTCTAGCTGTTCCCAGTGCGACCAGCCTGCTCGCATCCTCGGCATTGCGCGGTCCAAAAAACACACTTGTTTTTCGGGGCCATCTTCCCGTTTTCGGACAGGAGATACTCGGGCTTCTGTGGGGAGTGGGCCCTCCATGGATACTCGGGCTCCCTGCAGCTTCTCAGGGATACTCGGCGGGACTGTCTGAGGGTCTCTCGGCAACGACCAGGTGGCGGGACACCGGGCGAAGCAGCGAGGAAAATGGTTGACTTAAAAGTCCAACCGCCCCACGCCGATGGTGGGAAACTGATACGAACTTTTGAGTATCTTCAATGCATCTCTCAGAGGCTCGTCACCTTCCCTTCATCTTCATTTCTCCCTCTTTGCGCCGCAGCATTGCAGCAAATTGCAGCAAATTGCAGCAACTTGCAGCAAATGGCAGCAAACGGCAGCACTGCAGAATGCTTGGGCAGGCAACTTGGCAGTTCTCACTCCTCTTGAAGGAGAGTCCTTGCAACCGTCCAACCTTTCTGCTGGAGCCACGAACGAGCTCAGCGTCTTCTTCCAGGCACTGGGCAGAAGTGCAGAAGTTGGTTCCGCTGAAAGCATCAAATCATTAGCTCGGATCGTTCTTCATTGTTGTTCAGGTAATCCATGCGATGCCCTCATTGTCTTACATATTGCTAGACGCACCAGATGGCTTCGATTTCACGGACAATTGCAGCGTTGGCAATCTGGAAGACTCGTACTATGCAGATTGGGATGGACTTCCATGGGGCGAGACAGTGTTGGGACCTCAAGCGCTGACAAGCAGTCTTGGCCTGGAGGTCAACTGCACCACTGACAACTGGAAACGGAGTGTACTTTCGCCTCCGGCCACTGAAAATTTTACAAGGGCAATCTTGAGGGTTGGTCGCACGCTAATCTCCAATAAGTACTATGCCTTCAAGGTCCGTGTCATCAACGCAGTTTTGTGGGATGCATCTCACCATGACGACTGGCGAATCTGGGTTCAAAGTCCCGAGGGCTACATGGTTGATGGCTCAAAATATACAGTTCAGTTCAATTCTGCACGCATTGACACACTTCCGCAAGACTACTGGGACAGGAGCTGGGGCGTGTATCAGGATCCTATGCCGTTGCCGCTGTCGCTCGATTTCGGGCGAAGTCTTCTGCTTCCAACATCTGTCTTTGACATGAGCACATTGGTGACGGTATACCCTCTGACTCCAAGCAGTGATGGTCAGCTTATCAATGTCCGTATGCTTGCTCCAGTTGGCTACGTCTGGGTTCCACATGTCGCAGAAGGTTGGAGAGGGTATGTTCCCAACGTCACATGCGAGTTCTGCGAGCTCATTGTAACTCCGCAAGTCAGGTTGTTCAACGAACTCATATTGCCTGATCTTGTTATGCGGCTGGGGCATCTCTATGGCTTTCAAGTACGTATCCGCGTTCCGGAAAGACCGCCCACCCGGTCGTTGAATGCGTTTTACTTGGAGATGGGCTTCGATCCTGGCAATTTCAACTTGGATCGAATGCAAGCCAGCATGGTTCCGGCTCCACAGCTGCGGGTCGTTTCCAGGGCAAGTGCGAACTCTCTTTGCAACCTCGCGGGATATGCGGACAACATCATCGAATTTCATGTGCACACTGCATCTCCGCTTGAGGCTCCTTTGACTCCGTTTCCCAATGTTGCATAAACGGGCAGAAACGGTGATGTCGATAGGAGTTGGGACGATGCTTCATGGTTCCACTTCTAGTATCAACCGAGGTGAATTCGGGCTTCCTCTTTGCGGGGGATGAACTGACAAGAGGTACCTTACTTCGCTGTTGGCCTGAGATCCTTTCCGGGCCAGTTCTGGATGCCACGAACGGCATTTGCAGCGTGACGGAGAACATTGTCACAGCTCTGCGCCTGGGGACTTGAAGTGCTTCCAATATCGAATGTTAAGCCTGTTAAACAGCTGTAGTCGTCTCTATAGAGACGTTCACAGGTCGTGAATAGAAATCGCTGTTGAAGGAGGACTGAAGAGCAACTCACAATATTAAACCCCTAAACCCCATTGAATTCATGGTGCTGCCTTTGGCTTAACAAATAGTAGTCAGTATTCTGCCGACACACTTGACGCAACGGCATAGTTGTGTTGAAGTTCTGAAGCCATCTCAACGAAGGCCTGAAATTCTGCTGTATATTGTTCGTGGCACTTCCCCGGCAGGCAAGTGAGCCTATGTCAAACATGTGAGCACATGTGAGTGCTATGTGGAGCTCCAATGTCGCCTTGACCACCTTTGCAGGCATGCGAATATTCCGCTTCCGTCGAAGTCGCAATCCTTTGCAGCCCACGCTCCAAGGTGGAACATGGAATTTTGGTACATATTCAGACTTGCACCTTTGCTCATCTGGACTTCCCGAGCGGAGTTATGACGACTTCTATTGTTCTTTTTCTTTCGGGGAACACCAGCATGCGGGGAAAGTAGACGGTTGCCGTGCAATGATGAGAGAACTGAGCAGAGGCATCTCTACCCCAAACACAAAGTGCTGGACCTGGGCAAGGACATTCCAGAAGCTCGGCTGCAACTGGCGCTGCATCACAAGTCGACCATAGAGTGTTATCACATGTGATCAACAATCGCCATGGCAAAATTATGTCCGGTGGGTATATCGGTGCAGTATGGCAGGGGGCTGGTGCGCGAATCTGCCGCGCTGAAAGAGCATCAGAGTGGAGGGGGGAATGATATGGAATGATTGAAAGTGTGTGTTGGGTTTGGTCTGGATTGGTCTGGTACATGAGTTCCTGTGGAGAGTTTGAACAAGGCGCCTCGGGCACCTTGTTTCCCAAAACCGCATCTGGTGCAGATGCAGGAAATCAGAGTAAGTAAATGCTGTTGGGCTTCCCAAGTAGTGGTTTAAAGTGCAGGAAGAAGCCGTTTTGCCACACATTGTGCAGGATGCACTTTGTGGCGATCGATTGTGTATTTTCTTTGTTGTGTGTTTGTCCCTCTCTCTCTCTCTCCCTCTCTCTCTCTCTGTGCGCGCACGTGTGTTTGTTTTCTCTGCATGATTCTGGAGCCTATACAATGTGTATCAGCAGATTTGACATTCTCATGCTAGTGTTAAGGCTTTTAAGGCCCTCCCCAGATGCGGAGACGTAGCAGTTAGTAGCGGAGCACAAAGCATACGAAGCACGGAGCAATGGCGCCAACCAAGAATCTGAGGGAACATAGCAAGGGAAGGGCTCGACCGAAGGGCGTCCAGCTCCCAGATGCCCCCTGATGCTCCCTGATGCGCCGTCCCAAATTAGGGTCAGATGTCTCCTCCTAGATGCCTCCCAACACCGCAGAATTCCGCAGAATTGCAAACGGCAGCGAAACAGCTGGCGTGACCAACTCAAATTCCAAATAATAAGAAGACTGTCATTTGCAAGCCCTGGAAAAGGTCCTGAAAGAATGACCGGTGTTGTGTGATGTCCTCAGGCCCTCAACGAGAAAGCCAGACTGTCAAACAAGACCTCTCAAAAAGTGTCGGCTTAAACTGCACTAACTGCATGAATGGTTGCTGCAATTCCGACATGAACAAGCCGTCAGACAAACGCTCGAGGAAAGTAAATACTTCTGTGCCTTAGCCTGGCCTTCCGGTGCACAGAAGGTGCCTCGCGTTCTTGCTCCTTTGCTCGATTCCGGTCTACTGCAGCCGCCAGTTTATGAGGCTCAGCTTTGACGTTTGTAGTCCTCGTTTTGAGAATGGCTCTCTGGTAGAATGCATGACAGGCGCCTGGCTACGGGCGCGATGACGGGCCGCTTCGCCTCAACTTGCTCACCTTCTTCTTCAAGGCCAGAGGCTCAAGCAGGAAGAGTAGTGAGTGGAAGAAGGATGTGTGTAGGATTGTGTAGGTGAGACATGGTGAGACTGACCGCATCTGACCGCCAGGTCCAGGAGCATCCTGAAGTTCCAGAGAGCGTCCCGCATCTTTACATTGCACTGCGTGGGCCTGCAGGCTTTGCCTTCAAAGAGAACTGCTTTGAGGGCCTTGAGGCTTTGAGCCCGAGCAGCTCTCGACATCCTTGCAACGCAGCCCAGTTTCCTACACAGACATGGTGCCCAGGCATCATTGAACCTTGGCCAGCAAACCTGGAACCTGCGGCCTGCCTGGGGATTCAGAGCAGTGCACGGATTTCGGTGCCAAACCCATTGGTTTTGCAAGCTGCAGCACCTGTTGGGACAACAGTTCCTGCTTTTGAGGACAACAGTATGTATGCATTCACCATTCAGGTCCAGAATCCCGAGTTTCAGATAGAAGTGGGGAGCCAGTGGGCACTGGATTTTGTGTATGAGGCAGGTGCGCCTTTCGACTCACTGCCAGTGGCAACTTTCGATCACGAAGAAACTGCGCTACATCTGGCATCACCGCTGAATGTGCAACCTTTGCTTCAGACCATAGAGCAGCAGTACATGCCATTTCGCGGCTGGGATGCTTAAGCCCCCATGTGCTTTTTTTTGGTATTGGAACCCTTCCAACAACAGTCCGGCCTGATGTCCAGATCATGTCCTGAAGTCCCAGGTTTGGATTTCAAACCCTACACGATGATTCCAGGGCCCAGGATGCCAAGGCCCGACACCAAGATGATCTTGTATGGTGAACGTTCAATACTCGGCGCTCATGTATTTTCTCTCACAGTTTCTTAGGAGTGAAAGCTTTGGTATTTGAGGGTGATGTTGGGAGCATGCAGGACTCTACACACTGAATGCTGGACGCAGTAATTGGCTTTTTGAGCAGGGTTTGTGTTTTTGGTGGTGCAGATCTTGTTGTTTTGCTTCTGCGGCATAAAAAGCCTCAGTGTCCATGTCCTTCTTCCTCTGGCACCTATGGGATTGGAACCTGCTGGTCAAAAGTGGCAATGTTCGCTTGCGAATCGGAGTGTGATTCCTGTAGTCAATGGTGTCTGGGGTTGCTCTTCGATGTTGAAGCGGGGGAGATTCGTAAGTCATTCATATTAGCTTTTTTAATGAGAGTATGAACATGCGGTTTTTTCGGCTGCGAGCCTGAGGTTCGAGAGATTTAAAGAGTCTTCTTTGGAGGGCCTCCTTCGCCAGAGGAACCGGCGTTTGCAGCCACTCGGCGGCGGCGTCGCGCCGCTGGAGCCAGATGCAGAGGAGGGCAGCCTCGTACCTCTCTTGGGCCCCAAAACAAGCCGAAAACAAGCCCAAAGTAACAAACGGGTTTCCACTCTGTTACATGTTACAATATGTCGCCTCGCAGCTGTTTTTCAGCCCAGGTACTGCTTGCCGCACCCGGCTTCCAGTTTCGAGCCGGTGATTTCGAACTGTGTGTTGAGATCTCGGTGGAACGCAAGGATGGTCGATGGCTGAAAGTGGCATGGCAGGTAGCTGCAGTAGGAAGGGGTGGTGGGGGTGAGGCGGGGTGCCCGTCGCGCAACAAAAAAAATCGTGGGGGGGGGGGGGGGGGGGGGGGGGGGGGGGGGGGGGGGGGGGGGGGGGGGGGGGGGGGGGGGGTGGGGAGGGGCAAGGGGGGAGGGCAAGGGGTAGGGGGGGGGGGGGGGGGGGTAGCCTCAGGCAGTGGGGGGGGGGGTGAGCTTGCATTCGAGCCAGAGGGTTGATGCTGCAGGACCGACTCTTGTGGGACACAACTGCTGTATTCGGCTTCAGTGATGCCACGTGCTTTATCACTGGAGACAATTTGGCCAATATGACGCCTCTTAGCATCAATACTGTTCGACTCTTTAGCGCTTCAGACAATCGGTGAAGGAAGATATTGCAGATATGGGCCTGAAAAGAGATGACGACATTGACGTAGCATGACAAGAAAGCTGCTGTAAATCCCTTGTTGCACTTAGGTACACCTTGATCAACGCCAAGGCCCTTGAGCCCTTGGTGACATACTCCTTGAAATCTGTCGTCAAGAACATAGATGTACCAACATGGCCAAACTCAAACGTGGCTCCCTCAAACAGGGAGCGAGCATGGGGGGAGCAGAGGCAGATCTCATGTGTTGCAAATTGTTGTCTTAACTTTATATTTTGCAGTTACTCTGAGCAGCAAGGTGTGGCTCTTGGAGTCCTTCAAAAGGTTCATGGCAACTGGCCAAAGCATTCGGCTGGACAGCTGCATGTCTTTGCAATATTCTGCGATCGCAAAAGAAAGACATGGGCAGTGCAAAAAGGGACGATCATCTAGGTGATGCAGATCTGTGTATGTCGTTGTGGGGTTCCTGAGGCTACAGTGTTCCAGGCACGCCGACGATTGCGCCGTCACCAGAGTTTACAGTCATGAATACCGCGCAGGAGTTCACTGCAGGACACGGCGCTGCAAAACCTGTTCTCCAAGATTCCGAGAAAGAGTCTGTTTCTGAGAGAGCAAACATCAAGTGTTACAAAAGAAAGGCGCAGGAGGTGTGACGGGTCTTGCAGGTCGCTCAAGTGAATCTCACGTCGACACGCTGAGCCTCTGCTAAGCCGCGAAGTCTGAGTCTAAGCCTGACTGCTTCTAGCTGCAGTACACATTCATTGATTCATTGATGTATCGGGACTCCAACCTGAGCTCCAAGATTGACGACGGCTGTTGCTAGATTGATGAAAACTGTTATGTAAGTACAGGCGCAGTCTTTCGATTGACAGAAAGCACGTGATAGAACCCTGTAGAACCCTGTCTCGGCACATGTTTTGAGCTTTTATTTTGCTCGCTGCTGCACCCAGATATAGCCTGAGCAGTCGAGATGTGGCAGGAGTGCGAACTCCACACATCAATATGTCCATGATCTTCAACTCGGTGCTGCGAAATGGTGACGTGATAGTCATCATGCCCCCACCAGGCAGGGAACAGCACGGATGGCGACAGGCAATAGACGCAATAGACTCCGAACAGGGAAATTCTTGAGGCAAGAACCTAGGGAAGTCGTAGGAAAATAGTAACTGTGTATGGTGCGGAAAGTGATAACGTTCCTGGCATAAGGGCCATGTTTGATTTAGTTAGTACACACTCACTAGCAGGAGCAGTTGAAGTAATCGGATGTTCGTACCGGCAGTGCTGCTGAAGACGATTTTTGGACTGACTGTGCAGGCTTCGACCTTCGTGCCCCAGAGGGCGGATGCCGAGACTTCCAATGGATCGGAACCTTTCGGCCACTTGTTTTGTCACCCCCTCCGGACTGCAATTGCAACTCGGCAAGCGGCCTCTATTTGGCAACTGGTTGTCAATGTCCATGTGACCTGTGCTGTGAATTTTCCAGTGAATGAATCAGTTGAAGGTACGATGGCAGCTAATTTAGAGGCTCTACAGTGCAAGCTCGAAATGCACGTCATGGAGAGCAACCAATTTCGTGGCATCGCTCTGGGCGAGCAGGTGAGAGTTGCCTTTCAAATGAGCGTTTTGAACCCCACGAAGATGCCAGACAGCGTGGAGGATTACTGGAGGATGGAGCTCTGGCAAGGCAGCATTCCGCCATATCCTTTCAGTGGAGGTCTCGTTGAGAGCTGGCCGGTGTATGGAACCTTGGACAACTTGACAATCTCTTTGGTGGGCTTTGAGAGACGCGCGGGTGCCATGAGCGATTTACAGTTCGATTTCATTCCAAGTGACAGGGCGGCAAGTACCCGTACGTGCCATTATGTGCCCATAGCCATCCCATAACATGTATCCAGAGTATTGTCATCTGGGTCCAGGCATGTCTTTATGTTAACACCGCGAGTCCCGCCGCGTCCCGCCTCTGCCTGGGCCAGCCTGGAGCAATCGTGTGATCAATGAATATAAGACATCAAAGGTCCATGGGGGGTTCGGGAGGTCCGTAAATGTGCATGTGCATGCTGCAGGGTTCCTTTGGGTCAGACGAGGTATATAGGTGGCCTGCGAGGTGGCCCACCAGGTGCAGGAGGTCCTTGAGGTTTTCCAGGCTATGCTGCTCTGGCGTTGCAGGCAAAAGCAGGCAACTCAAGGGGGAGGCGTAAAGCGGTGCATGGGAAGAGGATAAGGTGGTGGGTGCCTCAACAAAACCAGAACTTGCCGCCCAAGACCTCCGCGGACTAACTGTGGTAGCCCTAGCGTGGTATACATGGCAAGCGTGCTTCTAAGCTGTTGCAGGCTTCCTATGCCTAGGTGTGTTAGCCCTCGCCGCAGCTGGTGCGGAAAACCATGGAAAACCCATTTTAGATGCTCCGTAGGTCATGCCCTGCCTGTCTGAAGACATGTTGTCAGAGGTGTGTGGGGCACAGCATTAGACATTGTGGTCCACGAACCCACGGGCTTCCAGTTCCAGAATGCTCGCGTCAACGCTCCCTGGATTCGACATGAGCTGACAACAGGCAGCCGGCTGGTTCTCATCGGCGCCTTGCCTCACTCTGGATATTTCTATAACTATGCTCTCAGCTGCTTTTCTCAACCTCCTGATCTTTATTAGATCAGGTGTACAGGTAAGATGTGGGAGCTGTTCGTGGTTGCTGTAGTCTTGACCAACGCTGGAGGTGGCACGCTTGTACCGGGACAGCCGTCCCAGCTGACTCTCTCACTTGTTCGGCTCGGTGATGGAGGTGGGCCCACGAGAATAAGCAGCTCGGCAGTGCACCTTTCACAGTCTGAAGTCAAGCATTTCGTTGATGCTGGGGGCAGAGCTTAGGCATTCGAGCGTATGCAGATTCACAGCTGTTGCGCGAGACAGCAAGGAGAGTAATGAAGCGGTTGACCTGTCCTGATGCTATCCGTAGGAACTACACGTTTTCATAACTCGTCAGGAGAATCAACTTCCTGCAGGGCTTTCGGCTGCCCGGCGCCGTGCCCTGTCGCAGTGTAGTGCCCCAAAACAACCTCTGACTCTCGAAGAGCAACAGAGAGAGACATGTTGGCCGGCCCTCTTCGGAGGGTCACGTGCAGGAAGGCATGTCTGTTTGTATATGTATATGTCTATGTATATGTAAATGTATATGTCTATGTATATGTCTATGTCTATGTATATGTCTATGTCTATGTATATGTATATGTCTATGTATATGTATATGTATATGTGTATGTATATGTGTATGTAGATGTATATGTATATGTATATGCATAAATGTGTGTGTGTGTGTGTGTGTGTGTGTGTGTGTGTGTCTGTGTGTGTGTGTGTGTTGTGTGTGCGTTTTATGACTGTATTTATATGCATGCATTCTCTTTGTTTGCCACTTGTGGTTGGCTGGCGAGTGGAGAAGAAGTTCATTTTGAACTCTGGCTGCCCCGAAATCTGACATACAGCGCGGAATGGCCACGTTGGCCACGTTTGACCCTTAGCCTGAGTACCTCAGACAGTGCCCCCACGAACCTACCTAATTCACATCAGCCAAGGAGAAGTCGTGTATCATACGAGAACAAAAGGGCATCCTAACACTGGAACGTTGCCAGGACTCAAGAAAAATGGGACGAGGTTACAGGAGATAGATTAAAATGGAGCCTCATGACAAATGATAGGACCTCCGATAGGGTAGGACTCAAGGGATTGTTCTCAAGAATTCGGTGTTTGCCGAAAAAAAATGGCGAGGACGCAGGAGGTGAGACACTAGGCAAAGCGATGATGTTCTATAGGGAAATGCTTGACGTAGAATCTGCCCGTTAAAAGACAGAGACTCCCTGGACAAATGGAATGTCGAGCAAATGGCTGCATCTGCCTCTAATGGTTCAGGCTTTTGCAAAGGACCCTTCGTATGAACAATAGGGCAGTAGTGGTGGTGGGTTGGGGGGGGGGGTGGGGGTGGGGGGTTGGGGGGTTGGGGTGGGGGGGGGTTGGGGGTGGGGGGTTGGGGGGGGGGGTTGGGGTTGGGGTGGGGGGTTGGGTGGTTGGGGGGGGGGTGGTTGGTTGGGTGGTTGGGGTGGTTGGGGTTGGGGTGGTGGGGTGGTTGGGGTGGTTGGGGTGGTTGGGGTGGTTGGGGGTGGGTGGTTGGGGTGGTTGGGGTGGTTGGGGGTGGTGGGGGGGTTGGGGTGGTTGGGGTGGTTGGGGTGGTTGGGGTGGTTGGGTGGTTGGGGTGGTTGGGGTGGTGGGGGTGGGGGGTGGTTGGGGTGGTTGGGGTTGGGGTGGTGGGGTGGGTGGGGGTGGGGGTGGTGGGGGGGGGGGGGGTGGTTGGGGTGGTTGGGGTGGTTGGGTTGGGGTTGGGGTGGTTGGGGGGGGGGGGTGTGGGTGGGTTGGGGTGGTTGGGGTGGTTGGGGTGGTGGGGTGGTTGGGGTGGTTGGGGTGGTTGGGGGTGGTTGGGTGGGTTGGGGGGGTTGGGGTGGGTTGGGGGGTGGGGTGGTTGGGTGGTTGGGGTGGTTGGGGTGGTTGGGGTGGTTGGGGGTGGTTGGGGTGGTTGGGGTGGTTGGGGTGGTTGGGGTGGTGGGGTGGGGTGGTGGGGTGGTTGGGGTGGTTGGGGTGGTTGGGGTGGTTGGGGTGGTTGGGGTGGTTGGGGTGGTTGGGGTGGTTGGGGTGGGTGGTTGGGGTGGGGGGTTGGGGTGGGGGGTTGGGGTGGGGGGTTGGGGCGGGGTGTTGGCTGCCGATAGAGCTATACCCTTGGACAGTCGAGTTTGTAGGCGCATTTTCTACAGTAGCTTTTATCTGTTGGGCATTCTCTAAAGCCGCCTTCATCTCAAGCCAGGGTTTCCACCAGAACGATAGGGTTTTCGGGGAACGAAGTCCTCTCAAAATCGAAGTGATGAGGGCGTCTCATATGAAGGTCTGGGGCCTGCGGCCCGCGTGAATCTGAGGTCCTCGCTGAAAACCTGCGCCTCTGGAGCGAGACGGTGGTGGAGCATTGGTCTGGTCAGCAAGCTGACTCTGTCAGCCCGCTGCTGCCATGCCACACGAATACGTGCCCAAGCAAAATACATGAAACAAGCAGAGATAAAGTATAAAGAAGCACCCGGCGCTTTTTAAAGTCCAAGTCCGTTTCGCTCCATGTCGCATTTCGCATATCATCTCGCTGATTTTCGCTGCAGGGATCTGCATTTAGTACACCATTACTTTGTGAGTGATTCTCAGGCTGGCGCGGTTCGAGATTTTCATCCGATTGAGCAACATCATGTTGCAGGGAGATGCGCTGATCATCACGACGCTAAGCTTTTCAGTATTTTTTGTTCTTTGAAATCAACCAGCTGCCAGATATCACAGTGCTGTAGCAGTCAGGGAAGGCGCAAGAAAGTAGTGCTGGACTTTTCTTGTATGTTCCAGTGTCCTCTTGCTCTTCAAACTTTAGGAACACAGTGCCGTTTGGACAAGCACCGTGGGAGCCCAGTACCGAAACTGGTTATGAATCAACATTGGAGATGTGCTTGGGCCAGCACGGACCGGGGTTGAAACTGTACAAGAACTCCACGTGCACTTACCGTCGGCCTACTTGTTGCTTCTTTGCAACTACGCCAATCACGTCAACCGTATGCAGGAGGCGTCGCTGAAAATGGCACGTGGGCCTGCAACCGCGTCTCAGAAGTCAACGTGACAAGCCAGACAGTCATTCGATGCTTGGCGGCATGTAGTCTGTTGCGGAGCGAGCGGGCAGACAACGTGAGTGAGCCAGTGATCGAGAGCGAGCAGCCAGGAGCTAAGGGGGCCCGGGGCCAGGGGGGGGAGAGGGGTGCCATGCTGATCTCAGAACATGTCTTCCGTTTAACTGCGGGGCGACGCCGCAAAACAAGAGTCTCTCTCTAATCAAAAGGGTACACAATGTACACAGGCATCCAACACACAGGCTCCAGGGAAGTGGAAGGTCACAGGCAACGTGTGCATACCGAAAGCAAATGTCAACATGCTGGAGAAGAAGAAGGGAGGAGCGAGAGTGCTGGAGAAGAAACGCACAGAATCAGGCAGATCGACCAATGAATTGCATACAGAGAGAGCTTTCCATGTACGCTCCTTGATAGAAAAAGGGCATGCAGAAGGCATCGGCACGAAGAAGGGTCTCTACGCACCGAAGCGCCACTACGATGGCCATCGTCAGTTGTAACTATGTTCACGGCTTGACGAGGCAACAGTGTCGGCATAGTCATCGGAATGCGCTTGACAATCGGCGCGATGAGACCAGAGCATGTGCTCAGCCAGGCAGCGATGGCATTCGCTACTTGCAAAGCTTTGTAGGACAGGTCTTTTACAAAGTGTCTTGCCACTTTTGTCAGGACGCATTCACATCCTAGCTCGATAGTCATGATAACGAGGTGCGTTGCATGCTCGTGTGACGCTATGATACGCTATGCTCGTTTGATGGTCGTTGTGCATCGTGCTCTCTGTGAGGGGCCGCCTTCTCTTCGGTCTCTGCACGCCACCCCACTCCATTCTCGGCACTTGCACTTGTCGTGTGCTGCACACTCTTTGGGCTGTCGGAATGTCGGAACCTTGTGATACCTCGTGTGTAGCGCTCGGCTTTGCGATCATTGCAGTGCGCAAAGCCACGCTCGCCTTCTTGTGCCTGGTGCTACGCCAGAGCGGATGCTGCCCGGTCGTTTTGAGATCGGTAGTCTCCGTCCCTTGGTACAATCAAAAGTGGCGGTACCCGCTCGCCACATGCAGTTCTGCGGCGTTTGAAGCCTCCCTTTGTTTGGGGAACAGACTTGCAATTTGTACAGCACAATTGCACAGTTTCTCCATCAGTTTCCATCGTCCTTGCCCTTTTGCCTGCAGGCGTCCCTGGATCTGGTGATGAATAGCCTGAAGCTTGAAGGACGCGCCAATCAGACTCCGAGTTCACGTTAAGTGTTTGTGAAGTGTTCGTTGAAGGGCACGGTGGTGAGTCGTAAGGTCAAATAGAAGATGGAAGAGGAGGAAAATTGCCTAAAAGGGTGATGCCGCATGCCATTGCAGAGGCAACGAAAACGAAGGGCGCGCCAATCAATCAATCAATCACACACACACAGACACACGCAGTCAAGCGCAGTAGACATATGAAGCCGGTGCTGCCAGGAGATCTTGAGTACCGAGAACTGGCTCTGGAGGCCAATAGAGATTACCGGCTGCGAGACTCGGCTCAATGTCTAGCGGTGTCTAGCGTTTTGAAGCACCTGGGTAGGGAACGGTCGGGAATGCTGGGGATTTGGGAGGCCACTGCTTGTATTCCTTTTGGCATCTTTTGGCACGACATGCAGGTATGTGGCTTCGTGCATCTGCTGCACCGACGATGTGGAGCATTCTGACAGAAGACGCCGCTTGTATGCATAAAACAAATGTCAGCAATCGATCGCTCAAGGCACCAAGGTACTTTCGACTGAATCCGTATCAGATGGTAGATCAAGAGCATGCGGCGCCTGCCTTTGCACCCCCAACTGTCCCTCTGGCCAGGCACTTGGATTTCTGTCCAATACGAACGATGGTTTGACGCCGGGAGCCATTGCTGTTCCGGACTCCTGACGTACGCATTGATGCCTTGTAAGCCTAAAATACAAATAGCCTGTCGTCGCAGCTCGACAAGAACATCTGTGTGCATATGTCTGTGTTTAGAGTTCCGCAGGCATGGGTGCACACATGTCCTTTATGAAATGGTTCACGATGCCTTTTTGGATCAAAATGGTCAAACAAACATATGCTTGATTTTTACTCCCCCTCTCCCCCTCCCCATTCCCCTCCCTCTGGCGGAAAGCCTCCTGTTGCCAGACCCCATGGAACCGTCAGAGAAGCCCAGACGCCCTTCAGATGGCCCATTAGCGGTTGCCAACTCTGCAATTTTCTTGGTCGGAGAGCTTATGTCTAAACTAAACCTTAGACCCTAGACCCTAAACCCAAAGATGTGTTAAACCCTAAGCCATGAAAGCCCAAATCCTCAAGCTGTCAAGCTTGTGGTTTAAAGGTCTAGGACCGTCCGGCTCTAAGAAGCGAACCCACGTAGAATCACTCGGATGCCAGTTCGAGAATTCGTTGCACCATGTTGCACGGTAACCGCTCCCTTAGTATGGTGTGGATGCTGGAGTTTCGGAATTTTGCCGCTAAGTTGCCACCAAGGAAATGGTTCTGACTGCAACTTCCAGTGTGAGCCGCGTCCCACCAGAATCTGCGGTGAATGTGCGAGTTCACGTACGGACGGGTCCATCGCAGGGGCCATTCAGCAAACTTCAGCTGCTTCTGCCTTATGGCTTTGCGCCCTATGGGGCTTCGGCCTCTGCCACCTCTCGGCTAATCGTCGGGCTGAGCATTGAGCAGGGCGAGGGCGCGCTGGACCAAACTACCGGCATGACGTTCAACCTGCTGCTTGGCAGCCACAACCCATGCGCACTGGCATGTCTGCGTTGGCATCAACTAGGCGTGGGTTAATTCTTACACCGGTGCATGTGCAGGGAAAGCGCTGGTTAATTCTGGGGCAGTTGCCACATGCAGTTGACAACGGGTCTGGTCTGGCACTACCAGTCCGTATGGTCTCTGGGTCTCTGGGAAACCTCTAGTCTGTTCGATATGCACTGCACCAAGACGGGCCAACGTGCCCCCTCCGAAAGCCTCGTGTTGCATGGGTGAGGCGGATAATGACACCGCCTACTGACGTACCTGATTTGCGGTGGTTTGTGCTGGCCAAAGAGGCAGGGATGTGTCGCCATGTTTTTGAGTACTGTGCATTGCGCGCATCTTGCACGACTTGCAATGAGCCGGTCTGAATTGTGACCGTGTCGCCAATGTTGCTTTTTGAGGTTCTTGTTGACGACATCACGGGGGTCACAGCAGAGCCCATAAATGGTTGGGCCGAAGCTGCTGGATTCGGTGTCGTTTCACGAACGCAGATGAAGTGAGGGTTTTTGCCTTGCTTGTATAGGCGGCCGCCTGTAGGGCTTTGGGGGGGTCTTGATGTCTCAGATGTTAAGCTCCCACACAAGCTGGGAGTCGTGTTAGGCAGTAGTGAGGGATGGTTTGTTCATGTTTGATTACACGTGGTGCGTTGCAGATTTGCAGAGGCACCTTGCCCCGTCTCGCTCATGTACGGCGCGATTCCCAGCGCAACGGGCCACTTTACAGCAGCGAGACGGACCTTGCTGCATTGTGAGCTGTAGAGGGCCCGCAGAAGCCAGGCAGGTTGACATTGAAGAAGCGCGGTCTTGGGTATCATCGCGGTGGGAGTAGGGTGGGGGGTCAAAGGGGTCATTGGGGGCACCAGAAAAAGTCGGAGTCACGCGGGTCAGTAAGACGGCAGTATAGGGGCCGTCAACTCGGGCAAGTGCTGAGCTGCAAGATGCTGCGAAGACGGAACGTTTTAGCAAGACTTAGTACCAACAGCAGTGTGCCTTGCTGTGTCGCGGCGTGCAGCGGGTTTCTTGAATGATTGACATCGAGAAGGTTGAGATGCAAGTACGGTGAATTCGTGCAGATGCTTAATTTTGAGAGGGTCCCGTCGCGTCGAGGATGGCTGGCAGTGTCGTTCTACGTCCCGGCCATGGTTGCAGGCAAGTTTGCCTTGATCACTGCACCAGACACCTTCCTGGTGCAATGTCCGAAGGCAGGCTCAGATGAAAGCTGCAAAAGCATTGTCGTTAAAAGTGCTAGCCCTCAGCAGCCTCCAGACAAGTTTCAGGTAGAAGAGACCGGCTTGGAGTTGGCCTGCGAAGACTTCCGCGTCCGTGAAGCCCTCCCACAGTATCTCCAAACACTGCAGAGGACTGTGAATGTCACACTGGAGGGAGGCACCCAAGAAGGGGACAACGTGCTGTACATGTTCTTGCTCAACGTCTTGACCCCCGAAGTGCCCAATATCTTCGACCCATAGCAGCGATGGTAATAGCCGGCGTTCTCTTCCTTGGGTCATAGATAGGATATGACTCTGCAGGCCTTTGCATGATGTTTGAGAATGGTCTTTGGAGCGGCAGCGATCTAATGCACGGACATTCGAATCATGGAAATTTCGGATGGGGTTGTGGCTGAGCCCGACATTCGAATCATGGAAAGTATGCTTGTTGAGGCCGAGCCTGCTTGCCACAAGCGAAAACGCAGCAATATCGCAAGGCCTCAGCAAATTCGTTCCGGCTTTGTGCCCCAACGAATTTCGTTTTGCTTATGTAGGTTCGCTCTAGCAGTTTATCTGTATCATTCGACGCAAAAAAGCGCCTGTGGATCATTGGATCATTGTGGGTCCGCCTAAGGATTTCTGGCAGATCCGGGTGTTGGACCCTGGCTTTGCGGTGGTGGATGCGGCCTTGGCGGTGCAACAGCCTCGCTCCCTGGATGAACGCCGCTGCGAGTTGTAGGGAACATGACAGAACTAGGGTTCGGAGTGATGTTAAGATATGTTAGGCGCACGGAGAGTCAGAGATCATGAGTACTCATGAGTTATCACAGAGATCTCAGGCTTCGTGCAGGATCTGGAAATGGGCAATCCATCCCTTTCTTGGATGCAGTCGCCGCAGATGGGCGAGGCAAGATCGTCGGGGTTCAACATGCGTTCGTTTATCGAGCTCACGCTTGCATTGTTATAACTTCGCATAACTTAGCACATCTCCACCATAACATTTCCAACGGCTGACTGAATGGCACGTTGCAAAATCACTCCTTGTTGCGGAGTCCGACCAAGAACGTGCCAGGTCTCCAATGTGCAGGTGGAGGTGAGTTTTCTACGCCGGGTCAAGGACGTGAAGGCCATCTTGGTGTCCCTGCCTGAGAATTACCGACATGACATTCAGCACAAGAACCAGCGCCTAGGCAGCATTGGCAAGTGTCTCAACAGGCGAACACAGTGATTCAGTCCGCGCAGGCACGAGCAACTCCATTAAGAGGTCACGTTCTGCATCGTTCTGCAGCCAAGGTTAAGGAACGTCAACAAGCAGTTTCCGCTCACCATTGATACGGAATGGCGGGTTTTTGACAATTTGAGGCAGGTTCCACAGAGCACAGATGGCGACCATGGACCCTAGTTACGACCCTGGCCCTATAGGAGCATCCAAGGTACATCAAGGTCTTGGTGGAAGTTGCAGAGACAGGCGAGGCGCAGATTATCATAGCTGGCACGTACCAATGGCAATTTCCGGTCATGGCCGACAGCTCAGACCAGATGTCAATGCTGTGCGATGAACCAAAAACATGTCTCCGCCATTGGTGCATCTGCTGAGAGAGTTCGCCATGTTGGCATCAGTCCGTGACTGGCTTCACTGCGCCGCCAATGCGTTGGTTAGATGTTGATGTGTTCCATGTAATTTGTAAACGCTTGCGCGCGCCGCCTCGGCAGCCCAAGCCGGGCCGCCCCAGAGCATGCAGTATGTGGCTAGGGGGAGACGGAGCTGTTGATTTAGGTCAAGCGGCGGTGGGGAGGGGGGGGCGGGGGGGAGGGGGGGGGTGGGGAGGGGGGGGGCGGGGGGGGAGGGGGGGGGGGGGGGGGGGGGGGGGTGGGGGGGTGCATTTTGAGGCCGACAGGCAGGACCCTCCGCAGAGCGTCACAAAATTCTGCATGGGGAAAGGTTGGGTCAGGGGGAAGGTGGCCTGATCCGGGTCTGCTTGTTCCAGACGCTCGGCAGGAAGCGAGGCGACTTTTTTTTTTTTTCTGAGGTTCCCTTGATCAAGCCTTTTGCCAGTGAGTGGTATGTCAGCTTATGCTCAGAGCAAACTTGCCACTTTGCCGCAGTTGGACACGCTTTTCGCATCTTTTCACCTCGTCTTTGAAGGCTGCACCGCGTGTCTGAGCGTGTCCTTGCAGGCACAGAGGTCGGAGATCCTGGAATCATGGTCTCTTTTCCAGTGCCCAACAACGAGCCACAGATGCCAGCCAAAGTGTTTCAGGCGGCTTCGGCAGCATGTCTAACGATGTCCAATGAGCGCAAGATGGGAATAGCAACACAGCATTGCAAGATATTGCAAGGGGTTCGACCGGTCAGCAGAACGCAGGTTGTGAAGTCTTGCGAAAGCTCGGAAGCAAGCCGGAGTGTTTGAAAGCTCTCTTCGCATCGCAAGCAAAGAGTTCCAAGAAAGTTCTTGTTTGGGGGCAGTTGCCGTGCAGGTGGTGTCAACAACGGGGGCCAGCTCTCGCAGTCGCATCTCCTGCATGATCCTGGTGATATTATTCCTAACCATAGTGCCGCAGAAGATCGCGCAATAGAACCAAAGTGCTCAAGAGACCAGATTAAAGATCAACAGCATGCACCATTTTCGATACCGCATGTCGTCTCTATTGCTCTATTGCGCAGGGACAGGAATTGCTCGTGGTCAAATCCAACAGTTCAGTTGTGGTGTGGACAGTGAGCATGAGCATGCTATTGGGTACCGTTCTTCGATTTGTGCAAGACACAAGAACCAATCATGGCCACGCGCTTGAATTCGAGCCACCTGCAACGTTGCAGATAGTTAGCAACCGCCTGCTTCTCAAAAGGAAGCGCTTCGCCAGTCTGGTCAGTGCGAATTCCTTCGAGCAATCTTTGGAAGATATAAGTGTGATGGAGTGAAAGACCAGTGA
Organism: Symbiodinium natans; assembly: GCA_905221605.1. Classification (NCBI taxonomy): domain Eukaryota; class Dinophyceae; order Suessiales; family Symbiodiniaceae; genus Symbiodinium; species Symbiodinium natans. The sequence continues at coordinate 121,781 of CAJNDS010000032.1, forward strand.
TGGTGAACGATGGGTTTCACCAGTCTCACGTGAGGACGTCGTAACACGATGTCGCGTGCAGGCCAACTTCCACATGGATAGTTGGCCTGGGTAGCAGCATGTGGCACACAAAGTAATGGTGTCAGAGGACAAAGGGAAGGCCGATGTGGAGAGTTTGCCGTGGATTGCCGAGTTGCCGGTAGGGCGGATAGGGAGCTTGCATGAAGTTGCATATGGCATATGTGTTCGAGCCGGCTGAAGGTCAAGAAAACCATACAGGTCACGAGAGGCGCCGGCCCCATTTTCGGTCCTTCAAGTCTTTCACTGCTGAGACCCAAGTAAGGACTAAGTCAGACGCGTCGGGTGTACCGGCTTGGGTTATAGGTTTGAAAGTGCTCCTCAGTCGCTCTTGCACATGCAGCTGCAGTGATACTGATGTGCACGCAGTTGTGCGAGTTGGACAGCTTACCAGAAGATGGAGAAGTTAGTCGAGCAGTGTATTGCAGCATCCTTGCATGGCAGCAGTGGGGCCATTCAGCTTCCAAAACGGAGAATGCCAGAACGGCGACCAGCGCAGTTTCCTACACGAAGTGCGCCAGGCAGTCCGATCAGCCATGATGAACCATTCGGCCGCGGCCACAAATGCATGCGGAGGTGGCTGATTGCATCCCTGCCGTTGGCCGGTGAGTCCGTCCCGGCAGTACCAATGCAGGCAAGTTTGTTGGTCGCGTTGCCGGTTCATCATGGTCCATCGCGACAGACGCTAAGCTGGATTCACTAACAGAGGCTGTGGCAAGCTGAAGTTCGGCGCTCTCGTCTGTCTACATTTTGTGACCTCTAAGAGCCCCTCTTCCCCTTTGGACTCATCCACAAAGTCCACGGAGTACGAAGTTGGGCACGTTTCTCTGGCTGAGCTCGACAAACCTGTCAGCGACAATAATGACAGCAACGCCGCCCGAACCAAGAACAAGGATCGGCCAGGCTCGTTGATCAGGCGCGACCAAAAAGTGCTTTTGTTTCTTGAGCTAAGGCAGCTAAGACAGCTAAGGTTAGCGACTCCCCCGGTCCCCTGCTGCATGGCCGAGTGTGCACGAACATGGTTGCATAGTTCTTACAAGGGTGCACATCGTCGAGTGGCCACCGGAAAACATGCATGAATGAGCAGCCGCTTCTCTTGGACAGCAGAGGATGTTCAGAAAGGACGCGACTGCTGCCGACACATGTCGTTTGCACAGTGCCAGACAACAAGTGCTTGCTGCGCACCACATAAGAGCATGAACATGTCTCGGGTTAACGAAAGTCGTTCAAGTCGTGCGCGCCAAGCTTCAGCAAGGCCTCCGTGAGAGCCAGCTGAAGGAGGCCCTCGCATTGGCAAGCGTGTCCATGGAGGCAGCTGGACCCTTCACTCCTGTGCTTGCCATTACTTGCCTGTTTTCATTTCATGGTTAGATTCTTGGATTCGTTTTTGTCAGCCAAGCTGAAGTCTTTGTGAAGTTTTTTTCACGCATAGTCTCATGCCTCCTTGTCGGTCTTGCAGATTCTGGACGCGAGGCTGCAGCTTGCCCCTACATTGTTCGCTACTATTCCTCCTGGGTGGAGGCGGAGATCACCATGATTCACCTGAGAACCCAATCAAGATAGATAAGATAGTTACGTTAAGCTGCACCATTGACATTGTCATACGCGAGCTGGTCGCAGCTGTACCCCTTGAAAGGACAGCCGACTGCACATTCAGACGGAGCTGCTGGGGCCATAGTCAAAAAGTAGTTTCGAGATCGCATGTTCAACTTCGCATGCCTGCAGATGTCGGTGCTCACTTCGAGACAAGTTGATGGAGCGCCAGCAGGACCATGTGCTACATCACATCCAGCATACGATCTAGCACGAAAACCGGAGGCCTACAGTCCAGAATCTGAGTGGCCACGAGATGCCAGCCGACAAACCAACTGAAGCCCGGTATGTGAACACGTTTGAAGCGAATGGCTCGGGAGACCACTAGGGTCCTCCAACGGCTCAATCATTCGCGTCACTGCGCGGCAGCGGACAGGTACGACTAAAACCATACTAAAACCGCAACCTAACTCCAAATGCAAGGTATTGCAAAGGCCGAATCCAGAGTCTGCTCGAATTGGCAATGTAACTTTAAAGTAATGTCAACTCCTCACAGACACTGAGCGAACCGAAGCGAGGACTGCAGCGATCCGCGCTTTCAGGAGTGTGAGCTGCTTGAGGCGCTCTTGGTTTCTTGAGTGCTTCATGCCACGCTACGTGTGCATGCATATATGTATATGTGTATATATATGTGGTACCCCGCCCCGCCCCACAGATCCACCTTTTTTGCTTGTAGAAGGTGAGTATTATACATGGAAAAGAATATTGAGCAACCCGGAACCATCTGCTCAACTGTTATAAGGATTTTACGGGGCAAGCACATGACGACAACCCGTGAATTTAAGTCGCATTTAAGAGTTTAAGTTAAATGCGGACAAGGCCCTCTGAATTTATATCCGCATTTAAAAATTTAAGGTAAATGCGGCCAAGCCCCAGGAACCAAGAACCAAGAACCAAGATTGGGGTCTGCCCGCATTTAACTTAAAGTTTTAAATGCAGTTTTAAATGCCAAGCCCCAGGAACCAAGAACCAAGAATCAAGAGTCCTGACCATCTTGGTTCTTGGTTCTTGGTTCCTGGGGTCTGCCCGCATTTAACTTAATTTGTAAAATGCAGTTTAAATGCAGCCCAGCCCCAGGAACCAAGAATCAAGAGTCCTGAGCATCTTGGTTCTTGGTTCTTGGTTCCTGGGGTCTGCCCGTATTTAACTTAAATTCTTAAATGCAAGTTTAAATGCAGGAAACCCTAAGCCCAGCATCTTAAACACTCCGTACTAAAATCTGGGAGTCACGGGCCGTGAAAACTTGCGCGAAACCGTTTAAATTTGCACCGTCGGGTTTCGAAAGTCAGGATTCCAAGATGCCTCGACAAGAGTCCTGGAAAATCTTAGATCTTGGATCTTGGATTCCGGCCGTGTGCATTTACACGCTTTCCGTGTAAATTTAAACGGACTGCTTTAGTAATCCGAAATTACCCTTGAAATCCCATGTGACCTCTGGCTTTAAGGTTTAGGCATTCAAAATATACATGGGTACTCTCAATCTTGGTTGGAAAGAGTTTTGTCACACAATATTTAAGGGTTTAGGGTTTTAAAGAGAAGCCCCGAAACCCTTGTTGAGCAACTAAACCCAGACCCTTAACTTTGAACCCTGTATGGTTAAGGGTTGAAGGTTTAGGGTTTCAGATTTAGGTATGATTTAATCATAAGTCGGCCATTAAACCTAAACCCTTAACCTTTGAACCCTATAGGTTTAACGTTGAAAGGTTTAGGGTTTAAGATTTAGGCTTTTTAACCTAAGCTCATAGAGTTCAAACCTTAGGTGTTTAAGGTTTAGCCAATCAAACCTTAACCCTTAACCCCTTTCGGGTTAGAACCCTAAAAACCCTTTAGGGGCCCAAAAAAGCTCAAAGGTTTTAACCTGAAGGTATACATGCCCAGACCTTAGGTTTGCAAACCATTAAGCCCTATAAGGTTCAAAACGGTTCAGGGTTTTTCCAGGGTTTATCTCTAAAACCCTCACAAGGTTATCCCTATAGCGCTTAAACTTTATAGGGTTTACATTTTTTGGGCATATGGAATATGTACTGTATATCGAATACTAATAGTGGAGAAGGAAGGATGGTAAGCCTCGAAACATAAGACTAGGGCAGTATTCGAGCGCATAGGGTGATGCTAAAAATGTCATTTCCAGTAAGTCCCGGGGACGCGAGAATACAGTGAGCAAATATCTTTCACTATTTGCTGTTCATCCTCAATGTTCCAGGACTCCCAAAATGGTTATCATTTCTCCATTTTCCCATGATCCGCAAGACTCACAAGCACATAAGGTCTTATATGATGCTCTTTTAAATCTACTGGGTATCACATCTTCACTACAAAAAGTAGTCAGGCGGTTGTACGTCTCGGAAGCAGAAATGTTATAGCATGCTACGGGAACTGTGCTGTCACATCTGAATATAAGCAAGCGTAGTTCGAGGAGTAAGCCAGAAGTGTAGGGGGTTTCGAGTTCGAGGGGGAAGCCAGAAGATTTTTTGGATACATTACGGTAACATTTTTTCAGGGTGCTTCAGGTGGTTGTACGCCGCGTAAGAAGAAATGACAGAAATGATTTCATATAGCATGCTACGGGAACGGTGCTGTTTTTTTCATATGGCGAAAGTTTAGGGTGGTTTTGAGTTGAAGGGGTAGGTAAGCCAGAAGGCTTTGTTTAGATACTGTACTGATATATGTTTGTTTTTCAGAATGTTTCAGGTGGTTGTACGCCTCGGAAGGAGAAACGATATCGCATGCTACGGGTGTCTATTGCAAGTCTCCAAAAACGGTGGATCTTTGAGGGGGCGGGGGGGGGGGGGTAGCATATATGTATATACTCTGCATGTCTATGGGTTTTGTGCATACATATGTATACACACATATATATATATATATTCTACATATCCTCATATTGGTTTGTCGCTATACTCACATACATACGAATATACATATGTATAGTTACATAGACAAATAAGTGTGTATGTACGTATAGGCGGTCTTAGTATGAATTCGCACAAAAACGGACATGTAAGTGACCTCCGGTTATGTTAAGCAAATGAAAGAAACTATTTGCACCATGGAAAGTTATAGGTTCATGAGTTTGGTTTTTGATGTAGTTGCTCCCGAAAACAGATGTGTACGCGTGCCAAACAGGAAGTATGTGAACCTTTAAGGTCGGGAGAGCAGAGTCAAAATGACAGTCTTGTTCAACTACTCTATCATTGACTTGCCTTGCCTGGATGCTTATCTACTGAACTAAGTTGGTGATTTATCAGCCGAGAGACCAGGTGTGAATCGCTGATTCGACATTGTAGACTACTCAGAATACTGCCATCCCAGTTCAGTAGCTTTCAACCCGAAGTGGGCGGACGCCCACAAGCCCAAGCTCCAAAGAAAAGGGAGGAGGACACATGGCTGAATCATTGAACCATGAAGCAACGGGACTAATGACAAATACTGAAGATATTGAACTTGGTATTTTTGGATCCAAGATCAAAGATTACACGGTGCTCGGCCACATCTTCGAGTTTAATGTGTACGCTCAAAAATTCAGGAATTACTGGATTATGCACTCCAGGATCCAGGATCTAGGCATTCTAGGCCCTTGGATCTTGGATCCCAAATACTGAATTCAGTATGTTCAGCCTTTGTTGAGTTTTAGCGTTTGAATTCAAGACTTGGATTCTAGAGTTCTCTGCAAGCCGGAAGTTTGAGCTCAGCACTTCCGAGTTGTCAGTATTCCCATTGCAGATGTGGATTCAATCCGGTTCAAGTCAAGAGATTCAAAAACGGATGCCGGCTCCAACATCCAAGGTCTGTTCTCGTAATTTATGTGTTAATAGCAAAGGCCCCCGGACTGAAAACATAGTTTCATGGCTTAAATGAAAGAACTTGGAGAAGAATAGTATGGGCAATAGGTTATAATAGTTCGGCCGAAAACTTAGCTGCAAACCACGACTGCACGAAATCGATGAAACTGGAGGTCAGTTCTTTACGAACACCTCATACTATCAACCGGCCATGTAATGTGCTCTTCAAACATACAAATTGGCACAGTCTAGATGACCTTTCAACGCGTATATAGGGCTTAAACGCGGGAACGTAGCTGCTGGGTTTTGAGGTGTTTGCCTCTCGAGTTTGCCCGCTGTATCATACCCAGCCGCGATTTCTTCTCCGGAGACATCCAAAAACACAGGCAAGCTCCATGATGTTTGAGAGATGTCCTGCCTCTTCTCGGGATATCCACCAGAAATCATGGCAGTTATGGAAATCATTGGAAAAACCAATGCATTTGAAGGGCTCTGGCAAAAAAACATTGAACAAATCAATGTCTTGTATGATTTCCATCGTTTCGGAGAATGTCCTGCCTCATCTCCGGGAGATCCCTGTAGATTATGCAAACCCTTGCTTTTAAAACCAGTGGAGAAGCCAAGACAATGGTAGGATTCCTCAAAGGTTCAACTCTAAACCAAACAAACGCCCAAACCAGCAGAACAATCCAAGAGGCAATGCTCCCTGAAACGACCCCTGCTCTGCTCAGATAAATTGGTGTGGTTGGTTTTTGGGGTGGGGCATATCTATATATGCATGTGTGTATATATATATACTAGTACTAGGTAGTATACTTCCATATACATACATATAGATATATATATATAGAAGGGCTCAACGCTCTTCGCGTTCCCGCAGGTTTTGCAACATGTGGCTAGTGGCCTGAAGAAGCTGTCCCGACCTGGATGCTTCGGGGTGACCTGCAGAAAGCTGCAAACTGGCAGTTGCACAAAGGCACGGCCTCAGCATCGTGCACTTGGACATCAAGCCCGACAACATCCTCTTGAGCCGAGGAGAGCCAGGCTAGGGCTTCTATGTGCCGAGCAGAATACTCCAGCACATTCTACCTCGCATTGGTCGAAGCACTGTTAATGCGAATGCCAAGACCAATACATGTTCTGCCTCAGGAAGTTGCAGGGGAAGCTTGTGCTGAAAACTTTTAAAGAAAGTAGGAATGCCCGAGTACTGGACAGCAACAGGCTATTTCAAAATCGCAGATCTCGGCTTGGCAGCTGCGGCGATAGGCCCGGCATCAGATCATCCTCTAGGACGAGCATGGGTTTGCCTATCCTCGCCAGGCACGGGCTGCAACGACATCACCGAGGGTGATTGTCGCTACCTCGCAAAGGAAGTGCTGCAAGGCTAACATGGCTAAAGCCCGTGTTGGTCACAGACGGCTACGCATGGCTTTTGCGCCACTTGGTGCACGCTGCGCTAGGTGACTTCGCAGACCTTCCAAAAGCTGACGTTTTTTCTCTTGGTCTTGCTGGCATCTCAGCCATGTCACAATGTCTGACCTGGCGTCCGCTTGTCTTCTGGTCCTCTGCTTCGCGCCACTCGACCCCTCCCCCTCCCACCCCTGAACCCCTTCCACCAGCACCCCCCCACCTTTACCCCACCCCCTCCCACCCCAGCCACCTGCAACTCCCCCCAACTCACCCCAACCGCCTTGCAAGCTTCAGAAAAGAAGTGAAGAGGATTGGCATGAGGAAGCATGCCGATCCTTTGAAACCCATCGGTCCGTCGTTGCGTATTTGCGGGGCGCGGGCGGCCCCCCCCCCCCGCCCCACCCACCCTCCGTGTTTTCAGTTATGTTGAAGCCTGCAAGCTTGCGTTGCTTTTTGCTTATTCTGATGCCTTGCAAAGCTTGCTTTACGTTAAAAGGTCATGCCGCAAATTAATTTTAAAGAAAATGTCAGAATTGTATGCAGATGAAAGGGGGCTGCGGGACTGCACCCCCCTCACCCCAGCAACCCCCTCCGTCTTTTTCTCCCGATATCTTGAAGCCTTGCAATCTTGCTTTTTGGCGGACGCATGTATGTCCTTTATCATTTTTAGCAGGAAAGCTTCGAGTTCCTTTAATTTTGTCTTACAGTCAAATGGAAATCCCATTCTTGTAATATTTCGGAAAATTTACGTCTCCTCTATATTTTGTAGGAAAACCTGTATGACACTACCACTACCACTACCACTACCACTACCACTACCACTACCACTACTACTACTACTACTACCACTATTTTTTTCTATAGTCTGTTACTATTACGATTGCTATGGCTATTGCTATTACTGTTTTTTTTACTATGACTATTACTCTTACCCTTACTCTTACTGTTATTTTTAGTGCGACTATTACGATTGCTATTACTATTACTATTACTATTACTATTACTATTTCTATTACTATTACTATTACTATTATTATTATTACTATTACTATTACTATTACTATTACTAGTACTATTACTATTACTATTATTATTACTATTACTATTACTATTACTATTACTATTACTATTACGATTACTATTACTATTACTATTACTATTACTATTACTATTAGAGTCCGGGGGACTGTGGGCGTGCACTTTTTTCTGTTTTTTACTCTCTCGTACTTGAGAACTATCGTTCAATCTTCAGGTGGTGATCTCTCTTATCTTAATTATGAAATTGCCTTTTCGTTATTTATGTGAGAACATGCTATGAATGAAGTGCTACTACGCTTCATGCCAGGCCTTGATCACATCGAAACAGCTTTTCAGATCAAGTGAGTATCCCAGTGTTTTGGGCTATGGCAAGATATCCAGGTGAGTCTGTCAAGTAGCAGGTCAAAAACTCAAGGGACAAGAGACACGACCCATCAAGTGCGATCGTCCTGTGGGAACGGTGTCGGTCCCCCCCCAACGACCTACCCTTGCTTCAGCTTTTCTCAGTATAGTCAGAAGAACGAATCCTGAAATCGCATATTTGAGCACCGGGAAATGAAGGACAGCTATTGGGACAATTGGGACACCCACCTCACAGGCTCCGATAAGCCAGCATTGGGGCTACTTTATGTTTTGAATCTTGACAGGGCAATGCTGGCTTTGTAGTTTGTATGTGTTAATTTATCTTGGCAACGAAGGGCAAAGAATTTTGTTTTATTGGATATTGTAGGTTCGCAAGGCAAAGTATTAATCAAATACCATACGGAAAGTCCACTGAAGTACTTTGTTGTTGCGCATGAATGAAATATTCAATGTATTTTATACAAAACATTCGCCCTATGCGAGTTTAACTACTGCAGCACTTAGTATATAGCTGACTATTGACTAAATGAATTCAATTTTAAAGATTGTTTTTTGTACAAGTAAAGTACGCACTAGACACTAATTGAAATAGAAGCGGCTTGAGTTTCGTAGTAATGCAACCAATGCTACTGCAGTACTAGTTAAAGACTACTGATGCGCGATGCCTGAAAAGAGACAGGCTTTAAAATGCACAATTCTCATAGTAAAGTGGTTGTTGCCTCACAAAGGTCACAGCACAAGTAAATTCACAAACGCAAAAAACATCCCGAAATGCAAGCTTTTCAGGGGAACTTCTGGTGAAGTTTGGATTTGGGGGTTTTAAAGTCTCTTTAGAGAAATAAAGCAACTGTTTAAGCAAATAACTCTAGGCAACAAACCTGCTTCCAGACAAATGTTGCTTCTACTCGGCAAAATATAACCCAACCATGCAATACTCATTACATGCTGATTCTACCAATCTAGCAGTCAGTGAATATTCAACTATTGGGTGAGTACAAGATTTATTGATTATACACAGAATATGACATAATGCTCAGTAAATGGTACTGGACTACAGAAAACTAATTCAATTACGTACTAATGAAATACCATTTATATACTATTTGCTTAGACAAGTACAATTTACATAGAAAAGCCTTGAAAAACACAAATTTCCAAGAACCATATCATCCACCCAGTAAAGGCTATAGCACTGAGCATGGGAATGTGGGGTTTGGTGGCAGAACCAATGCTCAAACGCTCTTTACATGCCACTTGAATATGAAACTAACCTATTCATGTACCCATTAATTACAGTACTCTTTATATACGATGCCTAGAAAAGTACAATTTGCATAGAAACGCGTAGAAAAGTACAATTTTCT
>CAJNDS010000032.1:136387-250648 GCA_905221605.1 Symbiodinium natans
GGGTCGCAGGTGATGTGACAGACACATGTGCGTGGGAAAAGGCGACCGCTTCGCACATCTCAAGCTTCTGACATCACAGTCTCACAATAGCACGTTAGGCTTCCTTCGGCCTCTTGGTTTATAAGACTTCCATTTTTGGTAGAACAGGCACTGTCTGTCGTTTTGAAACCTGCAGTGATGTGTGCATGTTCAGCATATTTCAGCATCCTATCTGCAGCTCAGAGGCTCTTAGAGACGGAGTGCTCCCAGTCTATCTTACAGCAGGGCAATTTCAGACAGTACGTGGCAGAACCAGCCTGTGATGATCTGTCCAGATCCAGACTGCTTACGCGCGTCTTCTCTGTTTGTGGGAGTACGCTGCATCCATCTGCGTCCTACACTGCCCCCCAAACATACCCCAAGCATCTTCACATGTCCTGTTCGCATTCGGTAGTGAGTTGCCGGCGCTGCCTCCAGCAAGCGATCTAGTACTGTCGGCCAAAAACCTGTGCTGCATGACACAGGCCAGCAAGCTTGCTAAGCTGTGTCCTGGAAAGTTTATGCTTCAGAATTCCTTGGGGCATGTCTGGGCCTTCAAGCAGCAGCTGCAGGTCTAGCCTGCGGTGGGCGGCAGAGTCCCTGCATGGTGCTCTGATGGGCCTTGATCCTGGAAGCGCAATCATGCACCCAGGGTGGTGGTTAGTGTATCGGTCTGTGTCGGAGCTGTACAGATGCAGTGACGTAATTTACAATTTGGAGGAGGAGGCGGCTCCAGGAACACGAAGTTCAGATCAATGCCTAAGCATGAAACAACGCACTTCGGACCATGACCTCACATTGTGACCCGTCGAGTCTGGTTGGGTCAACAGCTACATACAGTAGCGCAAGGTCGTTCGTTCATGAAGTGCGCTAAATCGCCCTCGTTGGCCCTCTTATGCCCTCTTGTCGCTCAGAGACTGTTCCAGAGGCTGCGGTGCGAGCGCCTTGGTGAAAGACTTGGAGCGCTCGCAGCTGGAGGCCGACTGTTTCAACGGACTAGTCGGAGCTCCTTTAAAGCAGACGGCGCATGCTTTTACTTGTTCTTTGTGCCAGCGAAAGCTGTTGCCAAAGACGTTGCACGTTTCGTTAAAGTTATGACTCATGATGTTATGCTACGCCCCGTGGCTCTTAACAAAAAAAGGCATGCGGCTCGCGAACGTTCGGAACACTTTGCGCTTTCGGCGAAGAAAGTCAGTTCCCGTGTGAGGGAGTATCGGAAAACATCACATGCTTGGAGGTACGATGCCCCTGACGGGCATTTGACGAGTCTAGCTTGAAGGTCTAGGGACATGGGCGACCAAATGATGTCGCGACTTTGGGAGCAATGAGTGCTGGTTGGTTGCCTGCGTTGAGCGAGGATGCTTGAACGCCCGAACAACGGCGGCTTTCATGCTTTACCGAGCGGTTCGAGTATCCATGTCCGGAGCATGCCAGATTACCTTCACTTTGCTGCCGTTGCTCTCTGCATGCAGACACGAAGTAGTTCTATACACTTCTGACAGGTTGAGAAGTTGCAGAAAGAGCTCAAGGAGTTGGGGAAGTGGGGAAGTTCTCTCGTAAACGTCTTCAATGAGCGATTTCCTCCACAGCTTTTGTTATGTTATCTCGAGCGCTCCAGGAGAGTGAAGAATGTCGAGTGACCCTTGAGAAGCAGCTGAAGGCTATCTCTGTTCTGCCACGCCGTTCTGCTACGCATTGCCACGGTGTTCTGTCACGCTTTCTACCTTTGTGTTCTGCCTTTGTTCCGCTGTCCTGCACAGAGTGTTGGCGCAGCTGTCCCGGGACCTTCTAAGTATTTTAAGTGCCCCTTTGCATAGCACGACCTTTGCGAGGGGGATGAATCTGCCCGCATGCTGGTCGAGGTGCACAAAGCAAACGCAACGTTTGGGAATCCTGTCAAGTCTGCCCTGGGTGTGGCTGAGGGCTGAGGGCTTTCACGGGCCCAGCTTGCGCTGATTCTGTCAACGAAGATCATTCGAAAAGAGCACGTCAGTCGAGTACTCCAGCTTCCTCTGCTTTCTTCTACCCTACTCCTCCTTCCTCTGTGTGCCTTCCTTCGCAGGCAGAGCCACTGGTGAATGCGCGAGCTAATGACTCAGATAAGAATTGTTTCTTTTCTCATTCGATGGTCTCGCAGAGATGAGTTTTTGACAACCTCTTGCCTGCCTCTTCATGACCGAGTGCTGCCAGTGCCTCGAGGCCAAGGCTGCCTGTTCGGCTGGCGGTTCTAACTCCGATCTCTCTGAGCGCTGCGAGGCTCGGAGATGCGAGCTAGATGTCCGATGCCAATTGAAGACCCTACGAGCCAAACTTCTCTACCCCCTGGACTCGCCATACACTTCACCTGGCAGGCACTGCGTATTGTCATATGAAGCTGTGTGATATGTCCAGGGTAGCAGGCCCCGGGCTTTGTAACGACGCCGCTCTCCGATTTTGCTTTCGCGACGCAACAACCAGGAGCGACAGGGCGGCAGTGCAGGGAGGATCCCGCGATATCACGTCGTTGTGGCAGCTGTATGGCTTTCTGTCGAACAGAAATCAGACATTCTCCGCATTCTGCGAGATGTGCTGAGCCTTAGATGCTCAAATTTCGACAGCATGCTTGAATGAATTCCTGAGTTCATGCTCTGCTGCTTTTTTGCATACGCTTACATGTGCTAAAGCAGCATCGTTATATCTTCATCAGTCAATATGCACTGATCTCCCTCTCATGGCACAGCCCCCTGCGGCAAACGTGGATGATCAAAGCAGCACAGTGCAACTGTACGACGGTTCATTTCTGTTCATGTGGAGAGGCTCTCCATTCTGACATGTGGATGTCCCTGTCAGGCAGTTGTGGCTGTGCAGCCTTCTTGCCCGATTCCGCTCATCAAGGACATTTGGTCCTGTGGAGTGTGAATTTTAATGAATGTTTTCCTATGCGAAGCAGATGAAAACAGTAGCAAGATCCGGCACGCACACGACAACACTGACAACACGGCTTTCCCTTTGAAGGAGCCCTCGGAGCGCATTCCATGCGAGCAGGCACCAGGCACCCAGGGCACCCAGGCTGAACAGTCATAGGTGAGCTATAGGTTAGCACGTGTATCCTTGAGCGCAGGGCTTCCAGTGGTTGAGCTGACGGACAAGGAGGTTCAAGCCAGCTCAAGTGGTGCGTCTTGTGAGGTAGGTTGACTTGGTGCATTTGTAGAAGACAGGCACATGCAATGTTGAGTCTGAGCAACCAAGCCCAAAACCGCAAAACCGCAGGTGGAGTTGCCAGGGATCGTGGTGCACGAAGTGGAGGTTCGGGATATTTTGGATTGTCGATGGTTCGAGCTCGTACCACAGCAGCGAAGACTTCATGTCGCAGGCTTCAAGCGGAGATAAAGCTGACGAGGTGCTGAAATGGCAGTGTGTGCTGCATGTGCTGGTGTTGTGTTGGTCTTGATGTGTCATACCTTTGACTTTGGGGAATATCCGGTGTCCAACCTTCAGGGCCTCCAGGGTCAACAGCAATTTTCGCTGGAGTCTACTGCCCGGAGCTTGGCAGAGCCTATCACTATCAGAATCACCTCTTCGGATGCAATCTGTCAAGGCCAGTACGTGCAGTCCTGCAGCTTTCACCAAATCTGCATCCACCTGCAGCCAGTGTTTCTGCGAGGCCAGCCATCAAAGAGTCTCCAAGTTTCAAAGATTTTGTGATGATCTTGTGTCCAAAATCTACTCGTCCTGTCCTGAATCCTGTCCTGAATGAATTATGGCGTTCACGCGCCGCATGTCAAGACTAGAATTTTTATGGAGGCCCTTCGTCATGATCTTTATATGGCTGAGCTTGGACCCACACTCGCCGAGTCACCATCACGCCCCCTGAAAGTTGGTTGGAGGACTTGCCGGGATCACTGCATTTCTGGAACCATGCTGACAAGGCCGCCAACCTCTTCCTGGACCCGAGCGATTTGAACCAGTGCCCGTCCAGCCCAGCATTCCTGGCAGCGTTTTTGTCGGTCACTGTCCCTTTCTTCTGGTAGTTGGCATTCACAGTGCGCACAATGCAGCCTGCTCTCTGTCTTGTTGAGTCTTTGTCTCTCTTTGTTTCAAGCCTGCTCTCATCCTGCTCTCAGTCCGCTGCAGTAGTGGCGGTTGTCTATTTTGTTATTGTTTTATCATGTTAATGTTCGTCCTTTCAGTTCTTGTGGTGCAAAGTCAGTTTGGTGGCCCATCATGGCTACACAATTTGATTTACATGCAGGTGTATTGTCAAACAGGAGCTCAGGCTGTGAATCAGTTGTGCACAGGCGCGCAGGGTTCCCGCCACACCACCTTTTTCAGGGTCGGGTGGTTTTTTTTATGGCACGCAACAAGATGCAAGAAAAGGCATTAAGCGGCTTTGCTCTTGAAAAAGACGTGGACAAACGGAAGGGGTAGCAGAGGTTTGGATTGGGGGCCTTTTGTGTTGTCTAGGAATATGAAAACCTTGAACGTGGTTGGGGAGAATGCGAGGCTTGGGAATGTGTATCTTGTAGTCGTGATGCGCGCGAGAAGCTTGGTGACATCAAGGTCATGATAGATCAGGACTCGGACATTATTGTAGACAGTCCTTTGCCTTGCTCTAAGTTTTGCCTTCACTTCTAGCAGCTTTATATAGATTCCTTAGATATTGCTCGACCAGGTACTGTGAAAGCTGTTGGACGGAGTTCTATGGGCATCCCCCGTGCAAGTCAGAGTTGGCACTGGTGCCAGTCGAGGCGAAGACATGAAGCACATCACATCTGTATCGCATCAGCCCGGTTCATTTTGCACCGTTGTGTTGCCATGTTCGTCTCGCAGCAAGGTGTCGGAGCCCCTTTCCGAGGACTGAGCTCAGCATCATGAGCGTCCCTGCTAGCGCAGCTTTGTGTCTCCACGAGTCACTGCATCGCGAGTCCAAGTTGGGCTGACTGCTGGCTCGTAAATATTGACGCAGGAAGTTCTGGCGGAGGCTTGGTCGGAACAAATTCTGCCAGGATGGCCACCACCATTTGCATGAGTCCCAGGACTGCGTTGTGCCTTGCGCTGCTACGTGTTACCAGTGCTGGAATTTTTCAGGGCATTCGCCAAGCAGCTTTACAGAAATCCTCGTGATTCCTCTTTGTACGATACGATGTGAGGGCAACGGGTTTTTGTGTGACTACCCTTCAGACAAAAGGCATATCCGTAGGAGCGTCTGCATTGTTTAGGCCGATTTTTCTGCTGTAGTGATTTTGTTTCGTTTGATCGAGTATCTTTTTGTCCAGAATCCAGCAAGACCTTGAAGGATTAGAAAGCCTGAAAGTGGACTCCCCATCGCAGAGTTGCAGGGTGTCAGACAGAGAACAAGTGACCAACATTGACCAACCCAACCAGAACCCTCTCTCGACTTTAGAATTTTCAGAGACGATTGAAAGTTTTTGTGCCAAGAGAGCACATTCCAGAATCTGTGCTTCGTTAGCCGCCACCACCACCCCCCCCCATCCCCCCCCGGCTTCGTGCTAAAATTCAGAGCCAGTTGAGAGGTTGAGCTGAGAGCCAAAGTTGACAGTGCAAGTGCCCTCAAACCCAGAGGACAACTATGAAGAACAGAATCCTGCACTATATTAAAGAGGTGCGCTGTGTTAGCATGTTCATGAATATGTTGGCTAGTGGCGTGAGTATGCTGATTGTCCGGCTTTCTTTGACCTGGTCAGCGGCCTTCTGAATTTGCATTCCGCATCCCCGATTGGAAAAGTATGGGAAAGTAGAAGCAGAACGATTTCAGTCGGATTGAAGGACGATACAGGTGGAGAAAATTGGTCAGTTAAGACCCCAGAGGCGCCATAGAGAGCTGCATGGAACCAAGATGAAAAGGGAGCACGCAATTGGCAAGGAACACTCGCGCGTTTGGGTTGAAGGCATGTCATGAATATGATTCCAAGTGCATTTCATGCTATGTGCTGTTTTCGCAAGCTACCATTGAGGCATCAAGCCGGGCACTTCCAGACGATGGACCAGGTCATGCGTAGCCTGGGCTTCCGTTTATGGATGTAAGTCAGCCCTCGTCACATGAATGATGTTTCACCGTGTTTCGCCGAATTAGTCGTGATGTTTGAGGTTACACACTGATGTGGCAAGTCTGTCAGACCATATGTGTGTTGCTTGCAGAAACTTGGACCTTCGTGCGAATGCGCTTGCGGCGTGATGTTTGCGGCGTGAATCTCAGAAGCTGCTCGTTCGTTGAGAGGTTTCTGCTGCATGCCCACGTATATAATCCAGTTTGGATGCAACTCAAGTGACATATGCCATGATGTGCCATTGCTGAGCCTTGAAGCACGCCAGCAGTCCTGCCAAGAATGGGGGCAAAGTGGCTGCTGAGTCACATTTTAGTTTGTGCCAGAAGCCATGCCGTGCCATGCCATGAAGTGCTCAAGGTGGCCATGCACGAGATCACTTGAGCAGCAAATGCCATGGCCTTGTTGGTTGCTGTGTTCAGCGCAGTCTTGGGCGATTCAGGCCACGTGGCTAGGGTAGCTGACAATGACAGCAGTGGTGACGAAGCCTTATGAGTTCAGGTTTGGCCACTGGGGAAGTTCTCGCCCAAAGGCATGTGCTTCTACTTGTACCAGTATGAACTGGGTTGCGGCATCTTGCTTCCCAACAAAGTGCAGCATCAGTAGGACTCATACGCAGGTATCAGGTGAAACATCCAGTTGGCGAAGGCCATTTCACAAAGGCAAGGGGGCCTTGTCGATCCTACATGACTGCTGCTGCTTAGTTTCCCCTCCTGCTGGCTCTTGGAAGCAGGCTTTTCAGGCCCATGATCTCAAGGAAGATAGACGGGTCTGCGGCTCACTGCAGCTTGCGCTTTGCCACAAGCAAAGAATTTTGATTAGGATAAGGCTGAGATGTGAGTTGATGTGAGTCAACTCACTATGATTCTGATGCAGCTTTTGTTTCTTCACCTGTTTGAGGTTGGGCTTGTGAATGCACCTGATGCATTTAGGATCGCTTACGGTGCAGGCTTTTTTGCGCAATCGATATAATGGTCTGGCACGACTGCATCGCCGCACAATGCGTGGACGACTGGGGCACGGGCATATTGCGAAGGTCCGGCGCGCTTGCATCAACACCGCATCTGGACGAACACGGAGTTCTGCCGGACCCTCCATCCATCCCCACCATCCACTGCCCACCCAAAGCACATGGGCAACCCTCACTACAGTTCAAAATGTTTCGTAAGATAGCGGTTTCGCGGAAGTAGGGCACTCAACATTTCTTAGATTCCCATCTTTTCCCTGTTTTGTCAGCAGTACACGGTCGTTCCGAATAGTCCCAACCATGAGGAGTGGATTTTAAAGTACTCTTGTCCCGGCTCGGCACACGCTCTTATTCATCGACCCTATTGTCCAGCTTCTGCTTGCGGAAGACGGCCTTCCCGTTGACCTCTGCGTTCGTCAGCTGCTGCACCATTCTGCACCAGCTGGCCAGCACGGTCCCGGAGTTGGATCGTTATTGTTAGGTGAATCAATTCCATGGGTAGCTGCCCTCTTCACCTCCACTCAGAGCTCCACGCTTCTATACGCTTCTCTTCCACACTGGGGGTGTTCACGAAACACCAGAGGGCCTCCTACAGGCCTCCTCCCAGTTGCCGGTCGCAACGGGACCATGCCTGTTCAAGGCAGCTCAAGCCACCCGCGCCACCTTCGGCAAGTGCAGGATCGCTACCCGCGCGTGCAAGCACATGCCGCATGCCCTGGTGCTACTTCATGTCGAGCTACGATGCCACCCCCAAACCCAAGTTTGTTTGATTTTCAGCAGCCGAAATTCATGCTGCAGTCCTACTTTCCTGTACAGAGGATGAGGCGTAGACTGGCTTTTGCACCCCCATTAAGGTGTGCGTGAAGCGCCACCGCAATCTCCCCATTGAGGCCGACAGCACTTTGGCAACATTAGTCACTCCACGGTCCGGACTGTACTGTAGGCCCTGGGCGACTTGTACGTTGTTGGCCAGCGGCTGCAGGAAGTGGATCCAGGCTTTCGCTTACCGGATGGAAGTAATTTCTGCTGTCAAGCGCAGTGTCATTGTGTCAGGCGGGAGCTTCTTCCCGATTCTCGTTGATGCTTTCTATGACTCAGCGAAAGCCTTTGCATGCGTATGCTTTTCCTGAACACGCCGGTTTGCAGTGTTCACTCCGCTCACTCGACTCCCCATCTCTCGGCAACCTGGACACAGTTGCGCGATGCTGCGTGGCTTGTCCAGGTGGGCTACACTGTCGAGAGCATGTTGGAGGCAGAACCAAGTGATGGATGCTTGTGGAGCTGAAACCCATGTAGGGTTAAGCTTTGGATGTCAAGGAGCTTTGTCATGGGCACCTGCATGTCAGGGTCGCAACTGCTTGGCACTGTCTGTCGAGCAGCAGGGCTTCTTCCAAGATCTAGCGAGCTGGCCTTACTGCAATGTCGCCTGAATAGACGCCTGCGGCACTCGACTCGAATCGTGGCAACCCACGATCCAGCAACATCAACGCATTGTCTCCAGGAAATTGCGCCTCGTGGCATTCGGAGCACTTTCAGGTACAGGTCTCGGGTGACTTTGAGGTGCAAGGCGTATACATACAGCAAATGTATACTGCAAGATACTGCAAGTGGTGTTGCCGAAGGCGTTGCAGCTCAACACGCAAATGCGCGCAAACTCACACGCGCGCTCTGATGCAGGTCTGGTGATGTTGGACAAAGCGGGCATTGTTCACAATGACATCAAGCCAGACAACCTGATTTGGACAGAGGCGAGTTGTGACAACGCACATTAAGAGGACCGACAGAGCAGGCAGAGAATGGATGTTTGAAACAGTGATTGCTAGAAGGGATAGTCAAGATTAGTCAAGATTGATCTACAGAAATCTCAAGAGGCCAATCATGGCTCCGGCCCTCGCGCTCCCGGGCCGCACTGCCATTCTCGGGAGAAAGTTATCTCATCGCAAGCTGAAAAGCACAAAACCAGATCTTTTAAGGTCAAGATCGTGGACTTCGGATGCGCGCGCCACCAGCTCAGTGTGTTCGCAGTGCCAGAACAGCGGCAAGTGCAAATCACAAGCTAGGACGGAGTGTGGAAACAAAGCCTGACAAAGACAAAGCACTGATGCTGACGGTCTTTGAGCTACAAGAACAGGTCTTGATCACCGTTATGAAAACGGCCGCAACTGGCATGCCCGGCCAAGAGTTGACAACGTCCGTGATTAATGCTTCAGTTTAAATCTTCAAGTGTTCAAGTTTACGCTTACATCTTAAATGGTTCACGTTTAAGCTTGATTCGTCTTCAATCCCCAGATTCAATTCGCTTGCATTACGTCATAGGCTTCAGGATCTATGGTTGAGGATTGAAGGCTTAGTCACTTAGTCTGGTTCAGGCGTTTAGGCTGCCCTTGCATGAGTCGGACCCGTTCGCCCTCGCGATCTTCCATTCCGAACTCTCAAAGCTCTTGGCTACCTCAAGCGATGCTTTCACGGTTTGAGTGTGCAAAGTCCTGGTTTTGCAGTGTGCCCCAAAGCTTGCCTTTTTTTGGTTTGTGTGACTGACTCCATTCATTCGTCTTCTTTTGAGCATGTCGCAGTAGCGGAACTCGAGGACACGTATAAGACACGATCCTGTTCAGCCATGCCAGCTGCTGTCACCATACGTGACGTGCACAAGATCTTGCCAGGGCTCTTGCTGAAGGTGGAGCTGGCCACTTGGGCTGGTGCCTCAAAAAACATCGGAACCTCTTCACTTCGGACACTTCGTGCGAACTTGCAATCGTGTGCGGTGCAATGTTGTGAATGTCGTGAACTAGTGTTTGACATGGCCTTAAAGACAAAGCGTATTAATGTATGGATGGAATGAGTAGGTTAAGGCGTAACCTGTGCGCAAGGCAAGTGGGCACCGGAAATGACACTTCGCCTTGCCATTGGTCATCGCGCAGATGTTTGGGGCACCGCTGCGGGAATCTCAAAGTTTGCGCGAATCGCAGCAACCTGCGCTCTTTCAATCTCTTGCAACTTTTTCGCTCACCGCGCCATAGCGGGTTTCAGCCATTCGCACGCAACTCTGCATCTTGTCTCCTGTGAGCATGCGGAGCACGACGGCAGCTGTCGACCGCCCTCCTGCCAAGAGAGATGCAGAGGTTTCCCTTTGTGAGCTACTTTGCGGGCGCACGGTCTGGCGATCGGAGATGGACACGGCGGAGGCTGTGTGTCACTTTCGACTGAAGCAGGCATTCACGCATGTGGATGGCAGCTTGTCAAGAACTTGCCTCATGACTGCCCCCAACAAGCCGGAGCCTAGTCGCGGTACGTAGACATGTAGTCGCGGTATGTAGACATGTAGAGATCTACAATCGTTTTTCAAGCTTTGCTGGAGAAATCTGGAGAAGTCGGCCTTGAAAGGTGGTAATGACTCAAGCGCTGGGATTGTGCAACCTGCGCGATGGCGTGCCGCCGCCGCGCCCCCATTAAATGATTCTAGTTGCGTTGTATGGCTGGCTGACACATGTTGGAATCAGTTTCAACATGTAATTGCGTTGTTTGGCTAGGTCTCTCCTCCGACGAAGTCCATTGGATGTGCGTCAGCTTTACACTCCAGTCTTCCTGGCGAGTTTGTGCAGCGCTGTGGTCAGCGGGAAAAGGTGAAAGCTCGAAGCGTTTAACGGATGGCATATTGTGCCTGAGCACAGCTAGGAACACTGTACCCTGCAGTGGTTCGAGCTTGCTACTGCTACAGTGGAGCGAGCTTGTGAACAACCAGAAATGCCACGACTTCAAACTCTTTGAACCATCGAACAGCCAGAAATGTTGTACAGGTGGTAGTCGCAGCAGTTGGATACAGCATTCGAAGCCTACCAACAGCGTTAGGAGATCCTTCCGCTTGACGTAGCGTCAGGCACCGCGACACTGGCCGTTGCGGCGAACTGCCTGCGGCCAGCTGGAGCCGCTCAGGCCAGGCACACTCAGATGTCACAGCACAGAACTTCGTGTTGACAATGAAATTCCGAACAGGGAAATTCAACATGTAAATACTCTGTATCGTTAAAACTTGTTGGTTACACAATATACATGGCAAGTATTTAGATGTGTAGATAATTAGACATCTGCGACCATGGCTGTAATTTGAAAGATCGTTTGAGCTTTTTCCGTTATGGCCCGCTACAAGCGGTTGGCCCCTTACATGAACGACACTATTGCTTGTGCCTGGATCTTGGAGTGCTCAGTGCAGCAGCACAGTATTGCAGATCCAAAACTCTTGCGGTGCTCTAAGCGATTGTAGTCATGAGGGCAGCTGTCTTAGCAGCTGTGTTGCATATCCTCGACAAGTGCTTCACAAGATAGGACGAATCTTGCAACTGGACACTTGAGGCCCCTCCTTTTGATGGGTGTTAATGCTGTGACAAATATGCATCGACCACGGGCAGTGCTGCAAAAGTTTCAGCCGGCCCGATTGTCCCCTCAGTTGTGAAGGCTTATTACATCCAATGTTCGTATTCATTTCGCATTGGCTTAAAGCTCTTCAGCTAAAAAGACTGAGGCCGAAGCGCTGGGGACTTGAGCAAGTTCTCGGGCAAGGATGGCAGAGCTCGGACAAGGCCAGAAGGAGACATTTCTGGATTTTGCGTGGCTCACGTTGTTGTCTCTAGTACGAACCGGGACGTGCTCCCGTGCTGCTGCTATGCTACCAACATAGAAGCAGTATATATATATATATATATGTATCTATATATATATATGTACAGCCGAAGTGGCTGACCTCAGTTCGGGTTCTGACTGCTGACTGTGCTGCACCCCCAAGCTCCGCACTCACCCATGTCTATTGGCCGTTCGCATTTCGCCCGCCTTGGCCGTCCTCTCTCGCAAGGCTGGTTCGTGCCAAACTTCAGACATTGCCTGATATCCCACCGTCAGCCTGTGGATTCCCTGCTCACGAGAAGCAACCAGACGCGCAAAACATGGGGCATGGACGCGGCATAGACCAGACTAGTATGACAAAACATGGCTATACAAGTGACTCCTCTGTCGACGCGTCCGATGTTGGCAAGATGTCGGGGTGAATTCCGTTTGTTTTTGCGATGTTTACGCTGCTCCTGGCCCGACAATACCCGAAAGCAGGATGTGCGTCTGAAATCTTTCCTAGAAGCAGAACTTTGTAAGTTGCTGGTGTTCTGTTGGCAGCTTGAGCTCGGACAATTGCTCCTTGCTGCCTTGGTTCTGGTGGGGACCTCAGATGCATTGAGACCCGCCGTGGGCCGTCTCAAAGAATCCTGTTCAGCATTGTACTGCCTCTGAAGCATGCTTGGAGGCAAATCTGCACCAGAGCCAATTCTACCCGCGCAGCCCCCCATCTAAAGTTTCTAGACTTCTTAGAGGGTTCCTTGTCTGCGGATTAGCATCACATGGCATTCGCAGGTGCCTTGATGGACCTCACATTAGGAAAAGTTGGAGTCATGCGAAAGAACCGTGAACGTAGCAGAAGTTAGCACAAGTACGAGATTTTGAAATCAGGTTGACACGATCAGTTGGTGTTTCCAAGTTCGCTCTTGAGACGCTGTCCGGACCCCTCGCAAGCTGAACTTACCACAGATGAAGCGGTGCACGAAAGAGGAACGACAGCCTCTTCACCATGCTCAATCTTATCTACGTGCCTTGTTTAGTTGTTGCGGGTGTTGCCAAGGATCCTGCCTTCCGCCCGTCAGCGACACAATTGCTGCAGCAAACGCCCCAAGCAATGTTATTGGATCATGCGATTCGTGCGGCCGCTGCAGCAGCATGATGCATGCCGATTTCAGGTGCTGCAGCTTCCTCAACCCGAGGATTTACGAGGCCCAAGCATGTTTGGCACAATCTTGTGCGCGGTACGCGAAGTGAAACAGCAAGAGGCTGGCTCTGAAAGAGTTGGATGATTCGGACGAGTCGGACCTGGTGTACATCTGACAGCAGCTTTCACTCGTGGGCAACTGGCAAATTGTGCTGTCCTTTTCTGGTTTCTCTTCACCTCTGTATTCGTGTATTCACCAGGCTGTAACGAATAGTACGAGATAAAGATAGAGATCGTTAAGTAGAAGGAACAGGTAACCTAATTGTGTGTGACTCACTCCTTTCGTTCGCTCAAGATTCAGAAAGTGGTACGGAACTACAAGGAACAGAAACGGATTTCCCATTCTTGGTGTCGTTTAACCGGGCGCCGGATAAGTCAACCTGTGGGCAGTTAGCAGGCTCGCCGAATGCTTGGGAAGGGTCACCAGCTAGGCAAGTTAGTCATGTAGATTCAACAAGCGTGAGTTTCCATTCACTCACGATTCAACCAGTGTTCATTCACATTTGAAAGCTTTGAAAGCCGGGTTTCTGCATATTTCTGCCCTGCACGAGAGTTGCTGTTGAATTCGTTCATTTTGTTTATACGGCCTCTGAGCCAAACACATTGCAAGCTATTGATTGCAAGCTCTGACAGCAGCATGCTGGGAAAGCATGCGTCATTGCACATTCGTAGCTGCTCGAAGAAACCTGCAAGAGGCGTGAGCAATATTCAGCTACAGGATGATACGAACTCTCAGCTGCATCAGGGTATGCATCTAGAAGTTTTAGAAACTGTTTCACACATGGCCGGCCCCATAAGCGGGACTTTACCACTCTTGCAGCTCGCACATGAATTGACATGTAGGCAGCTAATGGAATGCCCCAAGTAAATTATGGGCTACTGTGGACGTGAACATGGCTGAGCCAGTAAGTATACCCTCGCCATGTCCCACACCAAGGCAGCACAGATGGTACCTTGCATGCGCCGCAGTCCTGCAGTGGGCAACCAACTGCATTTTATTTTTAGACCCAGGCCTCTGAGATTGCCAGGCTGTAGCATGCTGTGTGCTCTTAAGATCCGCAACGCAGCCTGAAACTCCAGGTTGGAGGTTCAGAAACATGGACCACCGACCAATTCCATCTGGATGCGGGAATTCGTAAATCACTTGGCCTTTGTTTGCTTGTATTCACCTGTTGCAGAATATTGCTTGCTTGATGTTGCGGCTCCGAAACGCAATAGCCATTCATGGCAAGCAGCAGCCGATCATCTCAACTTTTTGCTCAAGGCAGCTCAGTGAGTGACCCTGGCGGTGGGCCAGGCAGGAATGAAAAACACGAAGTGGAAAGGACCGTTTTTGCAAGTTGTGCTGGGAGGCCTCACGGGGTTCAACGAAGAGCCTGCCCCGCTGCAGTGTGCTCAGCGAATCGGGGAGGGTCTTTGCATCACCTTTTAGGATATCCATGCTTTCGACTTTCGTCGTTGGGAGCCTTGCTGCCACCAAGTGAGGCAAACGTGGAGACAAGCAGAGACAAAACCAAGCACCCTTCGGCAGTCGAGCCAAAGACGAGACGAGTAGTCCAGGCGCAATCCGACGAAATCTGCATGTACTGCCAAGAAAAGGATAAGAAAAGGCCCGGCTCTGCATCAGTGTGGTTCCTAGCCAGGACAAAAGATCAGCCCAACCCGCCAACCTTGCTTTGTGCACTTGCCAGTGCCAGACGGAGGTGACAGGAGCAAACAAGCTTTATGGAAGCTTGTACGTAGTGTAGACATACCACGCTGAGGCTGGGATAAACTCCAGGTTCGCCACGTCAAACTCCACTCAGTGTGATAAGTCTCTGGTCAAGTGACATGGGACGTCGGGGGCCATGGGGGTTCCTGCCTGAGGATCCCGAGGCTTCGGGTCAGCGGGTTATGCAAGGCCAGGCTCGACATGTGGCCCCTTTGGCCATCATTGGCTCATCACGCGCCACCGAGCTGCGTCAGCTGCTGTCAGGCTGATCAGGCCGGCATTCTTCACGAAGTCGCCCGATTCGTGAGCCATGAAAGCTCCCAACCTGTGAGAGCCCCATCGAATTTCATCGGATTCCTGTGCACAGTCGGAAACGTTTTCATGAAAGCAGCCCTCCTCAATCTGATTGGATGCTGTCGTAGGTCGCTTCTCCTGTTTCCACTGGTTGTAGATGCTTTGGACAGTCCCAATCTCGGCTTCTTCATGCAGCTTCATTTGCATAGTGCATAGTTTGTGCAGCCTATCAGCATACTGCCGTGCTGGATATCAAAGCAGAGAGGTTGGTGCAGAGGTCTGCCCCAACTGACGTGCTGCAACACCTCCGAGAGCTGAGTCACGGACAGACACGCACGGGCGATTGCTGAAATGCTAACGGATCCAGTTGAGATGCTTAGGTGCCCAAAGGGCTGAGCTGGCAGCGAGCCTTCCTTGCATCCGTTTTGTACGGGGCACAGAACGGTCTGTACATGCATCTTTTGTCAGCGGTGTGGCAAGGCAAAATGCCAAGCATGAAGAGCTCCGAGTGCCGTTGCATGATCGAGTCACGCTTCTTGTGCTGACTTACGCGTGTCAAAAGTCAAGTGGTTGTGAGTGGAGGTCCCCCTTTTGTTTAGGACTTATTCGTTCGTGTTTCCTTAGTATTTAATTCTCTTCGTGTCGAGAGAACAGGAGGAATACCTACTTCAGATTAAACACCAATGGAAGGTAGTCTGTATGACTTTTCTTGTCACTCGTATTGTCGCGGTTAGGTTAATGTTGCTATTGTTAGATGATTATGATGTTAGAGCTATTTTTATTATGTGTATATATGTATACATATTTGTAAGTATGTAAGTATGTATATAGACATGTGTATAGGGAAAAATACATTTAATGCACATAACACTATATATACACGCGACAGTATGTGCACATGTATGTTTGTTACAGTTCAATGTATGCACAAATGGTCACGGCATATATATATATATACATATCTATATATATATATCTATACATATGTATATGTATCTATATATATACGCATTATAAGTATAATGCATATATTAATAACATGCTAGGTAGAATGTGAGATTAGCATATGAGATATGTAATGTACAGGATACATAATGCACAGTATCTATGTTTTTATATATGTATATATCCATACACATATGAATTGCAATAAGAGAACTCAATGAATACATAATACATATTTGTAGTATATCGTTTATGATGCTTTTGACATATGTTATATATTGTAAGCATAATATTGTATACGGCAGATTGTGCGAAGCCAAAAATGGAACATGTTTAATATACGCATGCCCAGAACACTGTGTTTATATACAAGAAAGTTCATGCAAGTTGTAGGAAATGTGTTTCATAGTAGAAATCCTGCAGCAACTATATATATATATATATATACGTGTTATAATTCCGATGTCAGTTACAATATACATATCCAGACATCTCCTGGATATAACATAAACTAAGTATCCAAATATGTACAATATAGAAACACAATTCAATATGTCAAATTAGTGTTTTTGCATATATAGTTAATATGTCTGTACATATAGTATGTATATCCATGTACTATTTAAGATGCTACAAAGTATATTTTATGCAATGCAGAACATATGAAATACATTGTATTTGATATGTATATATATGTATATATGTATAGACATACACACTTTACATGCATACACAGCCTTTATGTTCTGTATCTTCAAGTATACTGCTTGTTGTATATGTATGTATGTATATATATATATATATGTAGTGTTATACTTTCTATTTAAGACATTTGTCGTTTTTACGAATATATATATATATATATACACATATATTATATTATATTATATTACATTATATGATATTATATTGTATTATATTTTCCTATATTTATGGACCAGCCTCAATTTCTTTGCTTACACCAGACCTTGACCCTCATCTTCACTTCCTCCCATAGTTCAAACAAGGACCTCCGATTTTGAGAGCCTCTCACGAACGAACACTTTTATTCGAGAATTCATTGTACTCGGCATGCTTATGTATAATGTTCAGATAAGAATTGTCACATGTTGTGTTTAGAATACGCGCAATAACACACCGAGCATCCGCTATGCCTTCCTGTTCGCTTCTTTTTTTCTTTAAAAGAGCACCCTTTGTAAGGACACAGTTTCCGAAACAGTTTACTGTAGGGGTTCTTGTTCCTCTCTAGGAAATCCGATCGAACCGGTTGCCGTCCGGGTCCTTGGGGCTTGTCTCCTCTCTGTGCCTCTTTGATTCGTGGGTGGCCAGGGCCGGGTCCCTGGACACCTTGTCTCCGCTTGTATCCCCTTTGTCCCCCTGCATGTGGGTGGTCTCGGCCGGCTTTGTCTCCGCTTGTCTTTTTCTCGGCTTGCCACCCCTTTTGTCTTCTTCATGCCCACCTAGAAGCTGCCGCTGCAGGTGGCTCGGCCTTGTACTCACGGTACCCTGTCCGCAGTAGTCGCCGCCCACCTGCAACCACAGACTTGACACTCAAGTCCGGTGGCTCAATCCGATAGTTGATAGCCGATGATTTAAGTGTCGGGTTACTTAATCAGATGGTTGACCTAACTTCGATGACTCGCTGTGGGGTGTTTGCTCGCTCAGCAAGCACTGTGAATCATGGCTGAAACGTGTCTGGCAAGTTCAGCCATCCTTGCCTGTGTCCATGCCAATGCAAGTAGGGCTTTTGTGTTTCCAAGGTATGTACGCAAACACAGCCCGACTAAAAGACTGACAAAGTCGACAAACAAGACTATGATGAAAAAGGGATGGCCAATGAACAAACCCGCTGTTCG
The DNA here is from genome assembly GCA_905221605.1 of Symbiodinium natans. Lineage (NCBI taxonomy): Eukaryota > Dinophyceae > Suessiales > Symbiodiniaceae > Symbiodinium > Symbiodinium natans. The sequence goes on from CAJNDS010000032.1 coordinate 154,026, forward strand.
GGAAGCTTCCTGAAAGTTGCGGGGTTCATTTTGAATTTCTTTTCTCGCGGGGTACGGCAAGTTTACGCTGCAGTCTGTGAACGCACCATTCCGCCATTAACTGTTTGCTCCTTCGCTGGTGTAATCTCACAACCATGAATGGGCGAGCCTCTGTTTGCTCTGGTCAAAGGTAGGATAAATGAACCCATATAGCGTCACGAATTTTCCATTGAGGTGTCTTCCGAGCTGACTTTCATGCAACGACCGTGTGGCCCCCGGGGCATCTGCAACCCGGGACAGCGCGAGGCAGACGAACCTCTGCACTATCACGGCAATTCATTGCATTGCAACACTTGTAGTGACATCACGTGCCAAGGCGAAGTACTGATGCAGTCGGAACTCCCAAGGCGATGACGCATTCTCGCCTGGTTGCAAGTTCTTCCGCATGTGAAGCTCGAGCGACACAGACATGCATTCTGCTTCTCCTCCGCCTATACTATTGATTCTATTCTGAGCAAGACCAACTCATACAGTATACGTTGCGGCACAGAGCAGGCATGGCTGATGTCGTGATTTTTCTTCGCGCCTGTGCTTCCCTAACGCTTTGCCGTTCATGTGACTATCAGTCGCAGCAAACAGGGCTGAGAAGGAAAACCCTATACAATTGCCGCCAAGACTGCGGCCACTATGCCTCCCATTCGGGCGTATGCCGCGTGTTCCTCGGTGCATCCCGATGCTGCGCCTGCTGGCCGTCTACAGACTCTCGCCCGGTCGTCGTGCTTCCAGCAGCGTTCGTGCACGGCAGCTGCGCCAGCACGACAGATGACGATGATCATGATCCTCATGACCTTGTGGATCCCTACAGCTGCATCGTCAGGGCCACCTGCGAGTGGACACCTTTTTCTACCACTTTCCCTTTTTCTTCCTCTGAGCTTTGCCAAACCCGATTTAGCGTTCTTATTGAAAGCCGAAGATTTCAGCAAGTACAGCCTCCTTCTCTGTACAGCATCCTTCTCTATGGCCAGTGAAGCTTGTTCGGGCAAGTGCTCCTCGAGAATCGTGGAGAAACAATGCCGATCCAACGGTGGCCATAGTTCTGAGGCGTAGTTCTAAGGCTGATACTAGAGAAAGGTACTGGCCCGGGTGAAACAGACACTCGACCAAGAACGCACAACGAGAAGAAACCACAAACGAAGGGAAGAGAGCCCTGTCACATGGGCTCAAGGAAACCAACAGGATTGAAGACCAAATCTTGGCTCGACAACCAGGTATTTGAACGAGTGGAGCCGGTCGATGGGTGCTTACCGTTAAAGTGACAGGAATGGAAACTTCCAGAAATGGCGCTGGATCCTAACCGACACTGGCACCTGAGACACATTGACCTCAAGACCACTATTCTGAAGGAGAAGCCCAGAAGCCTGTGATGAGTCATTGCCGCTGCCGGCACTAGAACAGATCAAGATCGCGCGCATTCCAAGTCCGCTGTCAGTTCCACCTGAACTCGACAGTGTGAATTTTGCCATCACCGTGTTTCTTAGAAGTCATGGATGGAACGTGTTATCGAAAGAGAACATGTCGTGAGGAGACAGGATCATGCACTCATCCGATGTACCAAGAGTGAAACTGTCCAAAGGTATGGCCGCCCACCATGCTTCAAATACCATTGGCGAGATATACAGCCTGCTGATGGCAAAGCATGAGGAATATCAACGTCTAGAGTCCAGAAAAGACGATTCGATTGAATGAATGTCACACGTACATGCTGCATATACTTCTCACACCAGTTCGAATTGAATCGCTACAGCAATGGGTCATTTGCTGAGCCATACGTTGCCATGGCTGCAAAAAAATCTTCTGAACTGTACTGAAATTCTCTACTCCTGTCCCGGCAATTGCCCGGTCAAAAGCGACCCCGCACGGGGAACGGGAAAGCTCGTTGGTGCCTATAAACAGCAGCCTAGAATATGATGCTCATTCAAGCTGCCGCAGGCACTTTCCCTGTCGGAGACATCGGACAGGCCTGTGCTGCTGCTGCTGCTGTTGCAAACATGCCGTCCGTTGAATTTCTGCATAGCGTACCGTTAGTGTAGTGGGGAGGCAAGCTGTGATTCCAAAAGCTTCAAAGGGCATTGGCTTGCCAATTACTCTAGCGTCTTTAGGGCACCCCTGGTTGTCAGCAAGCAGCAAGACTTCTCTGAGTGGCAACTTTGAAGGCCGGCATTCGTGGCCCAGGCAGGCCCAAACTTTTTTCGTACCCAGTACCTTCGATTTCTTTCTCAGACGACTATGCAATGTTTCGCCAGCGGCAGTGGAGGGACCACGCAGTGTCGTGCAGTCAGTTTGCCGCAGCAGGAGCTTGGACTGAAAGCCACATCTAAAGAGATCCAATGCAGAATCTCAACACCATGCCTCCAAATCCCTCAAAGCCTGAACTCCACCAGGCAGTAGCGCAAACAACGCTTTAAATTACTGGTATACTCACTGTCTCGAGGATGTTGCGTTTGGGCCTTGCCTCAGATGTGTCATCGCATCTAAACGGATGCAGTCACAGGTTTCCATCTATCCCATTCGGGTCTTACTATGGTTGTGGTGTTTGGCGTCGGGATGGCAGCCGTGTGGCCAGCATGTCACGCACGCTTTTTTGTTGACACCTGATGTCGTGCGAGAAAGCAGGCGCAGCCGCCTACTTCGCCAGCGCGCTCCTTGCCACAGAATTCGGACAGGCCAGTGCTGTTTGCTAGGGACTGCTTGTGTGGACAAGGATTGGGGGACCCGAGTCTATTTGTTTCTGTGCAGTCGGCCATGGGATTATGATGGATTATGTAGATGTGTGGCGAACCCCGCCCGGGGTTTGTTGCTCTGCAGTCGATCACCGGAAGATGTAGCCGAGAGGCCGGAAGTGAGTCAGTGAGTCCTGGGCCCGCGACGGCACCGCAAAAACGTGCCCCGTGCCACCGTCAATATGAAAGGCCCTGCTTTTCTTGATTTGGGGCCTTGCAAGCTTGCTGCATGAAGACAAGATCATGCCATAAGGAGGACTTGCATTAAGAAAATATGCGAATCCCTGTCGTGCGGGCGTTTTGTTTGCAAAGGGTGGGGGAGGGGCGCTCCACGACATGTACTCGGCGGGAGCCTTTGCGGGCTTCTCTGGGGTGAGACAGGGATGCTCGACGGGACGCTGGCTTTCCTGGGGATCTAGCCAGGAAAGCTCTGACTTGAATTCTGCCAGTTTTCCGTTTTTCCGTTTTGTCATTCAAAAGCATTCCGCCTGATGGGTGCACTGCTGGCGTCCTTTCAGTGCTTTTTAGTTGCTGGATCTGGAGGTGCCATGTGGAAACGCTGAGGCACACTGACCTGCATGACGGGTCCACACCGGCAAAGCTACCAATCCACTGCGACACAAGAAGACATCACAGAGTGTAGCTTTACAATACGTTAAGGACTGGGTTAAGAAGGCAGACAAAACTCAAAGCAGAGACTATAATTCGCAGTTATTCTGCGCCGTATGCTAGGACAGGTCTTAGCGTTGATATGATGGATAATATGGTTATTTCAATGAAAGCCACAAACTTTAAGAACAAGAATATCAGCGACATGCGTCATTTTGTCTTGATGATTTTCGTAAGAAGCCTCATATGACTCATATAGTGAACCGATACGTTGCAGCGGTGCATGGTGCTTTGATGGAATGTTTTCAGGTTCAGGGGGTTGTTGTTTTCTCAGTTGATGACGTTGAACGAGAAGAAACTACAAGACTATTCGAAAGATGAAAGAATAGGCCATATCTTAACATCGGCCGACGCGAACGTAACAGAAAGAGTAGCTAAAACGATCAAGAAGATGGTTGCAGACAGGGCATGACAGACCATGAGCTACTAAAGGAGGTGAAATGCCGGCGGGGGCAGGAGTGGCCTTACGTGCAAAAAAGGTGCGACATGCGGGTCCATCGGTTGTGTGCCAGTATTTACAAGTAGGGACACAGATGTATATCGAACGTGAGAGAACACAGAAAAACAAATTCACAAGGCCACTCGCCCTGATTGACCCATGTCTTTGCAACCCCATCTGCATAAAAGAAAAGCACTTAAGAAAGCATTGGTTTTGCCAATGTTTTTGAAGAGCCACTTGCAACAAACATTGGAAACACTAGTGTTTTGTTGGCCCATGCTAGCAAAGCATTGAAAAACACAATAAAAGACCATACGAACTATTGGATGGGATGCCGAGTAGTTTCGAAACTCTTGGTTTTATGGTGTTTAGTGGTTTTCCAAGGTTTTTGTGAGCCCATGCTCCGAAAACACGGGAAACAACAAAAAAAAACAATAAATAGCCATAGACAGCCATGATTCTACAACCTACTGGATGGGGTGGCCAAGCAGCTTCGACAGAAAGCATGTTTGCTTTTTCATTTCTTTTCAAGGTGTTTTTTTGTTTTACTTTCCAATCGTTTGAAGGCAAGTGGAAACCAATGTTTTGCAAAGCCACTCTCAGAAAACATCGGAACAATCTTTTTTGAAGGTCTGCCCGCGCCAACATTCGAAAAAAACAATGACAACCGAGACTTCCATTGACATTGGAGGGGGCCGACTTGTAAATCACGGTTTTATGGTGTTTACGGGTTTTCCAATGCTTCTGCAAGCAAACCGTTAAACATCGTTAAACAACCATTGGAACAACCGATATTTTTGCAAAGCTCTGCTTGCAAACATCCCGAAGCACCCTAATTACTGAGGCCAGCACCTGAAGCTCACACAAGAAAGGTAGGTCCGGGACCATTTCTTGCTACTATCTTGGTATCTCTTTGTTATCGTCATCCGCGTTGCCCGGTCGTGGCTTACCCGTCAACAGTGGTATAGGTGCTAGCCATCATTCGCAGTGATGGCATGCCGCTTTGTGAGGCAAGTTCCTTCAGTGGTCCAGGCAAGGCGGTCTGGTTCTCATGTAGTAGCGCAGTGCTCGTCACCAGCTATGCAGCGAGCACGGCCGCTTGATTTTTAAACTGTTGATGAGAGCAGGATTGGATTTACGTTTGAGGGTGCAATGCTCCTAAGCCCTAGGGTCGTGAAGGACATGAATCCTGACACATGCTGCCTAGCAACTCCTAGTAGCACAACGTGATCGTCGCCAGCATCAAACGGAAGGAAACATGTGTATCATATGTAGCCTCGAGGACCAAAGCAGCACGGGACTGGGATGCAGCATGATCCGACACAACCCGAGCACGGCATCTCAACAGATCTCTATACCGTCAAAACCTCAGAATGACTGCACTTGACTTGGTGAATGCAGGTGCAGCAGCCCTCTCTGCCAGCATCTTCCCTCCCGCAGACTTCGGACAGGCCGTGCCGGTGAATTCATGTGCACTCGCAGTTACTTAAGTTCTGCGTAAGAGCTCACTCCAGTGTGCTTCACCGTGTGAGGCAAGTTTCTTCCGTCGTCCCGACTGATTTGTCGCTGCAAGTGTGAACTGAAATGCCGCCGAGCCTGACGTTAGTCGCGAGATCTCTTTGCATGCATCTTCATGCTCAGCGGCCTAAACGTATATATGTATACATATGTATAGCGAGAGTGCTCCGAGGTCGCAAAGGTTCGAAGCACGTTCTAGAAGTTTAAGGACAGTGCTCGTAGGATATGAATGTTATCAGAGAACTCTCGCTCGGAGCACGTGATCGCCGCAGTGATAGGCTACGGCAACTGAAGAGACTACGCTCGGCGTGCCACAGTGGAACCTAGCGTCAAATTTGGCATGCGGAATGCAGGTGCAGCAGCCCTCTCTGCCAGCATCTTCCCTCCCGCAGACTTCGGACAGGCCGTGCCGGTGAATTCATGTGCACTCGCAGTTACTTAAGTTCTGCGTAAGAGCTCACTCCAGTGTGCTTCGCCGTGTGAGGCAAGTTGCTTCCGTCGTCCCGACCCAGGCACTGCCTTGCAGTCTGATTTGTCGCTGCAAGTGTGAACTGAGATGCCGCCGAGCCTGACGTTAGTCGCGAGATCTCTTTGCATGCATCTTCATGCTCAGCGGCCTAAACGTATATATGTATACATATGTATAGCGAGAGTGCTCCGAGGTCGCAAAGGGTCGAAGCACGTTCTAGAAGTTTAAGGACAGTGCTCGTAGGATATGAATGTTATCAGAGAACTCTCGCTCGGAGCACGTGATCGCCGCAGTGATAGGCTACTGCAACTGAAGAGACTACGCTCGGCGTGCCACAGTGGAACCTAGCATCAAATTTGGCACGCGGAATGCAGGTGCAGCAGCCCTCTCTGCCAGCATCTTCCCTCCCGCAGACTTCGGACAGGCCGTGCCGGTGCATTCATGTGCACTCGCTTAAGTTCTGCGTAAGAGCTCACTCCAGTGTGCTTCGCCGTGTGAGGCAAGTTTCTTCCGTCGTCCCGACCCAGGCACTGCCTTGCAGTCTGATTTGTCGCTGCAAGTGTGAACTGAAATGCCGCCGAGCCTGACGTTAGTCGCGAGATCTCTTTGCATGCATCTTCATGCTCAGCGGCCTAAACGTATATATATATATATATGTATACATATGTATAGAGCTGCGAGAGTGCTCCGAGGTCGCAAAGGTTCGAAGCACGTTCTAGAAGTTTAAGGACAGTGCTCGTAGGTTCTGAATGTTATCAGAGAACTCTCGCTCGGAGCACGTGATCGCCGCAGTGATAGGCTACGGCAACTGAAGAGACTACGCTCGGCGTGCCACAGTGGAACCTAGCGCCAAGTTTGGCACGCGGAATGCAGGTGCAGCAGCCCTCTCTGCCAGCATCTTCCCTCCCGCAGACTTCGGACAGGCCGTGCCGGTGCATTCATGTGCACTCGCAGTTACTTAAGTTCTGCGTAAGAGCTCACTCCAGTGTGCTTCGCCGTGTGAGGCAAGTTGCTTCCGTCGTCCCGACCCAGGCACTGCCTTGCAGTCTGATTTGTCGCTGCAAGTGTGAACTGAAATGCCGCCGAGCCTGACGTTAGTCGCGAGATCTCTTTGCATGCATCTTCATGCTCAGCGGCCTAAACGTATATATATATATATATGTATACATATGTATAGAGCTGCGAGAGTGCTCCGAGGTCGCAAAGGTTCGAAGCACGTTCTAGAAGTTTAAGGACAGTGCTCGTAGGTTCTGAATGTTATCAGAGAACTCTCGCTCGGAGCACGTGATCGCCGCAGTGATAGCCGGCTACGGCAACTGAAGAGACTACGCTCGGCGTGCCACAGTGGAACCTAGCGCCAAATTTGGCACGCGGAATGCAGGTGCAGCAACCCTCTCTGCCAGCATCTTCCCTCCCGCAGACTTCGGACAGGCCGTGCCGGTGCATTCATGTGCACTCGCAGTTACTTAAGTTCTGCGTAAGAGCTCACTCCAGTGTGCTTCGCTGTGTGAGGCAAGTTGTTTCCGTCGTCCCGACCCAGGCACTGCCTTGCAGTCTGATTTGTCGCTGCAAGTGTGCATCTTCATGCTCAGCGGCTTCAACGTATATATGTATGTATGTGTATATATGTATATATGAGCTTCCAGAGTGCTCCCAGGTCGCAAAGTTACGAAGCACGTTCAAGAAGTTTAAGTACAGTACTCGTACGTAGGTTATGAATGGTATCAGAGAACGACTGCACAAACAACACCCCACGTCTGCACCCTGGCCCATCCGGGTGCCATATTGCGCGATCCATTTGTGCAGACTGTACCTCGTGAACTCAGGCCCAACAGCTCACTCCACTGCAGACTTCGGACAGGCCTGTGTAGTTAGCTTGCATGGCAAAGAATTTGGCTGGTGCACGCGGAGTTATCAGCCCTGGCAGTGTTCACCCGCACCGCACCTGCTGAAGACTCCTTTGTTTTCAATCTCCTTGCTGTCTCTGCTCTCCATCTCTCTTCTTTTTCCTCTCTCTCTCTCTCTGTCTCTCTCTCTCTCTCTCTCTCTCTCGCTCGCTCAACCAGCCCATAACCAACCACACAACCTTTCGCCCTGTTTGTAAGCAAAATCGCAGCACCATGTCTCCTGTAGGTAGATACTGCCTCATTTGAAAGAGCCTGGCAATTAATATCAAATAGTCTTGTCTTTTTCGAAGTGCTGGCCTGCATCAGCTACTGTAACTACAGTGGGTGTTAGTGCTCGGCAGTCGTTACCAGTGATTGCACGCCGCCATGTGAGGCAAGTTCCTTCCGTGGTCCCCAGACTCAGCTTCTCTTGTAGTTCAGAAGTGCGTGTCAAGCAGTGCAAGATTTCACCTTCGCGACAAGGCCCTGAAGTCTGATCTGTCACCGCAAGCGCGGTTTGCGGCGACGCTGAGTTTGGCACTGATCGTGAAAGCTCTCTGCATGCTCAGCGGCTCAACCGCATCGAGCTGTGAGAGAGATATTATATATACTGTAGGTAGTTCATTCATTGTTGTCTTTCCTTTCACTCAGACGGCTGGCTTGCGTCATTCCATGCATGGGTATTTCTGGCAAGCTGCAGTGTATTGCAAACCTACATTTCTACATTATTCAAACAAGTTCAAGCAGGAACGGTGTCATTGGTGGCCAAGGCAACGTGATTTGCTATATATCACCTCTGCCACAGGCCGGGTAAGCCAACTCTTCCCGATTCCTGACGTGGGCAAGTAGTTTGGAACTTGCGAGCGCACAGCGCATCTGTCCGTCTGGAGCATGTTAGCATGTGTCTCTGGAGATTTCTGGAGAATTCTGGAACAAGGTGCAGCAATTTCAGAAAGTGGGAGACACTGGTGAAGCAGACTCAGCTCCGTTCATGTCCATCCTCTATGCTGGGTGGCAATGGCTCCCTGCCCAATTCGGTTGACTTGCTTACGGAAGCTGTTCGACTTGTAATCCAAGGTGCTTTTATGGCACATTCGCGTACCTCGTGACCCAGAAAAGTGGATTTCTGGTGCTTTCAGGCTGCAAGGTCACGCCCTGTGCAAAAAGTTGTAGTCTATACTGTACTTTAAGTCGTATGTCAGGCCGATTTAGAAAATATTGCTGCTTTCATTAAACATGTTATTTGTTCGTACAGGCCGACGGCTAACTTTACTGCAAAATCAGCGAATGTGATTGTGACATCATTACCACTGGCCAGTTAGGGTGGTGCAATCAGACTAATGTCAGTGCCAGGTTTTCTTGGTTGCAACTCTTTACGCTAAGAATATTGGATGGCCACATACGATTGCTTATCGCCCTGGATTGGATAGCAATGACAATGCGGGAAACAAGCATCGACATTTTGTGCGAGGAGACGCTTTGGCCGGGCCTTTCGCTCGCCTCCCTACACCCAGACGTGGTTTTTTATGCACCGGCTTGCTGCAGGGAGTATCGTCCGTTTCAACCACAAGGTGTGTTAATTTTGCACGGGGCTTCATGCAGGGTTACAGATCTGCACAGCAAAACAGACGGTTTACTTGGGGCATGTCAGATACTATAGCGTTTCAATCGGTAATCTCATTGTCATCGTTGTCATTGTTTTCTGCTTATCATCACTAGCAATGTATGATCAGCATGGTCATCATGAGTACATATTGGTACCATTGTCATCACGGCAAACATCATTCTTATTCTCATTGCTGCCATCATGATCAGTATCATTGCTATCAAGCAATCCTTCATCAGCCCACGCTTTCCGCATTTCATTCTAACCGATAGTGGCAACGGCAGAACATGATTGTGGCTGCCTTTCATCATGTTAACTTTGTTGTTCATATCGTCGTGCACGCACCTTGGGACAAGCAGCATGATCAGAACTTCAGTTCGTAAATCCCGCCACTCCTTTGCCAAGGCTGTTCTATTCCAACGTTGCCGGTGCTGTTCTTGGTATATACTATGTGTGGGGCTTCCAACGAAACTGTCGAGACAGCAAGGCCTTTGTGTGCTTGTCTGGACAGGTTGAAGACATTGCTGTTGCTGCATATTCCTGCGCAATCCAACAGGCGTTGCAGCAGCTGCACCTCTACTTCCGCGCTGTGGCTGTCATCGTGTGCTTGCAGTGTGGCTTTGAATGCACAAGTGCAAGTGACTCATTCTTGTATGTCGGCAAAACCCTCGCTGGCAAACGTCCACGTGTCAGGTCTAGCGATTTGCTCTTTGAGCCGCGGGAATGCGCTCTTCTTCAGTGGCCTCATGTCCTCCCTGTCCAGCATTGTGAGTGCTACGTCTCTGTGCTCCACTTTGCCGAAGGCGAGAGGGACAAACGCATTTGCGCAGGGTGATGCCAGTTCCATGGCTTTCGAATGTTCTTCAGTCGTCATTGCAAAGTGTGCCGAATAGCCGGCTAGAACTTCAGGTCATCAAGACTCAGTGCTCGGCTTCCATTAATGTGGAGCTGCTCGTGGTGGGCTTGTGTTCTTCTGTGCTGTGGGTCAGCTGTGGGCTGATGCTGTGGGACATGTGGATCACCGTGCCGCTCCTCAGCTGAGCTCCAAGTGACGTGCACAAATTGTGCAGTAGCTGCAGGCCGAAGAGGAACGTTTCCTACTGTGATGCCATTGCCATGCTGCCTTAAAGCTGGAACCTGTTTTCAGGAATCTCTTCTGCTTCACCATCCAGCTCGCTTGTGGCTTCTTTGCTCTCCTGTTTCCCAGGGAGGCTGGGAAATGCTGTTGCATCCATATTTCGGGGGGGGGGGGGGAACCTTGCACATTTGCAGCCAAAACAGCATTGCGAGGAACAGGGGGACCTAATACACATGCCTTCAAGATCACCGGTCTGCGCTTGGCTGCTGCCAGCAGAGCATGACAATGTGCCTTGGGTCTGGGCTGGCAACGGTTTTCGTTAGTACTGCCAGTCACAGTGCTGCATCGCCCTGAAGTCACGAAAGCTAGCTCCTTGGAGCTCGCGAGAGTTGTCGTTTGCAAGAATTCTCTCTAGTGTTCAGCTGGGTCAAGAAGCGACTCCGACCCTTAAGTGGTATGAAAATCAAAGAGATAAAGGGCTGTGGAGGGGGGGGGGGCCCCCCCTCCCCCCCTTATAGGATCCCCCCCCCCCCCCCCCCTCCTTTCAGGGTCGCCTTAATTGATTTCTGGGAGGGGGGGGGGGGGGGCCCCCCCCCCCCTTTTGGCCCCCCCACCCCCCTTTTCAGGCTTCCCCCTCCTTCTTGGTCAGGCCCTGCTGTCGAGCTGTAAGGTCCCAGGATGAGCATTTTAATCCGCAGCTTCCGACAGCTCTTAGTGCGACCGCTGTGTGTCCCATCATGTTTCGTTTTGCTTACAGTTCAGAGTTTGCAGCGTTGTTGCTGCGCCCGCACTTCTCCTGCCTGACTCGAAAAAAGCTTGCTTGTCAGCCGCGTTTCTAGCTTTCGTGGCCCCGATCTCAAGTAGTGGCATTCAGTAGCAGTCAGCAATAGAAGTCAGGCTCCAGCCAGTACGAGCAAGAATGCAACAGAGCTGGTGATAGGAGCTATTTCGCACACGGTTGGACAAAGCCTGCTCACCCTGCACCCCTCATGGCTTGGTTTGGCCGTTCGAATCGCACTAAGCACAGAGGCGTATTGACCGCCTCCCGACGGAGCATCGTGCTATATCACGCTGAAACAGGTTCGTGCTCCAAGAGAGCGGCTCCAGTGTAAACCTCTGTTGCAAATGGGCGCTCCCAGGGCAGTGATTGCCATATTGATGGGTAAGGGGCGGGATGGCCGATAGGCCAGGTTGGGGTGTGGAGCGACCCCGTGCCTGCAACAAGCAACGTGCATATCAACATACTCTTGCAGTCTCTTTCAAATCTTGTCAATGTGCTGAACCATGGGGAATCTTGTGAGTTTGGCTTGTGCACCGTATTTCAGTGGTTGATGACAATGTGCTTTGAACCGGCTAGATCGCAATGATACAGCGAGCGGCGGTGCACTTGTACAGCAAAGTAATGTTTTACACCTTATGCGAAGTTGGACTGTCAAGGAAGCACAAGCGGAAGAACACACTTGCGCCTCTTCGCGGCCAACCCTTGCTGGACGTACTGCCGCAGCGGCTGCCGCAATCCGTGCCGCCCTGGCAGCATCTGAAGCCAGGCAGGCTGCGCATTGGGCACCGCAGGACTTCGGATGCGTTTTGGCACTGATCCTTTTTGCGTTCGAGACCGTTACACCTATGCCCCCAAATATCCACGAAAGAATGCCAATCACCCTAGACAGTCGACCTTGCCAGCATGAAGATTGAATCTGAAGTTGTTGGTTCAGACACCAGTGTGCGAAATTGAGACATAGTACGGGTGCATTCCATCATATGCGCACGCGCGCCAGGGTTATGCAAAAAAGGAAAAACGAGCAGGGTCCAGCTTCATCTTAGATGGAGGCAGATGTATGAAGTGCGGAGTAAGGGTCCATGATGTGTCTGCAGATGTTCCTGAACATGCCTGTAGTTCAGAAAAATCATTCGTCGGCAACAATGAACCCTTCAACTCCATCGCTATGACGAACAGACTATATTGGGACTAGGATTTTTCACACGGTACCGTATACTGCTTCGTTACTTTAACTCCTCAGACTCCTCCTGTCTTCCGCTGATACACAATCAACACGGTGAGAACTGCTGCACCGTCAACTCAGTGAACGGTTGAACAGCAAAGGGATTGGAACGCTACAAGCATGCCTGTAGGGAATGCTACTGCGATAAGCTACTTGACACCGTCAGGCTGCGATCTCGTTGGGAGCAGCAAAGCAACTGTGTCAATCCCACCTTGGGTTCATCTTACAGTCACAAACTTAGAAGAGAACGCTGCTTGCAGGACTATGGAAGTACAGCGGTGAGCTCAGTACGATCACGGTGTGGGAGTGGGGCTTACAGCGGAGGTCGGTCGTTGCGGGCTGACTTGGAGCGTGTCTGGCCACTCTCTTCTTAGTTCTGATTCACCTCGAGGTGTCTGCAGGCACTGCAGGGACGGGCGGCACCTGGTAGGAGCGACCGCAGCATGCCTTCCGAAACTGCTGCAGAATCTCGTTCTGCAAAGCCTAGAAGCACCTTTGTGCCAGGACTTTGTTGCAGACTTTCTTGGTCGGCTCATGTCGGCATAAAAACGGCAATCCGTGCTGCGTCATGTTCTTGGTGATGCTGGGTCACTGGCGGACTTTGTAGCACTCTGCATCGAAGCACTCAGTCATAGAGTCTGCAGACTGCAAGGATCCGCAAGGGAACTCTTGTGCCTGTGTGGGAGACTTGCAAGTGTTGAAGTTTGCATTAATGACTCGTGGTTCAAAGGTTTTTTGGATTGAATGAGTAGTGTGACCAGTGCTACCTGCCTCCATACGTGCCGACCCAACTGTGCCTGAGCTTGCAGTACTGATTTTTTGCCATCAGCTTGGTTTGAGTTTAGAATCTGTAGGAGAGTAGTGATAAACCATATGGCTTTGTTCCGCGGAGGAAATATCGTTTTAATGTCTTGTTTTAAGGACACGTGGAAGCAACTAAAGATAACAAAAGTGCTGCTGAAGCACGTGGTGCGGTTACACCTGCTTCCAAACTCCATGGGAGTGAGGTGCCACGTTCTGGCCCCGTTGCCAGCCCCGGCCTGTTCCGGGGCTGTGCATGGCGCGCAGGCCCTGGTGAATTTCCACGGGCTGTCAACCTAACGTTTTGACACTTCGCGACGTTCAGGTAAAGACGCAGCAGGGTCTGGCGAGTCGAATGGTTTCCAGGCGGGGGATGCTGGATTGCCAAAACGGGCTGATGGGCTTAGCCGCAGGTTTGTCGGGCGCCGACAACCTGCAGTCAAAGCTGCCACTGTGCCTGAAGTTGAAGCCTCAGACGCATCTCACGGGGAGCACTTTATGTGCAGCTAGGTGCAGCTGGGTGCCAAGTGGTGCAAACATGTGCAAACATGACAGTCCAAAGGCCGAAGCTCCTCTGGTCTCACCGGCATCCAGTCCATCTGGGCTCAATGAGCTGTTAGAGGTTCGTTGCTGCGACACTTTTCGCTGTTCCTTTGGGGGTGTATGTCCTGTAGGTGTTTGGGCCCGGCCGGCTTTGACCCTTAAACGGGACCCTTAGTCTTATTCCCCTATATACCCCCTTTTTAAACCCTTATATATACACCTTATATATGGCCCCTATATAGCCCCTAAGTAAACCCTAAATCACCCCTATCGTCCCTCACAAGGCTCCCTCCTTTCGTCTCTTGAGAGATTGGCTTGCTGGGCTGGACATTCTGGTATATGTTAAAGGCGCTTGTAAACTGCCTGTATTCAGCTGAGCATCCGTCTCTGCCGTCAGGTGCACAAAGACAAGCCTCCCAGATGTAGAGTAGAGGCTGCAGCAGTTTCTATGTGCGCGGACTTCATGTTCAGTCACTTCCGTTGGCTGGCTTTTTGCGTGTCGCCCTGCATAGTTCGGAACAGAGGTGGCGACGCACACAGCAAAGAACTGGGGTGGCAGGCACGAAAATGAGGACCGCAATGCATTGCTCAATGCTTGCTTATAATTCACTGTGCCTACTTGCAGTCGTCTTGTTCACTTCTTCTCCCTTGATGCTCTCGCGATGCGTTGGCCTGTTGCTCATTTGTCTTTGGCAAAATGCAAAATGCAACTATGCAACCGTTGCGACTGGAATTCTCCCGCAACCTGAGCCCAGTGGCCCCCTTCTAGATACAAGACGCACCCACGCAGACTGAGCCCGGCCCCCTTCTCCCCTTGACAATGTCTGTTAGGTGATGCGTTGGCCTGTGTTGCTCATTTCTCTGGGTTATTGGTAGAATGCAAACCACAACCGTTGCGACCTGTATTTTCCCACGCAAACTGGCCCCCCAGGCTTCCTTTCCCCTTGGCAATGTCCATGTGATGATGCTCTCGCGATGCGTTGTGGCTTAGAATATGGATGTATAGTAAAGTATAGTACATATACAACTTGCAGAACATAATGCATAATGTGTTCAAATATGCCTTTATTTAGTTATGCATATGTATATGTATACGTATACGTATACGTATATGTATATGTATATGTACATGTAGTATATGTATATGTATATGTATATGTATATGTACATGTGTATGTAGATGTATATGTACATGTGTATGTAGATGTATATGTACATGTATGTGTACATGTATGTGTACATGTATATGTACATGTATATGTATATGAGTATATGTATATGAGTATATGTATGCTGTGATTGCGAACGGCTGTCCGCGGCCGCAAGTGGAGTCCGCCCACAAAAACCCGAAAAGCCGAAAACCCGAAAAGTCGAAAAGTTGATTGGGGCACAAGCTTAGCGCGAAAAGGCGAAAAGTCGAAAAGTCGAAACTGCGGGAAAAGTACCGAAACATCCGAAAAGTCGCCGAAAAAAACGAAAAGTCGCCGAAAAAACGAAAAGCCGAAAAGCCGAAAAGTCGAAAAGTCGAAAAGTTGTGAAAATCCCGAAAAGTAGGAAAAGTCGAAAGCATGAATATTTTCGAACAATCCTGAACGTTCCGAGCAGTCTGAAAGTCCCGAAATGTCCAAAAGCCGAAATGTCGAAAGGCGGAAAAGTGGGCAAAGCACATTCTTCTAGAAGTTGTAAGGTGAAGTGCCGGGAACCCAGCATTGGTTTTTATGCGGTTCGGGGGGGGGGGGGGGGGGGGGGGGGGGGGGGGGGGGGGGGGGGGGGCTTGGGGGGCACGGACTGGATGGACACGCAGTCGTCCTGGAAGGTGTAAACCTTGTGAGCTCGAAAAGCCTAACCTTCAAGCCTCACCTCGGGAGTCAAGAAGCTTTAGAACTTGTAGATTTCGGGCCGCTGGCCCAGGAAAGGCCTGAGTTTCACTGAGTAGGAATCATAGGGTTTTGGATGTTTGGTTTGTTTTTGAATCTACCTCAAAATTCAGAGTCGTACTTGAAGATACTAAATTTGTGGCAGTTGGCCTTGAAGGTGCTCTGAACAACTAACTCTTTAACCTTGCCCCTGAACAGTCTAGCTCTTCTTAACCCTTAACCCATATTTTTGATATGATCCTTAAGCCTTTTCAACATAACAAATGTCTAAAGCTCCGAGCCTTGACCCTGAACTCTGAACCTCTCAACACCGTAAGCTTTAAACTCTGAAGCGTTTGATCTCTTGGTACGCTGCACTAATCCTGGGATGGGGTGGTATGAGCTTGTAGCTCTGAACTTCTTTGGAAATCTGGGTGCAGGTTAGGGTCTAGAGATAAAGTGCTCTGAACAACTAACTCTGTAACCTTGTCTTTGAATAGTGGAACTCTTCCTAACGCTCAACCCTTGATTTTCTTGCTTCAATAATCTTTCTTGTAAACTCTTAACCTGGACTATGTGAAGCCTGAATGTCTAAACTCCATAGGCTCTAAACTCTGAAGCAATGTTCTTGGAGATCTGGGTTCAAGGCCCTGGGTCTAAAGATGATCGCCAAGTGTCTTCTCCGGATGTATGTAGGCTGCCCAGGCACGTCGTTGAGGCTGTCGCATGTAAGATCCACGCGGCGAAGCCTACAAGGCCTTCTTAAATTCGGAGCGGCTGTAGATTTATGATAGCACTGGTTTAGGATGTGTGTGTGTGTGTGTGTCGTCGGAAGGGCTGACGGGGATGAGCCCGAAAAGCTCGAAAAGTTGAAAAGTGCAGAAAAATCTCGAAAAGTGCACAAGCCCCGAAAAGTCGAAAAGCCCGAAAAGCCACGAAAAGTCGAAAAGTCCAGATAAGTCCTGAGGGGGATGAGCCCGAAAAGTCCGAAAAGTCGAAAAGTGTAGAAAAATCTTGAAAAGTGCACAAGCCCCGAAAAGTCGAAAAGCCCGAAAAGCCACGAAAAGTCGAAAAGTACCGAAAAGTCCCGGCGAGACCCGAAAAGTCGAAAAGTCGAAAAGTCGAAAAGTCGACAACTTTTCGACTTTTCGACTTTTCGACTTTTCGATTTTTTCAGGGCGTCTCCGCTTATCTGCAAGCGCGGAAGCTTGCGTGCTTAGTATGTATATGAGTATATGTATATGAGTATATGTATACGTATGCGTATACGTATATGTATACGTATATGTATATGTATATATATATACACACACACACATTTCGCATGTCGCAAAACGGTTTGTTTACGGTTTTGTGTCCCCTTGACATCTCCCCCCCCCCCCCTCTCTCCCCAGCAGTTTTCGAGGGTTTTCAACGGTTTGTAAACGGCTATTGTCGCTTTGGCTTGTGCCGGGGTACAATGCTGAACTGCCCTTAACTGCCAGCTTCTTTTCGTCAGAATGCCTGATTCAAGAAGCCCGCCGGCCCCCAAGGTCAGCATCTCATTCTGCTAGATCTGGGCTTCATCGGAGCGGGATTCTGGGCCAAAACCGTGTAAAACCGTCTTGGAGGGGCGACACGGGTCCCGGCGCCATTTTCAAATTGTTTTTGGAGGGGCAAGAAGGGCACATCTTCACCTGCTACAAGGCCTGCACTACTACTACTACTACTACTACTACTACTACTACTACTACTACTACTACTACTACTACTACTACTACTACTACTACTACTACTACTACTACTTTTACTACTACTTTTACTACTACTTTTACTACTACTTTTACTACTACTACTACTACTACTACTACTACTACTACTACTACTACTACTACTACTACTACTACTACTACTACTACTACTACTACTACTGCTGCCAGGCTAGGGCCAAAAGAAGTGGCTTCGGTTGGCTCGCCTCTTGTCCAAGGGACGGACTACTGTAGTAGTACCCATCCTCAGATGAACGTCCGAATGGACACGTGCGAAGGTTTGCTAGTTTCGCGTGGCAGAACATAAGATGCGTACAAGATGCAAATGTTGGGGGCGGTAGCTGCGCACGATGAATGTCGCGGCCTCGCTTGTTCCTTTCGCTTGGAACGCAAGATGCATCCGGTGCAACTTGTAAATTCGCCGAAACCACTACCACCACAAACTCCGCTGGCTCCACCTGGCGCTGAAGCCTTGAAACACCCTAAAATTAAATCATCCGAGAGCAAACCTAAACCCGACCCGAATAGTTTTTATGAGCAGCTCCTGGTATGGTGTAGGCTTAGGGTTCGAAGCCCCTTCCGGTAAATGTCATGTGACCAGCGTGGCGGATTGAGACGCGCCAACGTC
Source organism: Symbiodinium natans (assembly GCA_905221605.1). Taxonomy (NCBI): domain Eukaryota; class Dinophyceae; order Suessiales; family Symbiodiniaceae; genus Symbiodinium; species Symbiodinium natans. The sequence goes on from CAJNDS010000032.1 coordinate 172,029, forward strand.
CAGCATCCAGGTTTAGGGCTGAAGGTGATCGGGCTGGGGGGCCATCAATTGCGAAGCCCGAGCTCGTAATGAATCTGTCCTTGGAGTTGAAATGGCAAGTAAGGTTTTGGATTCATGAGTATGAGATCAAGAACAGTTATGTCCTACCCCGATCCCACTCCCGATGCATTGAACCAGCATGCTTTGCAGGATCGATGCATGGCAGTTCACGACTGCCTGGGAGATTCTCGGATTCCGTTTCACACTGCCAGGGGGCTTACCAGCAACCGGTGGACACCTCCACATGTTGCCTGCACGGTCTGTCTAGGTTGGTGTCCTAGACGGTCACGACACAGACTCCGCATCTGATTTGGCCGCCAGCTCATATTTTGATCTACAAAATCAGAGCCGACATGCAAAAGCAGGATGTATGCCGTCAGCCGAGCGGATCGGTACCGTAGTCGTGACGGTCATGGGATCACATGCAGCAGGTCGCGAAACTGCTTCCAGTGGCTGTCGGCAGGCGGATGAAGGCGGATGAAAGCCATATGCGCTGTTTCACATTCAGGAAAGTTCTTGTGTGGGAGCCCGTGAACATCCCGTACTCTCTCGCGAGCGTTCATATGAGCATTCACTGAACATTTTTTGGCCTGGTGGCCGTTTTTCTTTGATTGCTGTTTTGTTAATTTGCGTTGCTTTTACTTCTCCCCTGCGTTTCTACCTGCTTGTTTTTCTTTCTTCAAGTTGCTGCTTTTCTGCTATGCCACGTGGCTTCTCTGTCTGCAGTGATGGAATCACTTGTACAAGGTACCTGACAGTCATCTGCAAATAAGCGCATGTGTGATCACATACAAAAGTTACAACCATAGAGGAACTGTCACACCAAGTTTGGGGACGTAATCTTTTGCGAATTGTCCTACATGTGAACATATATACATATTTGCATATGTACATGCTTATGTGTATATACATATGTCAAAGAATAGAGGGAGCGATTGTTTGGAGGCAGTGTTCAGTTTTCTGAATGGAGGGCCTATTTTTTTGGTACTTTTTTCTTGTTTTGGTACTTGTTCTTTTTTTCGTGGTCCCCTGGTCTCCTGGTCCGCTGGTCCCCCGGTCTGCTGGGCCGCTGCTCTGCTGGTCTCTCAGTCTGCTGGTCTGCTGGTCGCCTGGTCCCCTGGTCTGCTACCAAGCCGTGCAAGCTTTTTTTCAATGCAGATGAACGAATAAAGCCCATCAGGCCACTTGTTTTCAAAGCATATGAACGATTGAAGCCAATGATGCGAGCATTGTGTGTGTTTGCAAATGGGGGGTTGGGGGGGCACCCCCCGCCTTTTTTAGCCGTGGAAGCTTGTTTCGAAGCACATGAACGATTCAAAGCCATCATGCGAGCATTGTGTTTGCAAAGGGGGAGGGGCTGCCCGCCCCAACCCCCCTGCTGCTTTAAGCCGTGCAAGCTTTTTTCAAAGCATATGAAGGATCGAAACCCATCATGCCACTTTTTCTAAGCATACATATGAACGATCCAACCCATGAACAAGCATTGTGTTTGCAAATGGGGGGAGCTGCGCCCCACCCCCCCCCCCCCCCCCCCCAACCCCCCCTTCGCCCCCCCCCCCCCCCCTCCCCCCCCCCCCTCCCTCCCCCCGCCCCCCCCCGCCTCCCCCGCCCCCACCCCCGACCCCCCAGCCCCCCCCGCTCCCCGGCCCGCCCACTTCTTTAAGCCGTGCAAGCCTTTCTCAAAGCATATGAACGATGACAGCCCATCAGGCCACTCTTTTCGAAGCATATGAACGATTGAAACCCATGATGCGAGCACTGTGTTTGCAAATTTGGGGGGGGGGGCTGCGCCCCCCCCCAATCCCCCCTCCGCCTGTTTTAGTAATGCAAGCTTGTTTCAAAGCATATGAACGATTGAAAGCCATCATTTGTGTTGGCTGCGTCCCCCCCTAACCCCCCCCAACTCCCCGCTTTTTAAGGCTTGCGAGCAACATTTATAAGAATTCCTACGACAAGCAGTACGAATCCGATGAAGATATGGAGGGAATGGAGGTTTTCGTAGGAAAAGCAAAAAAAGGGAGAATGGATGTGTTTTTTGGAGAAACCAAGAACATCGACCAACTCCTATGGAAATTCAAAAGGGAATGTGGCCTTTTCCTAGGAAGACCAGGGGGCCAGCAGACCGGGGCACCAGAAAAACCACGAAAAAAATGAGCACCTAAAAAAACTAAAAACACTAAACAAAATCTCCGCCCTTTCTTAATGGGCTTTTATGAGGGACATGCAAGGATTGTGTAGGTGCAGCATGTTCGAGTGACCGTTGCACGTGACAGGATGGCCTTTCGATCAGTCAGGCGCGGGGAATGACGTGCCATTTAGGTAACCCGCTCGGCTATAAATGCCGGAACAGTACGGGGGTACCCCCTTTTCGCCAATTAAGTTTCGGCAGCTATGGTTTCTGACTGTCGTTTGCGTCTGTGAGGGGTCTGTGCTGGATCTCGATGGGGGGGTCGAGAATTGCCTTCGGCATTTTCCAACCTCCCTTACCCTTAATCCAAGGGGGATATTTAGGTATTGCATCGTTGAGGTCGGCATGACTAGATTTTGCGGATCAACATGTCGGAACCGTTGGCACTTGTCGGTCTGTTGGGGCAACATGTCGGCCTTAATTTTTGTTGTAAGGGCTTCAATGCCGCCATTGCTGACAAGGCTTACATGGAAGCAATGGCTGAGATGGAAGACCGATTAAAACGCGAGCACGCCACTGCCGGCACGTGCGCGCCTTATTTGGGTGTTGTGCGTTGGCTTTCATAATGCAGAGCTCCCTGCAGTGTTGTAGCACATGTAGAAGAAAGTGGCCCGGGTGGGGAGCCAATTCCTGCAGCGTGTTGTCATGTGTTGTCATGTTTCACTGCTGTGGGTTGAGGTGCGTCAACAGCTGCACAATTGCTGCTGGCCCTACACTTGAATCCATCTGATCTGTATACACGGTCGAAGTGCCTGCAAGGAAGCTATGCTTCAACATGTGGCCGAGAGTCAGCTTTGGCATCGTCGTTTTGCTGCAAGACCTCGGGTCCAGGCCGCGTGTGGTGTGCGAATCTTGGCGATTGCCGAGCAGCTCTTGTGCTGCTTGAGGCCACCTGTTGATCTTGCACCAGCAATACCAGTATCGAGCTGTACAGTTACATGAAACCGAAGTTTTCACAAGCATGCTTCATGTTGCAGATGCTGTGTGGAGAGGTCCGCGTGTTTTCAAAGCAGTTGCATGTCCAAGTCCCAAGTCCAGGCATCCGCCACAGCAAGCGGTGCAGCCAAGGCAAGCACTGCTTCATCGTGCTGCACGCTACCTCGACTACAAAATGTATGCTTTTCGCTACTATTCAATCAATTGAGTTTAATGTTGAGCAAAAATGACAGTTACTCAAAAGGCAAACATCGTTTTGTCAAACAAAAAAACATATGCAGCCCTTCGGCGGTTGCCAAGACCCAGCGGTGAGAGAGGCAAGGCAGTAAACAAAATGTCCGCATGTCCTGCTCACACCCTTCGGACAGCTGAGGGCTGCAGTCAAGGGTCAGCCGGAAAGTTGGAGAGGTTGGGCGGAGTGTGGCTGATGCCCGAGGGCCAGAGACAGCAGAATACTTCGCGGATGTTGAACTATCAGGCAAAGATAGGGCTAGTCGGATGCGGTGGGGAAGCTACCGAAGTTTCCAGTGTCGAACCAGGGGCCCGAACCGCGATTGGAACACATTGGAACTTTGGAACCCTTGGGTTCCCTTGCCAGCATCATCCTGCATCTATGGTGAACTTTAAGAAACGATGGATGCAATATGGGGTGATGCCGAAGCCGGCAGTTCGGCCTCGCTTTTCACAGCCGAGCGGGGTCTCTTCTTGTCACGTGGTGGACTGTTAACAGTTCCATGAAAGTTTCAGCGGCAGGCAGAGGTCCTCATGTGGTTATCTCGCGACCACAAGGCGCGCTCTAGTTACTCTGCTGCTTTGCGCAGCTCCAACCTTACATGCAAAGTCAACAGCTGCTGAGAACATTGAGCTGCCACTGCAAGTCGACGTTAAGTCACGCCTGCCATCGCCTGCCAGAATCTGAAAGGCCAGCTGCCCGATAGAACAGAAGCGCATCGAGGCGGTAGGTGGATCTGTGACCGGCTCAGAATACTGTACCCAAAGCCTTGCTTGCACATAATCACCACTAAGCCCGAGCAGCAGGATGATACCTGAAGAGATGTGGAAGGGTTTTTTCATCGCGTTCGTCGGCTTTCCCCTCCTGCTCGAAGCGACATGTGAAGATGCATCTGACATCGCACTGTCGAATATCCCACATGATGTGTCATTCCTGCCCAAAACCGAGGTCATAGACGGAAGGGTCGAAGGCCTGGAACCTTCCAGGACACGAAGCATGCTGTGTGATGTGTCATAATCTGATAAAGAAATCTTAAGGTTAGTTTGCGCGTCAAGGCGACCAGGTAGGAATCGCAGAGTGCGCAAGTTCAGGCTGGCTTTAGAGCTGTTCGCAAGTTCCCAAAATATCCAAATTCGGCGCAGGACTCTTGGCGATTTCGACGTGAAAATGACAGTGAAACCAGGGGTTATCTCCATCGTGCCTGAGGCATTCCTGGCCATTTGGAATTTCTTGCAAAAAGGGCTTCACCACACGAGCCGACATTGACATCCTAGCGCACTTATATGACATCATGACAGCATGCAGTCTCAATGTCAGGTGCGAAGTGTGGAGGTTGATGCTGGCCAGAAACTGAGCAAACTCAGCATGCTCGTGGAACCCGCAACTCAAACGAACCCTGCCATGCACAGACACGACATGTTTGATAAGCATCGCAAGCGAGCAATCTGGTGTCCATGGTGCTATTTGCTAGTTGTACTAGATCTCACAGCCTCACAGCATTGTCTTCAAGTTGCTATCGGATTTGTCCTGCCTCATCTGACGTTGACGCTCCTCTTGTCCTCACACTGCCACCAGCGTACTGGAGGTTCGACGGCCAGTGGCCGCCGTGGAATTTTAATGTGTGCCACCGACGGCGTTTGGGACGTGATGACTGGGCAGGACGGCCACGGCGGCATTAAGTCATTGAGCACAATATTCCAGACTGCTCTGCTCGTTTGTACACATTTTTTGTCAGTCGAAACAGCAATGAATCAGGCAGCACACCGTCACACCTAGTCACACCCTGGTTGCTTTGTGCTTTCGATACATGCACTGATGTGCATGAGGATTCGCTGGGTTCACTCTAAGTGCAACGGTTTTGATGGGTGATTGTCTGTAGCGCCTCCAACTCCATGCTCATGGCACCGAGAGACATCGTCCTTCCTTAGAGCTCCCATGCTCAGCCATGCCTAATTTGCTTCTTGTTGGTCACTGCTAGTCTCTCTCTTCCTCGGAAAAAGAATAGGCACAGATGGCCAGTGAACCTCAAGCTTCAAGCTTCTGCAGGACCTGTGCAAGCTGATACAAGCAAGAAAGGACTTGTTTGACGTTGCATGTGCTGACTGCAGCTCGCAAATGCTGTCATTGGTCACGGGTTGTTTCCTTCCCTATTGTTTGCGCTTGAGTCGGCGAAGGACCTGGCTGCTTTCTTAAGTCCTGAGGCACTATTGGAGGCCGCATGCAGTTAGCCTGCTGTTTCAAGCCAGTTCGGGCAAGACCTCGTCTTCTCGGTGCCTTCTGTCACGACCGGACTCGTGGATCAACAACCCTGGCAGGTACCAAGAGCGGGGTCACAGGCTCTCCACGAGCTGGCGGAGGACTTGGTGCAGCCCGCCTCGCATGACATCACATGACACAATGCAAGATAAAGGATGGACCCTAAAGCATCTTAGCCAGGACATTGTGCAGTTCGCCCTTGCCAAGGGCAGTCGCGATGCCGGCTGCCTGAGCAACATCATGTTGTCAGTTATGGTCAGTAAACACTGGACCTCGGCTCTGGCCTCCTGAGGGAAGCATTTTGGGCTTTGGCTTTTGATGCTTTGCAGCGTGTCAATTGCGATGTGATTTTTGCGATGTGATTTGGGATTCATCTTGCGAGATGTGCAGGATGGGCTCGATACGGGAGCCAAAGTCAGAGCAACTTGCAGGCTTGCAGGATGTTTGCCCAGTGTACGCATTCTGTACGCTACCGTGCCAGCGTTTTGGCCGGAGTGGCACAAGCTTTGAAAGCCGAACGTTGCTCCGGTATCCGATTCCAAGAAAGGTAAACGAAGGCCCTTCGGATAGGGACAGGTACTGCCCAACATGACAGCCCACCTGGGCCTCAGATTGCCTTAGGCCCCTAGAAACCCTGAAACGCCAAAAGATGCCTGTAGAATGTGGCCTGCTTCCTGTACCTCCAAGAAATACGTTCAAAACGAACATGGGCACTAGGCCGAGGCAAATGAGTGGCATCAAATGCGCACATATCTGAGGATTGCACATGCTTGGTCGCCATGATAATGGTGCGGTGCTTACGCAGACGGATATCTCAGCTGCAAGCCTTTCTGGTTTTGGTGTGTATGTCAGTTGAAGATCGTGCTTGCATCAGGCTGTGCTGCCTACGGAGAGTTTAGTTTTTCCTAACAGGCATTGCGTTTGTTGGAATTCGTGCCAATCAGCATAATGCATCGCATGCTCATTGAAGCTTTATGGTGTCACCGGAGCCATGACCTTCAGTCAGGTTGCCCACGACTAGCACGTCGAGGCCCACTCCAACACCATGACGCAAGCAATGTTGACTTTGCGTACCTTCGCATGATAAGACTTGTATTTCGTTGTCATGTGCAAGCCAGTATAAAGACGAGATGTAGAGATGCAGCAGATGTGTTTGGTGAATGTGGTGGGCGTGTGGAGGGTAGGAGCGTCAGCGTTAGGCGAGAAGTAATTATGCTTGGCTTCTTTAGACAGGGCTCGGGCTCAGGTTTTAGTAGTTCGTGTGCTGATGTGGCAAATTCACCAGAGCCTCTCACTCATGGCAGGTGAGTACCCTGTGCAGCGCTGCGCAGTGAAGCACAATGACTACGATCCGCCAGGGATGACATAGCGGCCCTGACACATGTTTCGCAGTTCAGATCGTATGCTCAAGATCCAAAGAGTGAGCCGCCATGTCGATCCTGGCTTCGTGGCACTGAGACTGAGACCTACACACAAAATGGCCCTGAAGTGTGCAGCAATCTGTTCAAGGCAGCTGACACCGATCACCAAGCATGTGCAACTTACTTTTTCACTCATAAACAAATCATAGGTGTCTCCTCGACATGCGAAGCGTAGACCTTTGCTAATGCGGCGTGGCGTGTCAGATTGCATTTGCAGCTTCGTGTTGCGCAAAAGCTTGTTCGCCCAACTGCTTGCCCAATTTTGCTCACCCGCCTCTCTAGCAGTTTGCAGTGCAGTTTGCAGTGCAGCTTGCAGTGCAGCTTGCAGTGCAGTTTGCAATGCAGTTTGCAGTGCCAGTTTGCAGTGCCAGTTTGCAGTGCCAGTTTGCAGTGCAGTTTGCAGTGCAGTTTGCAGCATGCTATTGCAGAGGGCTTAAGAATGGTTGCACAAGACTGTCAACTTGAATCAACAACAAGCTGCGCTGACTTTCGCAAGCCTGGGATTGCCAGGGCTAGGAATCTGAAATGCAGCTGCAGCAAAGGTTGCCGTTTGATGCAGCTAGGCGATACACTTTTGCAGCGCACTGATTCTGCGATGCTCATTCTGTTGCACTTGGTGATCGCTTTTGGATTTGGGGTTCAGGGTTTTTTTGGAACAGCGTGTTTTCTCCTGTAAAAGGCTTAGCGGCTTGGCGGCCAACGTTCTTCTACAAGAGATCCTCTTACTGAGACGAGGTTCGAGGTCCCAGTCAGCTTCCCCCTTCAGATTGCCGATGGATTTCATCATGGACGCATAATATCGCTTTTTTTACGAATGGTTGGATTCCGGGCATCTCCCATCCAAGACACTGTGGGCCGGACCGCCGCAGATTCGTGTCGCACTTTCGAACTCCGTTCCCACACCCACATACTCGGCCGATGCCTTTGTGCTGGACTCGCGGAAGCAGTTCTCATTCTGCGTTTGTTGCTCAAGCCGTATTCTGTGGCGTAGTCAGCATTGCTCCCCACTTTAGAACGGGTGCCTTTGGGGCCATACGGGGTTTAGGCAATAGTGCTTAATTAGTCCTTTTTGTTCTCGCGCCGACCTCAGCAGTAGGAGTTGTGTTCACACTCGTTGCGCGTGTACCATGCATCGAAGGCTGCACAGCGGGTAGGTCTAGTTTCGGGCCAAAGAGCTCGTCGAAGACTTGGCCATGGCTTGCAGGATCTTGTTCTTGCTGCATGCGGCAAGCGTTTCGATGGCATCGGCCATCGCAGTGCTCTTAGCTTCAGCCGTTCTCCAGAAGTCGGGCATTGAGGGCTTTCCATGACTCAACTTGACACCCACAGTCACCCAAATCTTTCACGACTCTGGAAAGGCTCTTGAAGACTCTATCGAAAGACTCTATCCAACTTTACAACTTTATCCTGTGACTAGCTTCGGCACCCTCGGGTCCCAGGTGTGCAACTCCTCCGACACGCCAGCGCTCTTGCAGCTCCGGCCGCGACGCGGCTCTTTTGTGGACAGTCATCCAGATGGCCTTCCGGAGGTGGCTGGACCTGCAACGGATCCGAAGACCTGCCCAATTTGTCATTCATCCGTCACGGGTTTGGAGATTTAGACTGCCGGTTTGAGCAGTTCATGAAGCGGGCTCAGACCAGGGTGTCGGGTTTGGTGTACTGTGCAAACACCACGCTGGACTCCCTCTTCTGGCAACCTGCTTTCAGGAGATTCCCGAGATGGCTCACGCAGCGCATGCGCAAGCAGCACCTTGGCTTCGAGACTGCTGCGAGAGTATTTCTACCTTAAGAACCCCAAACCGACCTTTCATTAGCCTCGGTGTGGCAAGCGCCGGCACAGCGGCTAGCAGGGCTCGGGGTTTAGAGTTTAACTAGGGTTCACATCTCCCCAGCGATGGCCAACCAGTCTGTCTCCACGCTTGTGGGAGAAGTTGCCGAAGTTTCCTTTGTGTAGTTTGCCGCCCAAAACCGTGCGAGAAGACCAGAGCGGGTCTATGCGAGTCCGTTTGGGCTTGAGGGGCGTCCAGATACCGAGTCCTGAGTCCAGACCGTCATAGGATCCCGCGAAGTCCACACAAGGTCCAGAGTACTCGTAGTTCAGAGCATGTCAAGAGGAAGACCAGCTGGGTGTATGGGGTGTGGTTGGAACATGTAAATCGCACATGGCATGCAGAATCCGCAACATTCCAGGCTCAATTAATAGCTTTGAAAGAGGTACCCACCCTCCCCCCAGAGAAAAAGCCTTTGAATGTGGGAGCTGCCGCTCCTCAATGCCTCTACGTGTTTCCAGCCCCCTGGGAGCTGCAGCTCCAAAGCTGGGGTACTTCGCCGCTGCTTGTACTAGCCGAATGCCGTTACAAGCCACGCCGGGCGGTTTCTAAGCCCTTTCCGGATGACCGCAGTCATCAAAACTGAGCCTTCAGCAGCATAGCGAAAACAGAGCTGCGACTGACTGCCTTTTGCGGATTGCTTCTTTCACGCATGTCAGTCGGGCTGAGCATGTTCCTAGAACTCATGGGGAGCGCTAGACCGGGCCTCGCGGCCTGCTGGACAGGAGGGGGAATGGAGGTGGGTTGTTAATTTTAACGCTACGCGACCCGCCTCGGCCCGGCCCAGCGCATCCGCGTGAGCATGGTGATTCCGCAGCGCCCAAGTCGCTGGACCCCAAGCAATAAGGGTTGGGTTGAGGGTTGAGGGTTGAGGGTTGAGGGTTCCGGTTTATGGTTTATGGTTTGGGGTTTGGGGTTGAGGGTTAGTTTAGGGCTCAAGGTTCACGCTTTGGGGTTGAGGGTTTTTTTGGGTTTAGGGTTCGGCTTGGAGTGATCGTAGGGTTGAGCCAGGCCCCTTAAGGTTTAAGGCGACTCTTCGGCAGGGTGGGGGGGTGGGGGCTTCGAAGGGGGAGGGTGGGGGGGGTGGTGGGTGGGGGTGGGGGGGGGGTGGGGGGGGGGGTGGGGGGGGGGTGGGGTTGGAGGGGGGGGGGGGGGGGGGGGGTGGGTGGGTGGGGGGGAGGGGTGGGTGGGGGGAAGCGGGGGGCGCCCTGCTGGGATGGGCTGCAACTGCCTCTGGTCCTGGCGAGACATCCGCTTGCGGACCCTCCTCTCCTAGGGGGGGTACCCATTTGAAGCAAAAAAAGGGGGCCGTTGGGCTTGGGGGGAGGATTCGGAGGGGGGTGCCTGTTCTGACAACCTATACACCTTCGGCCCGAGGCCTCGGCGGATAACCCCAAATGCCAGAGGCTTCGGGGCTCGGCGGATAGGTGCCCAACAAAAAAAGACAGGTTCTGAATGGTTCTGATGGTCGGAAGTGGTGGCCTTTCCAAATTGGCTTTTCCAGCTTTTCATGGTGGCGATGTGGGTGCAACGGGTTTAGGGGTTTTAGGGTTTAGGGTACACTTGACAAACCTTGATCGTTTCAAGTTGGCACAAACGGGCCTTTTGTTTTGCGACATCGTCATTTCGCGGACAGAATCTAGTCGACAAAATCCAAAATGTGAGCGCTATCTCAGGCACACCACAACCCAGGAGCAAACAATGTGTCAGCCGGTACAAGCTCCAGGTGCACGCGAGCTGGCGGCACTTTCGCCCAAGATCGCCGCGTCAGGCGGCCGTGCAGGCAAGGGATGGGGATTGTTGAGGGGGGTGCAGGGCATGTTGTCTAGGCTTCTCGGCTGAGTGGATTTGCAGGGCGTGCGGTCTCCGGAATTAAGGGCCCCAGAAAGAACTTCAGCGTCAGCCCTCAGCATACCATCTATCCAACACCTTCGCAGGGCGGCTACGCAATCACACAGGCCGCATAGGTTTTTATGCTTCGGGTTCATCTCTTTGAGATCAGTGTGGGCAGAGGACATCTGACAATTGCCCCATGTGTTTCGAACCGACTGCTTGAGACCGCCTGCCCAAAGACGAGAGCTGCACAGTTGCATAGTGCATCTTGATTGGATCTTGCATTTGTGGGGGTCAAGGCTGCTGAAGTGGCCCAGCTGATTGAGCCCACCGTTTCACTTGCATGTGGTTCTGTGTCATGCTCTAGCGCCATTCGGAAATCTGAGCAAACAGTGCATGTTTTCCTGTCGCCACAGGACCTTTTTGAGGGCTGCCTCCGTCCTGCGACCTCCCTCGGCCAGCCGCTTGATGAAAAGGAAACCGAAGGAGGCCGAAAGTATCCGAAAGTCTTCGGGTAAAGACACCAAGAACTTCTTGGTGCGGTTGCCCGTGACAAAGTCTCAGAGCTCGCAGCTTTCGTCCAATCGTCTCCATTGTACCAGTGCCCAAAGCCCTGGGACCTCTGCCAGTCCGCAGCCTTGATTGAGCCTTGAACAGAAAAGCGCACGAGAAGAAGTTGCAACTTGTGGTCATTTTGTCGTTTGAGGTCCTCCTCAAACACAACTGGCATGCGGAGCTCCTGCTCGGCATCTCAGCACCTCAGACGGAAGATCCGAAGATCGCCCCATTTGGTGTTCAAAAAAGTGTTCTCGGGGATGTGGTTTGGTGGGGTCGAGGGGTTCGATAGAACGCTTTCTCCCAAGGGGCCCCAAGGGCATTCATCTTCCATGGCCCAGTGTCAGTCCAAGAACAGGATCGGTGGAAACGAAAATGAAAGAACGCATGGAGAACATACCCCCAAGATTCTTCACATACCCCCCACACAATCCAACCCACTCATCCGGACAAGTCCGGGTTTTCTCGGCTTTCGAGGCTGGGGGGTTTGTGATGCTGTACAGGGCTAGGACCCTAGGAAAGTCCTTGAACCCGTTGAAAGGCATCCGCTGGTTGAGGGTCTCTATGCGATTCGAGGGGTTTAGGATGGTTTCGGGCTCGGCGTTCAGCGTTTCTCCACGCCTTGCGGCAGGTACCCTATCTTCTGGCTAGACATTGGGACTTACGGGTGCTGCCCGATAAATGCGTTGTACTGCACAGGACGGAAACACAGACCTTTGAGCCATGACATCCTGACAGGCTTTGTCCCTCCTAAAAAGACTCACGTGTGCAAAGTCTTGTGACAGCCAACCTCACCTCCCTTCAAGCAGTGCTCGGTGTGAGGTGTTGCATCCCCAGGCTCAGGAAAGGCTTTAAGCCTCCCAAGACCAAAGCCAGAAGGCCACCCATTTGAGGTCAGGAAAACCCAAAGACTCCCGTTGCTTCCTCAAAGGGGTCATAGGAACCCTGAGCCCAAGACCAGAAGATGGAAAAATCGAAGTCTCCACTTACGATTGTGCGGGGCATGCCCGAAAATCAAGCTTTGAGAGTTCGTCCAAAAAGGACATGACAATGGGCGGTATGGGTTGGGGGGGGGGCATTCGCAGCCTGAGCAACCACCTTTTAAAGCACATTCTCCATTTTCCCTTTGTGTTTCCAGGTGCTTCTGGGTGGAGGGGACAGAGATATGAAGAACACTGGAACCCCTTGTAGGAGCCCAATGAACTCCGATGCTTTAGCTTGCAACTTTGAGCATTTTGGAGAATAACTCCGGCTCCTGAGCGCAGGATGTGCCAAAGTCGAGAAGGGCGCGTGCGCGGAGTGTGCCGGGGGCCATGTCCAGACGGATGAAATTTGCCAGGCTTGCGTGGATACCCCTGGCTGGACGACACTAGAAGGGAACAACTGTGAGAGCTCAAGCACCGTGTGCAACGACGCCCTCTCTAGGGGCCTTTCCTCCAACACGGCCTGCTGTAAGTGTGGCTGGGCTGTACTTGGCGACCGTTTTCCATTCTGGACCCTCGAAGTGCTTCCACTCGCATTAAGACTGCAATGACTACACTTAACGACTGACCTAGATCGCGACATCGCTTTCCAACACAGGTGGTGGTGGGCAGCGTGCTGCTACACCATTTACCTACTACGTCGCCCCCGTCGTCTTACACGCTGTGACGATCATTGGCTTCCCTGTGCCACGTACAGGCACCAGCTATGCTGTCAACAAGGCGTCTGGGGTGGGGGGGGGGACTACTTTTGCACATGTTTGCACTTCCGCGCACAGGCTTATACAAGCCTTATAGCATGCATATGTATATATGTATATCTACAGGCCTTGCGGCACGGGCCGGCCTGGCCGTCTGAAAGCTGAAACTCGGGTTTGGGTTTAGGGGTTGGAAAAAATAAGAAGAAGAGAAAGAAGAAGAAGAAGAAGAAAAGGAAGAAGAAGAAGAAGATACAGAAGAAGAAAAGGAAGAAGAAGGAGAAGAAGAGAAATAAGAAGAACAAGAAGAAGAAAAGAAAGAAGAAGAAAAAGAAGAATAAGAAGAAGAGAAAGAAGAAGAAACAGAAGTAGAAGAAAAGAAAGAATAATAAATAGAAGAAGAAGAAAAGAAGAGACAGAATAATCACAAGAAGAAAGGGTAAAGGAAGAAAAAGAAGAAGAGCAAGAAGAAGAATAAACAGAAGAATAATAACATAAAGAAGAAGAAGAAAAGAAAAAAAATAATATTAACAAGAAGAAAGGGTAAAGGAAGAAAAAGAAGAATAAGAGAAATATGAATAAGAAGAAAAAAGAAGAATAAACAGAAGAAGAAGAAAATGAAGAAGAATGAAAAGAAGAAGAAAAGACAAAAAAAAGGAATAAGAAAAAAACAAAGAATAATAAAAGAAAGCAGAAGAAAAAGAATAAGAAAAAAATAAAAGAAAGACGAACAGCAAGAGGAAGAAAATCGGAAGAAGAAGAAGAATAAGAGAAATAATAATAATAATAATAATAACAACAAAGAAGAAGACAAGTAAGAAAAAGAAAAAGAATAAGAAAACAAATGAACAGGAAGCAGAAGAAAGAACAGGAAGCGACGGCCTAAACCATACATATAATCCTCTGCGTGCGCGTGCACGTGCACGTGCGCGGGCGCGGGCGCGTGCGCGTGCGCGTGCGCGCGCGCGCGCGTGTGTGCGCGTGCGTGCGCGCACGTGCGCGTGCGCGCACGCGCGTGTTGTGCGCGAGCGTGCGCGCGCGCCCTGTGCGCAACAGCATCAGTGGCATGTGGCACCCCCCCCCCCCCCCCCCACCCCCCACCCCCCCCCCCCCACCCCCCCCCCCCCCCCCCCCACATAACTACAGACCCTTTTTTGGATGCCTTTCCCCCACTCCCACCCTCCCAGGACTTCGGGGAGCCGTCCTTGGAGCACCGCCAACCCACGCGACGTGGGCGCGGTTGGCGCTGCGTGCATACACGGCAGCCACATAAACAGTTTTTCGCGCAACACACAAAAAAGCGCGGTATTTACCACGTTTTCGGCCCCTCGGACCCCCGCCCAAGCGAGCATCATGAGCATCAGCGAGGCCCTCATGAGCATCAGCGAAGCTCCGGAGCCGGGACCCGAGGACCCCGAGAAACGAAGGGCTCTTGTTGCTCACCCGTGGGTGCGTATCGCAGACGTCGGCTGACCCCCACGAAGCCTCGGGTGTCAATGATGCTCACCGGCAGTGCCCCGAAAGGAGGTGTGTGTCGAAACACGTGAAAAACACGGTATTTACGGTGTTTTCTGGCTTTATTGAGGCGCCCGGGCCCTCCCGTGGCCCCGGGGGGGGGTCGCTGATGCTCATGATGCTCGCCCCTGTTGGGGGTGGTACCCCCCCCAAACTTGAGGTATAAGGTCCTGGGGAGGGCGGGGAGCAGCGCGGGTGTGGGCATGGCTGGCACAGGCACCCTTCGGGATTTCACAAACGCCGACAGGGGTCGGCGGATAATGTATCAATAGAAGTCATCAACTCCTCAGCCCCTCCCAGCTCAGGATTGTGAACTGCTCGACTTCGGCCTTACTGTAGACGGAGCCGCTCGGCTGGTTAGACCTGTCAAAGACCTTTAAGCCTCTTGGGCTTCGGCTGGGGAGTTTGGGGACAGCTAGGGATATTTCGGTAGACCCGGTAGACGGATTCCCCTTCCATTGAAGATGTAAGAAGGATCGAGAAGGGCGTCGGTAGAGATCGAGAATCCCCGTTTGCCGTAGCGCTCCGAAACCAAGGCCTGGGCTCCCCCGAAGAAGCATGCAAAGCACCGCCCTTTCCATCCGGTTCTATAGGAAGCCTTGGGGAGACAAGCTCTAGTGACACAACTTGCAAACTCTGAGAGCCCGGCGAGCATCGCTGGAGACCTGCATCTGGGGTGACAGCACTTGACAGCACGGCTTCTGCCTGGCACGGAGTCTAACATCCATTTCCCGCACCACTGGGGTTCCATCCGATACTGGACGGCGGAGTCGCCCCTTCTCTACAGCCTTGTCGAGACGTAGCTGGGACCACCGGCTCAGACCGTTCGGCGACGCTGAGTGCATCAGAGGTAGAGTGTCGTTTGCGCTATTTTGCGCTTAACAGGACTGAAACCACAAGACTGTTGAGCGCGCAACAAATCCCAATGTAAGAGTCCAGCCGGGCAGTAGCGAGAAAGTTACTTTTTTGACCCGAGTGGGCCGACAGGCTTGGGTTAAAGGCACATGCCCTAAACCCCGAACATCCTTGACCCTAGACAAAAGGGAGTACTGTAAACTCCATCCAGAGCTCAGGCCACCGGGAGCCTGCAGCTGGCGCAGGGCACGCCCGCACGCGTGGGCGGCACGAGAAATGAGGACACCTCAAGTCCCAAGTGTTCGGGGGCCAGAAAAAACTAGCGCAACTTGCGTTTCGAGAAGACTTCCTGTGTCCATTAGGGCATTGAGCAGTAGGCTTACGCATTATATGGAGCTTGAAACCATCGCAGCCAAGAGACTTAAACAATGACGAGCCGGCCCCCACAGGCCTTTGAAGTCAGTTGCACGATCACAGCCTACGAGCCCGGCGGCTTCTCAGCATCGACGACTCTTACCGTGGTGGCCACGGATGGTGTCTCCTATGGACAGTATCCGCAGCTTGGACCACACTCGCAAATGTTCCCGGTATCACTCCAAGCTTCCCCATGGCAGGGTGATTCCCAGATTCTACATGGGCTTGGCCAAAAGGGGCCAGGTTGTGTGTTTTGTCTGTACGGCAGCACCCAGTAACAAAGAACCTCAAGCCAAGCTAAAGCAAAGGGCTGAGGGTCTGAGCGAGTCTCAGTTTTCAGTTTATTTGGGGACCTGGGATACGCTGCGACCAGATTCTTGTCAGTGTGCAAGAATGGTTTCCTGCAGTGCCAATGGTTTCAGACAGCCCTGCCACAAACCCTCAGAACCCTCTTATAAATCCTCAAGAGCCTGGTGAGACTGCCGATTCGCTCATTGTTCTCCACTTCCTTAACCCCTTACTTGAGTTCCAATACTTCGCAGAGTAGAGTGCGGAGCCCTAAATGCATCCCCTCAGCCTGAGGTTGGTGTTTGGTACCGGCACCAATTCGTACTCGCCCAGCCTCCAGCAAGGGACCGCCAACAGTGGCCTCAGCTGGAGCCATGTTTTGGGAGTTCTTGGCGCTTTCGTGTTTGATGGCTGACAACCTTGCATCATCTTGCATGCATGACATGCGCGACGCACCTCTTTTCATGATACGCCATCAACATCATAAGCGCATCAGATTACACTCTGGTGTAAAACCAAGCCGGGCTAAAACCCTGAGCCATCTGAGTCGTTAGAGGAGCTTTGACCAGCTCCAGTGCAACCCATCGGACGCGGCCAATCTATTGGTGCTCGACCCCAGCAACGGAACCGTGAGTTTCACCAACTCGCCGACCAAGGGTGAGGTGCGAGGATTGTTTTCGCTTGCATTTCTTATGGGAAACCTGACGACTTAAACTACATTCACTCACCGCAACTATGTCCAAGCAGTAGCCACTATGCGACAATAATAGCAGGCTCATCTTCCACCACAAAGCCCCAGCCTTGTCATCTCCGAAGGCATTTGCTTCTGGTGTCTTTGAGGTTTGGTGGGTCTGGCAGGGTCAAGAAAGATGGTTTGGGGCGTTCCTGGCTTTAGGTTCGAGGCCGTTCCTCAGTGAAACCCAGCCAACCCTTAACATCCCAACCCAAGACCAGTGAGATTTAGCCAAGCCTGCCGGCGGAGCCCGCCAGCATGGCCTGCCAGCCGTGAAACCCAAGCTTCGAGCCCTTTGTAGACCACAGTTCCGCCTCAGCGTTAGTCGCCTGAGCCTCCCCAGCCTGCTTCATTCTTCATTGCAGCCTCCCTGGCCGGCGTTTTAAGACCCACGTTCCGGCACGGTCATTCCAGTACAGTTTGAGGATTGTGCCTGCTGAGATTGCCAGCAACGCACACGCCCTCAATTAGGTCTGGGCTAACACTTGTTGGTGATTGTGTTGGTGGTTGCGCGTTTATTGCACTTGTGTGTGCGCTGTGATGCCTTGGCTTCGTTTGTAAACACACGCGTGATCTCTTGAGTATGTGCCTAGCGTGGCCAAACAACCCTCGCCCAAAGAGCCTGCTGCCCTGAGCCACTTTGTCCTTGCGATCTTGCGAAGATCTAGCAACCCTCTTGTCGGGGAACAACCCCTCAACTCTCTACCCACAGGTCAGC
Organism: Symbiodinium natans; assembly: GCA_905221605.1. Lineage (NCBI taxonomy): Eukaryota > Dinophyceae > Suessiales > Symbiodiniaceae > Symbiodinium > Symbiodinium natans. Next base: position 189,519 of record CAJNDS010000032.1, read on the forward strand.
GACCTGGGTGTGCTCGACTCCAGCCGCGGTGGCATATGCGCCGTCCGGGCTACACCAACCGCGGACCCTCCCGGAACTCCACAGGTTCAGGTTGAGGTGATACTAGGATACATCAGGGGACATAATGGATGGCGTAGACGGGGTTTAAACTTTATAGTGTTTAAGGTGCTCCAGAAAATCTGAAGCCATTTTCAGGTGCAGGCAGCGTGGTTCCCGTTGAAGTGTGGTCCTGGTACTACCGTATATTCCCTATTCCGGTTGAACTTCAAGCATCGACTTCTGAACCTTATAAATCAAGGAGTTCCATAGCCATTCCGCCTCGCTTTGGGTGCTGCCTCGATTTTGGGTGCTGCTTCAACGCGTGGGCTTCGCGCTGAAGCAGCACGCTGAAATTGAGGTGGAACGATAGTCGAGGTGGCACGTTGTGAAAATCAACTGGGTTTCGCTAGAAAGGCTATTTTGTTTGAGAAGAAACATGCCAGGCCAAATTCCCGTGCCAAATGCATGCTGCCTCGATTTGGGTGCTGCCTCAATTTCGGATGCTGCTTCAGCACGTGGGCTTCGCGCTGAAGCAGCACGCTGAAATTGAGGTGGAACGATACTTGAGGTGGAACGGTTAGGGAAACCCTTGAATAAAGCGCCCTTAAGAGATTGCGAGATGAAAAGAAGCACAAAAGAGGCCTAGGCATTGAGAACGGAGGCTCAGCTTTGAGTTTACGGAGTTTACACGGAGTTTACACGGAGTTTACGACCCGTGCCTTTCTGCGACAACGCTCCCTGAAGGAACCCTGGGGGCCGTCGCTGCTGTCCCTGCAGCCCGTGTCCGCATCCTTCGTGGCCGTCGAAGCAGCAGTCGCCCCCCCCACGTTTGCTGGGGTTCTCGGGCGGGTGTGAGGAGGAGTGTTGGATGGTTTGCGGAGTTCGTTCAACAGATTTGGGGATGTGATGTGAGGCCACTGTGGTTTCAAACGGCTTTCGCGTGCACGTCTTGCAGTTTGGTGTTTTCGAGTCGAGGCCATAGGCGGGGCCGAGGGGGTGGGGGGTCACATTGTAAGGGGGGGGCCGCTTCGTCCTAAAACCTCCGTCCATCCGTTCTCTGGTGCAAGTGCCTCAGTTTGGTGCCTTATAGGTATGGACCAGCCTTTCCTACACCGGCAACTTTCAGGTGACGGTGGGCAAGGCATCTTTGTCTCTGGCTTCGGTGCTTTGGGGGTTTTGCAGCTGGCTGGGAGGTGGGTCAACATGTCACCGTAAGGCTGAACAGAACCCTGAAGCCCCATAGTGCATCACAAAATCCCACCTCCATTCATCTCATCTGGCAACAGTTGCCATAGGATTTAAATTGAAGGTGAGTATGCATGTGAAGTAACGTGGGCCTCAGGCTGTGTTTAACGCACTTGGCACAGCAAGCACGCTGCTGCCACGTGGATGGGTCGGTTTAAAATTTCTACAGTAGCAGTTCGAGCAGTGACGTATACTGTCGGCCCCTTTGTGGGATGAAGGTCAAAACTTTCCTAAACCCCTGAAGCCCACCATCCCACTTTTGCCACATAGGTGGCGCCGACAGTCAAGCCAGTCGAGCCGCCACAGAGCGAACGGCTGCTTCCTCCCACGGCGCTGCTCCTTTCAAGTGGGATAGCAGTGTTGCACAGCCCTTGAAAGTGGGTACGTTTGGTTCCGTGCCACCCGCAGAAGTAGGAGGGCCTCGAGATCTCGCCCGTAGGGCACGAGTTAAGCGGTGGGTTTAGTGTGTTTTTTCTGATCGATCTTATGCTTTCTTTCGGGTGTTCAGGCAATGGACTTGAAGGATTTTTTCGGTAACCCGGTAAGCCACGCCGTTTTGTGATTCGGGACCTGCTGAAACTTTCATGCGACAGCCCAGCCTGTTTCCAAAACCCGAAGTTGAAAAACAAGGCGCGAAGGAACCTAAAAATGCCCCGTATAGTTAACCCTAAACCGATCAAAGTGCCCTACTGTAGGAGCTTGCCTTGAGGTTCACCGGGAATTGTAACAATTCTGTGACGCTGGATGTGGCCACCGGCCGAGCCACGAAGGAAGGCTTTCACGTCTTCGATTTGGATTCTTGCCGGTGATGTGGTCTAAGGGGCCGAAGCATTTCAGATGATTTCGAGCAAGTGGGAGTAGGCCTGAAGCTCTTCCATCAGGGCTTATAGGTGGCGCAAGGAGCCTCAGGGGTGGCAGGGTGTCGGGCATTCGCGAACAGGGGGCCCCAGACTGCATATCCCAACGCTGTTACCGTCTTGGCAACCCCAAGCCCACACTGTGCAGATTGTCTGCACACCTTCCAATAGGCCGCGCAAACCACCTGCAGAGCCAGTAGAAATTTTACACTACAAGCAAATGAGCGCATTGATGAACGAAATACGCGGGCTTATTATAATTCTCTTCACATTGTGCCTGCGTGATAAGAACATAATAAACTCACGAACGTAGTGAGTTCGTTCACACAATTCATGCATTCGCTCGTAAACTCACTTCTTTATAATTGTGTTCACTTAACCCTTAATAGTAATCTAAAGGGGCTGTCGCCCACAGCCGGGCACGCCCCGGGCGGAGCAGCCACAACAACAACCACAAGACGCGCGCGCGCGCGCGCGCGCTATTGGAGTAAGCTCGGTCCCCAAAAAGCAGGATGAGGTTGAACACGCTCTGCCCCCAACCAAAACTTCCCTTCATTAAGGGACTCGTAGATGTCGTATGGGGCTGTCCTTCAACTTTAAGATCGTTTAAAATAGGTTTTATAGCGTCAATTCCCACCCGCAGGCAGTGTCCCCAATATTTTTTGGTGGCCCCGAAACCAAAAGCAGCTGCAAGTTAAATAAGTTGTATTTAACTTGCAGCTGTGTTTGGAAGAGGGGCCACCAAATTGGACTCCCAGATGCCCCCGTCCCAGATGCCCCTATCCCAGATGTAGGGTTTTAGGGCCATGCTCAGGCAGCGTCCTTCCAGTCCTGCCGCCCAAAAACCCCTTCACCCTCCCGCAGGAGCCGCTCATGCTACCGATGCTCGCCCCCCGGATCCCCAAAGAGAAACGAAGCCTCGATGATGCGCATCCCGGCCGCGCATCATGAGCATCAGCGGTTCCGGCCTCCAGGCATGCGTAGCTTATTGGAGCATATGCCGGCCTCAAAACGGAAATGTCCGTTAACAGCACGAAAACCACGGTATTTAGAGTGTGTTCTGCGTTTTCCAAGCTCTTGGCCGCATCCGAAACCGGTCCTTTGGGGTGGCCGATGCCCCCAAAAAAACGCCAACAACGCGTCTTTGGCAAAAGTTAAAAAATAGAGTCGATGATGCTCCGGGGTCGTTTTTGGGACCTTCCTTGGGGCACCCAAAAATGCATCCGGGAGCCCAATGTCGGTGGGGAATAGCGCGTGTTTCGCAACGAAAAATGAGCCTAAAACATGATGCCCTTCGGAAGCCGAATTTGGAGCCGGATGTTGCCGAGCCAACCGGGTCGGCGGCGTAGGACGCGCCGCGAGTAGCTAAAGCTAGGGCTGGCGCCTAACGGCGTCGGACCACGGGCGTGCCCGGATTTCAGGCCTAGCGGCACGGGCCGGCCCCCGCCCCCCCAAAACACGAAACCTAAACCTTGGCACTGTCCTCTCTTTCCCTTTTTCTTTGTCCTTTGTCTTTGTCGCTCTCCTCTCGCTCTCTTTCCCTTTTTCTTTATCCTTTGTCTTTGCCTCTCGCGCTCTCTCTCTCTCTCGCTCTCTTTTTCTGTCTTTGTTTCTTCCTCTCTCTACTTGCCTGTTTTTGTTTTTCTCTGTCTTTCTCTTTTTTCTCTTACTTCTCCGGCGCTTCCTTATTTGTATTTCCTCTTTCTCTTTATCTTTTTGTTTCTCATTATCTTTATTCTCCTGCGCTTACTTGTTTTCATTTTGCCTTTCTCTTTCTCTTTCTCTTTCTCTTTCTCTTTCTCTTTCTCTTTCTCTTTCTCTTTCTCTTTCTCCCTTTCTTTCTTTTTTTGTCTTGCTGTTCTCCTCCGGTTCACCTTTTTGTTTCTCCTTCACCTGTCTCTTTTTTCTTTTCTTTCTGTTGCTGTTGGTCTTCGCCATCCAAAGGGAATTGCCTTTAAAAATCAAGCTTCAAAACCATAGCGGCGCAGGGAAATGTGGGAAACACTCCCCTTGGCATTCTCTGCTCGGAAAGCGTGGGAAGATCTCTCCCGAGAGCTTCGGCAACAAACAGGAAAAGGCGCGAGCCGAAGCAGCGCAGAAGCGCCTGCAGTGAGGTCTGTCTCTCTCTCTCTCTCTCTCTCTCTCTCTCTCTCTCTCTCTCTCTCTCTCTCTCTCTCTCTCTTCTTTTCTCTTTTCATCTCTCTCCCTCTATTAATTCTCACTTTCTCTTGTGCGTTCACCTTTCTCTTCTTCGTTCACCTTTGTTCCCCAAACAGTCCTTGCACAATGGGGTTCTTCTGTCAGAGTAAAGGAATTGGTTGCCGGCCGCAACGGCGCACGCGGCGGTGGGGCGGGGCCTTGGTTTTGATGCTCCCGCTGTGGTTTCGCGCGAATTCCGTTGCGTTTCGATTGTCCCGCTGTGGTTTCGCGCGAATTCCGGCCTCTCGTGGCCTCTTCAGGCCTCTTCTGGGGGGGCCACTGAGGTTGCCGGCCGCAACGGCGCACGCGGTGGGGCGGGGCTTTCATTTGGACGCTCCCGCTGTGGTTTCGCGAGAATTCCGTTGCGTTTCGACGCTCCGCTTGGTTTCACCCCCGTGCCTGAGCAGGAAAAGGTGAAGGGCTCCCTTCCGCATGTGTCCTGCTCTGTTTGCAAGTGATTAATTCAGCGAGAGCTCGCTCGAGCGTACCTGCTTCGATAAGTAAAATACGCGAGTGAATGATTATATGAACGAACTCGTCCGTATATTTTGTATTACTAATGAAATCTCATTTACAATCATATCCTTGTCCTTTGATCATGAATCATAAATTGTTTTTGGAAGATTGGTTTTTTATTCGGAATTACTACTGTATTACAAATTATTACAGGAATCTTCTTAGGTTTACATTATGCATCAGATCTTGGTTCAGCATATTTTCTCTTTCTGTTTAATTAGAGAATTATATGATGGATGGTGTTCACGTTATCTTCATTCTAATAGTGTGTCATTTGTCTTTCTTTTTATATTGCTTCATCTTGGAAGAGCTATGTCTTATGCCTATTGCCCCCAAAGCCCCTACAGTGGCCTACAGCAAACCTCAAGGACTTGCAGACCGGAGCCATTCGCCTCGCACCGGAACTGGCTCTGGCGACGACGTTTCCAGTCACCTCTCCACAGCGGGCAGGCCCGGCTACTTACCATGAGGTACCTGTACTTGAAGGTTTGAAACTCTGACACTCCGAGTAAGATGTAGTGAATGTAGTGTGATCAGTAGCAGGTTGCAACCTAGGTGATGTGTCCCTCAATTTCCTTCCTGACTCAGTCCAGGTTTGGAGTTCACCTGTGACATCTACGCCATGTACAAGTTCCAGCCCTACGGGGCCGGGCCGACGCAGAAGACCACGGTCACGATGCAGGTGGCCGACAACACCTGCTGGCCTCCCATCAGGGGGGCCAAATTCAAGGCCGCTTCGGGTTTGCAAGTGTTTCCACTATCGTAGGCCTGTCGGAAGGCTACCGCCTGAGGGTCTGCCCGAGGCCCTACCGACAGGCTTACCCTACCGACAGGCCTACGGGTAGGCTGCCGTAGGCTCTACGCGTAGGCCTACAGGTAGCCTATACGTTTGGGCTTCTTTACCTAGTGTTGTTATTCTTCTTATTTCTGGGAAGCTCTGTGGGTGTAGAAAAATGGGACTGGAGTCCAGGGCTGCAAACTTTGAGTGCGTTTGAACCCCTTAGCCCAGCATAACCCGCAATCCCCAAGCCTCAACTATGAACCTGATTTTTTGAACCTGACAAATTCTTTTGCAATTGAAAATAACTCTGGGCATGTCCAGTGGCAGTGGTTTCTCCAGGCGATTTTTTTCTGATAATCCCACTGGCGTTCTTGGTTTGTCCCGAGTCCCCTCAAGTTTGCCCCCCAACGCTATTGAACCCTTTAGACCCTCAACCCTGGCAGGCAGGGGCTCCACTGCTCTTGAATGGACAACCGCCGCAAGATGAACAACAGTGTCGTGCGGCCTGCCGACAGCTGGCCACCTGTACCCACTACTCCGCGCAACTTTGTCAAATTGCGCGTCCTGAATTATTTGCCCATTCTACCCAGATCAAGCCTAAGCTGACACTTGATGCCTCGGCCTCAAGCCCTAAAGGCCCTAAAGGCCCTAAAGCTTAACCATGTTTACCCGCTCTCAACTCCGGCCCTACAGCTACATCTCGAGGTGTGCTGCTGACGCAGGCAACACAACAGTGTTTCTGCAGTTTTTGTCTTAGTCTTAGTCGTAGGGCGGTCGTAGTGCCGTCTCAGGTAGAACTTTGGGGGGCTTGAGGCTTCCATTCCGCAGGGTCCGAGACGCAGTTCTTGACAGACCCAAGTACACCTGAGCTCGAGTCGAAAACGCACGGGACCCCTGAGTCGAAACCAGCCCGTCGAAACCAGCCCGTCGAAACCAGCCCGGACCCTCACACAGAAAACGCACGCAGCAAACCGAGTCGAAAACAACCTGGGTTCAGGGTTTTTGGGTTTAGAGTTTAGGGGTTTTTAGGGTTTAGGTTTTTTTTCCCGAAAGCTTCAATAAACGCGCGGCGTGGGACCCCCCAAACAAATTTGGGGGGAAGGGGGGGGGAACCGCCCTCAAAGCCTCAAGCCTTTAGGACCTCAAGGCCTGAAGCTTTCCAGCCTTTAAGATTCCTGGAGCCCAAGGCCCTCAGGGCCTCAAGCCTTACTGCGTAAGCCCTTAACCCTAAACACAAACCTTAAAAAAAAAACGTCCGAAAAAACTTGGTATTATATAGAGGGTAGCCAGACAAACTTACTAAAGACAGGCTGACCGGCCCATGGGCTACCTTGTTTGGGCCTCGTTTCGTAATGAAATTACATAAGGCTTTACATGGAACTGGCCGGGCTTAGATTTCTGGATTCTCCGGGCTCTGGCCCTTTAAGATTCCTGGAGCCCAAGGCCCTCAGGGCCTCAAGCCTTACTGCGTACACCCTTAACCCTAAACACAAACCCTCAAAAAACATCATCCGAAAAAAACTTGGTATTATAAAGGGTAGCCAGACAAACTTACTAAAGACAGGCCGACCGGCCCGTGGGCTACCTATCACAAAATTTGTTTGGAGCCTCGTTTCGTAATGAAATTACATAAGGCTTTACATGGAACTGGCCGGGCTTAGATTTCTGGATTCTCCGGGCTCTGGCTCTTTAAGATTCCTGGAGCCCAAGGCCCTCAGGGCCTCAAGCCTTACTGCGTAAGCCCTTAACCCTAAACACAGACCCTTAAAAGGAGAAAAAAAGCGTCTGGAAAAACTTGTGATAATGACGGGTGCCCCGAACAAACTCGGTTCGCGGAATGAGTTTTCGAAACTTGTGATTATAGACCCTCCTTATACTAAAGCCAGTCCAACAATACCGTCACCACAGGACCATCTCAGCTGCATCGCTTCTGTACGCTGTCTATTAAATTCTCTCTTATTTCTTAATTAGGCTGGGGTGGTTTTCACCGCGGCTAGCGTGATGCACCCCTCTGCCGGGATCGTGCGTGTCGGAGCGCTCCTGCTGTGCGTTTCTGCGTATTTTGAAGCGTCGCCGCGCACCCTTTGCGGGGATCCTGCGTGTCGGAGCGGTCCCGCTGTGCGTTTTTGTCGTGCGTGTCGGAGCGCTCCCGCTGTGCGTTTTTGCGTGTTTTGAAGCGTCCCCGCGCACCCTCTGCGCTCCCGCTGTGCGTTTTCGCGCATTTTGGAAGCCACGGAAGCTCCGCGCTTGGCGGCGGCGTGCTACGTTTGTACTACATGAGGGTGCGACAGGCGTACGCAAAAACCGCACAGCGGGAGCGCTCCGACACGCACGATCCCTGCAGAGGGCGCGACAGGCCACTCAAGAATACGCAAAAACGCGCAGCGGGAGTGCTCCGACACGCGCGATCCCCGCAGAGGGTGCACGGCTCAGTTCCAAAATGCGCGAAAACGCACATCGCTCCGACGCGCGCGATTTTTGCAGAGGGTGCGCGGTTCAGTGGAAAGTCGACCTTTTGTAGTACAGACGTATAGTACGCCGGGGACTCCCGAAATTTGCGCGGCTGGAAAGTCGACTTTTGTAGTGCAAATGTAGTACGCCGCGGACGCCCGGGGCTTCCGTGGCTGGAAAGTCGACTTTTGTAGCACAAACGTAGCACAGAGCGGACGCCCGGAGCTTCAGTGGCTGGAAAGTCGAGTTTTGTTATAAAATGTAGTACGCCGAAGGAATTCCGCAGGCTTGGAAACCTCGCAAATAGCATGGAAGCGGAATTCTGCATGCTTGAAAGCCTCGCACATAGCGTGGAAGCGGAATTCTGCATGCTTGAAAACCTCGCAAATAGCATGGAAGCGGAATTCCGCATGCTTGAAAACCTTGCAAATAGCATGGAAGCGGAATTCCGTGTGCGCGAAAACCTGGCAAATAGCATGGCAGCGGAATTCCGCGTGCTTGAAAACCTCGCAAATAGCATGGAATTATTAAGCGGAGTTCCGCGCGCTTGAAAACCTCGCAAATAGCATGCCGCTTCTATAGCATGGAAGCGGAATTCCACGTGTGCGAAAACCTCGCAAATAGCATGGAATTATTAAGCGGAGTTCCGCGCGCTTGAAAACCTCGCAAATAGCATGCCGCTTCTATAGCACGGAAGCGGAATTCCACGTGTGCGAAAACCTCGCAAATAGCATGGAATTATTAAGCGGAATTCCGCACGCGGAAGCGGAATTCCGCGTGCGCGACAACCTCGCAAATAGCATGGAAGCCGCGTGCTGGAACACCGTCGCAAACACCATGGTCCAAGGATTCGCGGTTTCCAAAACTGTCGCAAATACCATGGTCCCCGAATTCGCTGCTTCCAAAACCATCGCAAATACCATGGTCCCCGAATTCGCTGCTTCCAAAGCCATCGCAAATACCATGGGCCGCGAATTTGCTGTTTCCATAACCTTCGCAAGTACCATGGTCCCCGAATTCGCTGTGTGCTCGGTTTATTCGCTGGTAGCTGTTGTGGGGGTTCCCCCGTCGCCGCATGTCTAGCGCTCAGGAGGCATGCATTAGCTGAGTGCTCAGGCGTTCGCAGCTGTGTGCTTGTTTTATTCGCTGGTAGCAGTTCTGAGAGTGGCCATGTCACCGCATGTCTGGCGCTAGGAGGGCATGCATAAGCTGGCATTGGCGACTAGAGCTTGGGCAGTCTTTAGGCGTCTGCAGCTATGTGCTTATTTTGTTCGCTGGTAGCGCGACCTCCGAGCCCGGTTGGCGGAGCTGCTGCCGGAGCAAAGGGTCGCAAATGTGAATTGGAGAAGCTGCCGGCTAGGGTGGGAGTGTATGTCTTTACCTGTGTGGTGGCCAAGCCGGCCCTGGTCGAGAAACTGGTGGAGGAGCTGTGCCCTTCGACTGCCTCTGCAGCAGACATCTTACTGCGCGACCTCCGAGCCACAAACAGCTCCGGCTTCTTGTGTCACACGAGGCCCGAGTCAAGCTGTACGTGTACTTGCGCAGGTGACTGCTGACCGACGCCAACAAGCGTATGGACTGGGCAGAGCGAGAGCTGGAGCTCTTATTCATGCTGGCGAACATTGTTGCGTCATGGGGTGCTGGAGCCAGTGGCCCTTGCGTCGCGCGGCGACGAAGGCGACCGCGAAAGATCGCGCTCCAGGACAGAACGTGGCGGACGAACTTCCTCGCGTGCGTCACGTGAAGAGAACATGTGAAGTGAATTACAAACGAATGCAATGAGTGCGTGAATTAACTGAACATCAGTGAACGAAACCCACAGTTGATGATTCATAGACTTGGAAATGAAGGTGAAAGGAATGAACTAAAAAGGCCCAATCATTTTTCCCTTTTGGCCTTTTAGGTGAACGAGTGAGCCGAATGAACAAGCGAGGAAAGTAGTGTGTTAAAGGGGCTCTTAATAAATATACTAAATTAGCCCCTTTACCACCTTTAATAATATTACAACTAGTGGATGAAGGTGGTAAGAAGTGAACTTGTGAACGACGCACGCGCCGCAGTGAACGAGACGGGCTAGTATTAAAACAACTTGGAATCATGAACAAGACACGAAGGTAGTACCAGCCCAGTTGTTACGGGTATTCTGGAAGTTAGTTCTCTTTTAGTACTCGCACTAACAGGGCAGACTGCGCAGTGTGTGGAAGACGCCGTCCGAGCAAGCCCGCAGCAGATCCCGTTCCAGGAGTGGACGCAGCAGGCCGTCTGCATCTTCTGCTTCCAAGAAGACATCTACAGCACATAGCTCAGACCCGGGCTGTTGTGCGGATTGACGCGTTCTCTGTGAATGTCCACCTTCGCCGCCGGCACGATGCTCCTACCTCCTGCAGTCAAGTGGACAGAAAAGTGACCGTGGCCTTTCGCTTAATTCATCACGCTGAGTTTCACATTGAGACATGTGTTGCTACACACGTCCAACTTGCATGACTGGCAGGCGCGCGCTCATCCCGCACGGTGCTCAGCTTGGCAGCCATGCTGCAGCAACTTGCTTACGCTAAACTTTGCAATCCCTCAGCTTGAACCCGTGCATGAGCCAACCCTCACGCTCAAACCCCCGAGGTGCACATTCCAGACAAGATCTCTCTGGTGCGTTAGGCTTGCGCTGCTGTGCCGCTTGTGGTTGGTCGCCATGCCGCGCGTGTTCCGTGACTGTCTGCTTCTGCGAACGTAAGCGTGACACATCTGGCTGCAGGTGGAGCATGGATGCCCTGAATCGTGGGGACTTGCCAGAGAAAAGAACATACTATCACCGCACTGCCGTCGCAACGTTACCATCGCCGCATTATCGCCTCAGCTACCGCTTTCTCTACGCTGCCTGCTAAATTCCATCTTCGTTGCGTTTCGCGCTCTCTCTGTCGTCGACACCACACCTGCTCCTAGCCTACTACATCACACCACGATCACCGCACTGACAATATAACCAACTAGACGTGTTAATTCGGGATAGTCGGTGTCTAGTTTGGTTAAGGGCTCACGGGTTGTTAGGTTTCAGGGCTTAGGGTTTAGGGTTTTTCGGGTTTAGGGCTTAGGGTAGGACCTATCTGAAAGGGATCAGGGACTATCGCGGGAAGAAAAGCCGGGGGGGTCCGCCCGCCCATTTGCAAACACAACACACAAAGGGGGGCGAGCTGGGGGTGGGGGGGGGGGGGGGGGGGGCTCTTTCTTTTCATGGATTTTCCCGAAAACTCGGGAAACATTTTGCTGGGAGAGGGCGTGGCAGGGCAAGGCCCCGCTGCGCACGGGGAGCGCGTGGGTGCGGAGGGGGTGGGGGGGTGGGGGGGGTGCGGGGGGGGGTGTTTTCGGCGTTGGGGACGGCGTTTGCAAACACAAAGCTAGGATGAGGGAGTCGACAAAGATTCATGTGTGCTTTTGAAGCAAGCTTGCGCGGCTCGGGTAAATGCAGGGATATTGAGGTTTAGGGTTTAGGGGAATGTAGGGTTTTTAAGGGTTCAGGAGTTTTGGGTTAGGGTCCAGGGGGCTTTCTTCTTAGGGGTTGGGGGTTATGGGTTTGTTGAGGTTTCAGGTTTGGTGTTTTTTGACGTTTAGGAACACAGCCAAGGGACACGATTTGTGTTCAATGGTTGCAGCGGTGCTCTCCTGTCGCCGATGGATGCACGGTGGCATCTTGGCGGACAGCCTTTCAGTGAATCGCTGATGAGAAAGAACAGGTTTGACGCAGCACCCATTTTTATGTTGTTGCCCTTACAGCAGCTTTGCCATGAACGACGTCGGAGACAGTGCATGATTGCATGCAGGCTCATTGCTTGCCACAAACCAGCGCAACACGGTTAGGAAGCAAAGGGCAGCAGCACGATACCAAGTTCTGAACCAGAGAGAGCACACCGCGCGCACGCCCACCCACACCAACACACACACACAAACACACACACACACACACACACACTCTCACTCACTCTCACTCTCACTCTCACTCTCACTCTCACTCTCACTCTCACTCTCACTCTCACTCTCACTCTCACTCTCACTCTCACTCTCACTCTCTCACTCTCTCACTCTCTCACTCTCTCACTCTCTCACTCTCTCACTCTCTCACACTCTCACACTCTCACACTCTCACACTCTCACACTCTCACACTCTCACACTCTCACACTCTCACACTCACACTCTCACACTCACACTCTCACACTCACACTCACACACTCACACACTCACACACTCACACTCACACTCACACTCACACTCACACACTCACACTCACACTCACACACACACACAGAGACACACACACACACACACACACACACACACACAACACACCACCCACCCACACCCACCCACCCGCCCACACACACAGAGAGACACAGACACAGACACAGACGCAGAGACCCACAGAGACACACACACACCACACACACACACACCACACGACACACACACACACACACACACACACACACACACACCCCCCACACACACACACACCACGCACACACACACACCACACACACACACACACACACACCCACACACACACACACACACACACACACACACACCCACACACACCACACCACACACACCACACACCCCACACACACCACACCACCAACACCCCACACACCCACACACCACTCTCCACCCACACACCCCACACCACCCCTCCCACACGCCCACACACGCCCCCCACGCCCCACGCCCACCCACACACGCCCACAAGCCCCACGCCCACACACGCCCACACCACCACGCACGCCCACACACGCCCACACACGCCGACACACGCCCACACGCCAACCAGCGCACGCCCCCACGCCACGCACGTGCCCCACGCGCCCCGCACGCCACGCCACGCCGCGCCGCGCCGCGCGCGCCACGCGCGCGCCACGCACGCGCGCCACGCACGCGCGCCACGCACTCGCGCCACGCACGCACGCCACGCACGCACGCGCGCCACGCGCGCCACGCGCGCCACGCGCTCCACGCGCGCCACGCACGCGCAAGCCGTGCCTCGATAGCGAATATATACCGACGAAGATCAAGAAGCCAAAACAAAAATTTCTTGCTTAGGCTAGCTCAACATATTCAGGGACATAATATGCATCTTGAGGACAGTCCAGAAGCATGGACATCAGGAGAAAGCAAGCATCGATCAGGTCGGCCTATCAAGCCTTTCCCAGCAGCTTACAGAAGGCAACCTACACATGACTGTCTCGTCTAGTACGACTGAAAGATACTGAAAGCCTCGCAGACAGCACATCTCGCAATTGTTCAACTGGTGCCTTTGCCTACAATGAACACCGCAAACCGGAATAATTCCCTTTTCCTAATACTAAATCCGCCCCCCCCCCCCTCCCCCCCGCAATTCTAAAATTCGCCTCGGCCTGAAAAATAGTCAAAATCTGAAATCCGAAGCCTGGAAGGAGAAGGAGGGAGTATAGGGTTTGGAGTTTGGGGCCTGCCTTCAGTTAGGGTTTAGCCTTAATCCCTAAACCCGAATTAAACCCTCTGAGCCTTGAGCCCGAAACCCTGAAAACCCTCCGAGCCTTAAGCCCTGAACCCTAATTGAAAACCCTATAATGGCTCAACTCAAGGGCGGAGGCCAGCAAACCCCCCCCCCCCCCCAAATTCTCAAACAGGTTTAGTATTGGGCTGGGTGCCGGGAGGGCCCTGGAAAAACAATATTTAGAATTAGGGCGGGGCTTAGTCTGCTTAGTATTAGGGGGAAGCGATTAATCTGCAATATATATATATATATATGCTTTGCCTGCGATCAGAGCGCTGGCTGCGGGAGACGTTGCAGGTGATGGAACATCACATAGCTTGCTTGGTTTTTGCAGACATCAATCAGAAGAATGGATGTCGACAACTCGCTCGCATGAGACCATTCATTAGAGATGCCCACTTTTCTGCTGAGCGCCTTTGAGGTCACAATAGGCTTTGCCCGTGTCGCCAATTGCGCGGACAGGACCCGGGGATTGGATCTTTTTCCGCCTTGTGTTCAAGTGCGTTTCTTTGAGCCTAGCTTGACCACAGTGATCCACTCTATAAAGAAATTGTCATGAAGCACATTCAAGGTGGATGTTCAAGAGCCCCTATACCAGAGAAAGTTTAAAGTATAGGATGCCCAGCCAATCGATGCCAGTTGCTTCCCTATTTTCTTTGAGTCGCCATTATGCTTGTCTCTCTCTCTCTACTACAGTTGAGAGCTTGGGTGCGAACCCCTTTTGCGAACTTAACGGTGCTTGGAAGTGAGATCATCGAATTGCATCGAAAAGGTTGCATTTGGGACAAGATGCGCCCGCTTGAGATCTTCCCCTGCGTGTTCAGGGTTTAAGGTTCAAGGTTTTGCGAGTCGTTCCGTTTTTTGCTATCCAGTGCAGGAGCGACTGCGTCAGTCTGACTGTGAGCCGGCACTACTTGTCTGGAAGCTACTGCTACTTCGGTGAGAACGCATACCCAGGCCAGGTACACTGTGCTACTGGTACAGCTCTCTTTGCCAGGACAAGTCCCCAAAGCCCTAGAACCCCTCGCAGGTGGCTTGGTCTACCTGAAAGAGGGACTCACCAGCAAGGAAACCTTTTGGCTGCACCAGCAGCTTTCCTTTTCTGGTTTTGGCGACCTGTTGGCTTCGAGACAGCTCTCGTCTCGACTCGAGAATCCTGGGAAACCCATCGAAAGCCCCGAAACCAGAGGCAAGGCGCTGGTGGCGATTGGGTTCTTCAGAGCCCAGGACAAGGCCATGGCCGGGAAAACCCGGGGGAGTTCTGTAAAACTCTCATGGAAGCTGGGTGTTAGGGTGACTTCCGCCTAATTCCGCCTCGTACAGCCTGGAGGCCAATGCTAGGAAGTTGAAAATGCTTTAAATGGGGGATGAAGTTCCCTTGGCTCTCCCTGTAATTGACATCTCGGATGAAGGGAATCATCCTTGATGGGGGTTCGACTTCATGTCCTACCAGGATCCTTGGATGTCTCGCAGGCGACTTCCAAAACGCATCCATGCCCTACATGGCGTTTGAGGGTGTCGTGCAGGGCACCTTCTCCTACAGCGGCGCCTCGGAGCTGGGAGAGTTTTGGAATGACTCTTCAGAGTTTGGGGTTTCTGGTTTGAGGGCTGCAGCACTTCTGAACATGGACCTGGCGGGTTAGGTGCGAAGCCAGTCTCTGCCAAGGCGATCTCATCTCTGATGTCTTTGCTTCTGGCACTCTGTCGAAAGTCACGATCACCTATCAAGCGCAAGGCTCAGGACCTCCTAGGGCACCTCTATGGCTCTATAAAGGCCCAAAATAGCCCTAAAATAGCCCTGCCTTGCGCAGGAACCAGCGAGGTGAACATCAGCGTGGAGGAGAAAGAATGCGCCCCACCCAACCTGACCTCCAACACCAACACGGGGATCACCAGCGAGACGATACAGACGAGTCTGAGCTTCAAAGACTTTACAAAGCTTTCAAAGTGGTGTCTGCCAGTATGGACGCCTATGGGCTTAGAAGCGAAAGCCTCCCCGAAGGCTATGTTGAACCCTGAACCTACGAATTTCCAATCCCGAATCCGCCGATCCCTAAACTTGAAACCCTCAGAATGCGACTGATCTACACGTTCAATCTCCAAACCGTTTAAACCATTTCTCAATCCCAGGCTCTCCATGACAAGAACCCAAAAGCCTGCGCTAAAGCTTGCTCCAGGATTGTGCTCGATGATCCGAGCAGCGACCTGCCCGAAGATCACTGGCTGCATCCCTGCCAGTGCGCACCGCCGCTGTAGCTTGGCTGACGGAAGGCCATTTGCCTATTATTTTGGGGGTCTTTCGGCTATACCCTACAATTATATGTGTATGTGTGTGTGTGTGTAGCAAGCCTCGAAGGCCTCTAAGGGGAAAGGAATGCATCGGCAAGGCTGGCCTTCATAGAGTACAGAGCGTTGGACAGCAACTAAACGATGTCGTGCCGTCTTGCAATCAGAGCAGGCGGAATTCTTCTACGTCCTGGGGCTCTAGATATGCTTTCCTAAACCAAGTCCTAGAACTCAGCCTGACCCCACCGTTAGAAACTGTGTTCGGCTTGGTGTCAACCAGTGGTCAAGGCACAAGGTCACCGACACCAAGCTTTTTCTTTGAGCGGAAGTTTCTCTGCCCAAGCTGCGTAGATTAATGTCTGTATGTAGCGGTGTCTGCAGAATCGGGCTGGTCTTGAAAGGCCCGTTTGCGGATGCAGCAGGCGTTTGCCAGGCCAGACCCTAGCATTAGGGGGAAGGGATCAGTGCGCATCCCCGCACAAAAATTGATATCGCTCCAGGCTGATGCTTGGCCAAGTGAGCAGCATGTGTTAACGACACTGGGAAGAACAGCCAAGGTGGGGACAGAATGCCCCGGTCATTCCCGATGCCTTTTCCAGCATTCCTGCGGGAAGCGGGAACGTCTTCACTGCGCCGCCCTTTCTCATTGTTGATGGCCAGTTTTCGTGCGGACTTGACCAGGAACAAGTCTTGGATGTCATCTTCGAGAGCGACTTGCAGACACTGACCTTTGAGGAGTGTCAGGTCTTGTGTTCGGAGCGCGAAGACTGCCGCTACTTCCTCTCGGGAGAGGTGCTTTCTTCCAAGCAGTGCCGGCTGTACAAGACTTGTTTCAGCTTGTGGCGTGAGGTCGGAGGTATCAAAAAGCGCTGAATCTTGTAGTTCACAGAACAGATCCTCGTCAGCAGATGCCTCAAGACTCCGCGCCAGGTCGGGCTCGCCGGCCAACTCTACTCCTTCCCCAGGAATCTTCAGGTATGTGCACTTGCCGACGCTGCTTTGTGTTGGACAACCACAAAGCGCCGGCAAAACCTCGGTGCATACTACGTCCCCACGGTAGGCAGGCCAAGGGATGCCAAGGACTTTAGCATACCTTAGCATTTAGGAATTTCAAGGTTCTGGATTGGTTCAGGATGGTTCAGGGGCCGCATATATAGAGACAAGAATATGCAGCGACAGCTTCTGGATCACTGTATTCCCGGCACGCGTCCCTGCAAGAGCCTGGTTGATCCAGCGCCCTGCAGGTTTCTTCGACATGCTGTCGGAGCCATGCTTGGATCAGAATCTCTTCGAGGACTGCGACACGATGCTGTTTCTCGGTGGTGTGGGCATTCAGGAGTGTGCACCATGCAAGCGCCTTGGTCATGCAAGCCTGAAAACCTACCGGACCTACTGCCCCCACAACCCGGCTTGACACCTGTTGTCCCTGGCCAAGTGAGGTACACAGTCATCCCATCTGGCACCGACAGGGCCAACTACGACCAGGTTCTCCAGAAGTCCCTCTTGCGGAGCGGCTACTTGCACGGCGCCGTGATGCAGGTGAGCTGCTGGCGCGAGAGATATGCACCGCTGCTCTTGAAGTTGGGCTGAGATCTTATATGGTTTGGTTCACGCAACATCCAAAGCCCTCAGCTCTATACTGAGTCTACTGGACTCACAAAAGCTTCAAAAAAATGCAGGTGCCCTCAGATCAAGTGACTGGCTTCAATCCGCCCAGGAATGGTCTTGGCCAGAACTTTGGCCGCTTTGGCCTCACTTGTCAATCCGGTCGTTGGCTTCTGAGCTGCTTTGGGCATGAAGCTTGAAGGTTTGGGGGTTCCTGGGTTTCTTCAGGATTGTGTGCCTCGGCCGTTGGATTTTCTGACGTGCGGACTTGGAGGGACCAAAGAGTCGCGAACACCTGCAGACTGCGGCCTCAGCCCGAAGCCCAAATAAAGAACCCAACGGGACGAAGTCGTCTCTCTGAAGGGTGGGAGATTGGTTTACTGGGAAGTCTGGCTCTACCAGGGTTCCGCGAGCTTGGTTGGATGTCGGGGTGGAGTCCTGACTTTCTGATCTTCTAAGTACAGACCCATTGTGAAACCTCACTAGGGCCACTAGGGCTGTGTGAGTGCGAGCGTCCAAAACCCTTAAGCCGTACTTAAGCCAAGCCAAACATTCGCCTACACTCGTCTTATGGCGCCGAAAAAGAGACTCCGTGCAGGCTTGACCCCAGCGGATCCGTAGGCCTCGTGAACTTTCAATGCGAACCGCCCCTGCGGCTGCCATGCGATCCGGGGCTCAAGGGAGTTTAGGCTTGGCACCGCTTGGCGTTTCTTTGCTCTGCTTTGCGCTTCAGGGTTCTAGGCTTGGGGCCAGTGGAGTTTTGGGCAAGTTTGAGCATGGGATGCTTGGCCATGGCTCATGGGACTTTGGGGTCCAGGGCTCCATAGGGCTCGCAAGCCTTCTTAGCTTCCGGCGAGCGCACAAAACTTAACCCATGCCAGGCCACAAACCCCGAGAAAAAGCCACATGGGCTCCCGATCCTTAAGTTACAGAAGAGGCCACAGACCATCGCAGACCTAGAAGTACAGGAGCAGAAACGACACAAAGCGGAACCAGTTCGAAGTTCGACAAGGAAGCATAATTTGACTTTGAACGCATACATCATACATCACACAATGGAACGGCCGATCTGCAGGAAAAGGCTCTTGGAGATCTGCAATTTCGCAAGAATTCACGGCAGTTCTGGGTGCTCCCAGAAAACCAAGGTACGTCCAGATCGTGAGCAACTACTACCGCGATCTAAAGGCTCCATCTGCTGCTTTCCCTCTGTCGCGCTTTGACTCCGGCTACAGAGCCCGCTTGCAGAAATGCATTAGGCGTTTAGTTGTGGCCTTCGCTAGGGTTCAAGCTCCCAAGTTGTGTGGGTCACTGGGCTCCCAACGGGTCGTAGCAACCATTGAGCTACAAGCCACCAGATGTGATCATCAATCCGAACAGCTCCAACGAAGCCTTTGTGCGCGCCTCGACTGGTGATTCGTGGTCTTCGTCTGCTTCGGAACTGAAGATGGAGTTTCCAAGAGCACAAGCAGCCTCCTATAAGGTTCTAACCCACAAGTCGAACCGTCTAACGCCCCACAAGTACCAGATCCAAACAAAACCTCCGCCCTAGTACAGGAACAGAACTCTCTAGGCCTGACACCAGTCCCAAGTTCACGAGTTTGGAGCCCCACTGTTTTTCGGGCAGCACATGACATCCTGGTGCAAAAGTCGACTCTCAAGGCACCGGACCTCCGGACGTACCAGTACGACACAAATTAAAGTCCACGTCGCCACAAGTCGACGAGTGGACTGTCAAGCCACTAGAGCTCCAAAAGCGACGACAAGTCTACGTTCCGCGAGCATGTGCACAGGCTGTGGGAGCACAACGATCCGAAGACCAAGGGCGACGCTTCGTGCGGAGTGCCCGGGTCGGCGGGAGCATAAAGCGAAACCTTGCAAGAACCCGCGACACAGAGCGTGCGCCACTTGCACGTCTTCACGACTCTGAGCGATTCCAGCGCCAAAATGCACACAGAGCCTAGGTAAGATCGTGATTTCGTGACGACGCCACAAAGCCTTGGAGCAATGGCAACACCCAAGACCTGCGGAACAGCGGGATCTCGCCATGGTCACCAGGCCCTGTACTCTTTGCTTTAAAGCACCATCCAATTAGGTGCAAGAGATCAATGCCTGACCTACGCACCGCTGCTTAGCCGCTTGGCCCCCAAGGCGAAAAAATAGCCTCTCAAGGCTGAACTCTACACTGCCTGTTTAGGGCCCTGAGCCCCAATTCTCGCAGGTCCGGAATGCGCAGGAGCTCTTCTTCTTCCGAAACTACTATATGAACGTTCTGCTGCAAGGTGAGCAGAGGGATGGATTCGGGGGCTTCAGGAATCCTTCGTGAGCCCTACGCTCCCCTTAAATACCTAAAATAGCCTCAGACATCACTCGGAGCCAGCACGAGATGTGCCGCCAGGTGCATGGGGCCAAGCAAATCAGTCCTTATTGGATCCCATCTACGTTGCGCCCGCGCCGGCTGGAACACCAAAGCTGTGGCTAGACGGAAAGCTACAGAAAGCTTAGAGAGCCCAACTGAGAGCCAGTTGAAAGGAGGTTGAGTTGAGTTGAGTTCGTCCGAGTCTGAAGGAGGAGAATGCAACAGATAGAGATCAAGAGCATGTCTTTGAAGTCGCAGAACGTGCAACTGTCACAGACGTAGCGCTTCCGCCCCGGCGGGCCTAGCAATCACGACAGCTGAGCTTACCCCAGGCAATCCGGCCAAAATTACTGGGCGAAGATTTCAGATTAGTCCCTCCGGACAAATTCAGCACCCGAGGCGCAAGTTCTGCTACTTTTTTGGAGGGACCTGCCTGAGTTCGGCAGGTGCCCCGGCTCCTCGAAGCAGTAACAGGTCTATAGCTTGCGACTTCTTCCCGCTACTCATCGCTGATTTTTTCAAGCATGTTGTTGACTCTCGTTTTCTTTCCTTTGCTCGCTCGTGAGTGACCTACATCCCGAAGCACCAAAACCCCAAACCTCCCACCTTGAAGACCGTAGTGCCG
Source organism: Symbiodinium natans (assembly GCA_905221605.1). Taxonomy (NCBI): domain Eukaryota; class Dinophyceae; order Suessiales; family Symbiodiniaceae; genus Symbiodinium; species Symbiodinium natans. The sequence continues at coordinate 210,001 of CAJNDS010000032.1, forward strand.
TGAGCGCCTAAGCCTGAGAGCCATTCAAGGCCCTACACCCCCCATATAGCTTGAAGCCCTCAATCCCTGAGCGCTGAACCCGAAACCATCCGAAACCCAACAACCTTAAAACCCCAACCCGAAACCCCTTTAACCCAAAACTGTAAATCCTAAATCCTAAAACCCATCATGCTAGACACCCAAGTTACCCAAACCCTAATCTTGGGGGCCCCAAGCTCAAACTATGGGTCCACGGTCAACCCCACACTGAATCCCGAAACAGAACTAAAGCCCCAATGGAAAGCTTAAAACAGCCTCAAAGCCCTGAAGTGAAACCCTGAATCAAGCCTAAGCCCTGAACCGGCCGAGGGCTGCCGGGGATGTCAGTGTTTTGTGTCAAGGGCTTTCGGGTTTCGGCTTTGCAAGGGGTCTCCGGTAAGTCACAAGGGTCAGGGCATCACTGACCTGAGTCGCCAAAGGTGCAGGGCATCACTGAAATTAGTTTTTCGAAACAGTGGATGGAGACTGTCGTGTTGCTCACCAAACGCGTTTCGCCAGATGGGTTGCAAGGAGCGTTTGCCGTGTACATCCAGGTAACCGAAAGAATCTGGCCCCACCACGACGCTACGATCAGCGCTGGCAGGGCGTTTCGTGGGAATTAAACGCTACTACTAATTAGCGCTGCACCTTCGGTGCCTGGCAGAGGAGCTTCATGACATTTCTTGGGACTGATTTCGCGCAACGTCCTGCCTGACGACGGCTCACCGCTTACACATCAAGTTTCAAGCCAAGTCCTCGTCGCCTCGAAAAGCCCTATGCCCAGTGCCCGAGCGGCCTGAGCATCCATATCCGAGCGATGAGTCCATGCTACCAGCGCATCCAGCGAGCCATGATCACAGTCCTGTGTGGCCACTGCATCCACTGACCATCCATCGTCGAAGGATAAAGTAAACCAAATTTCATGTCTGAAAATGACGACAACCTTGCAGGAAGTCGCACCAGCGGTCTGCATCAAATGCACCTGTGCTGACTTGCTTGCGCTGTTGTGCCACGCACTGGGACGAGGCTTCTTTCCAAACGCGGAGCCGTGCGCCTTAGAAGCCCGATCTGGTGCAGGGACAGGGTCTGTTAGGGTCTGTCCTACATTTACGGCCAATATATCAGGATCTTGCCGGCACTCTCTCAATTCCCAACAGCGACACAAGCAGTGCTCCTGGCAGTCAAGAAATGCCATTAAACTCACGCTCTTGTACCTGATCCACTTGACGACGACGGCGCATGTTTAGGTGCGGGCATTGTGTTTGCACACTTCACATGAACCACAACTTCGTGGGCACTTATATAAACTTTCACATCGGGCCAAGTAGGCTTACTAGGCAACCCTACAGTTGAAAGCCACCAATGGACTGAAACCCCACCAAGCTCAGGTGGCAACTTGAGTTTCGAGCCATCTTCGAATTCGACTGAGCAGCTGTTGAACGGGAATGCGGTGGCCACGCAGGTCTACGAGCGCTTTGGACAGAGAGCCGAACTACTGCGAGAGGAGACATCCGTTCATTTGAGATTCTATACTCGATGAGGGTGCACAGTCGTTCATGGGCCTACCAGTCACTGAAGGTTGTTTAGCGAATTAAACTGTTGGCTCGTCCCACATACTGCAAGGATGCTTCCCCCTAAGGCAGCAAAGATCAGGTCTCCGTTTCCAGGGAATCCCAGGCGAATCTACAATGCTTTTGCTCCCCTTCAGACATGGTCTTCGGTCTGCCAGAGGGAGTTGCTCAGGTCTTCTCATTCTGTACCTAAAAAAAATAGACGGCTGGCCGGAAAGAGCACACAATGAGGACTTCAACAGTGTTCTTGCGGGATGGTTGAGTTGTCGCCCTCGGACAATCTGGGTCAAATCTGTTGCGTCCCCCGGAATTGTGTGAAGGTTTTGGGGTCATGCTAAAATTTGGTGAGGCTTTAGAATGTATTACTATTTGTTGTCTAAACTGAACTTTTGAACTGAGCCTGAGCAAAGCTGAAATCTGAAAACCTTATTCCCTACACCCAAAAACCTCAGGGCCGAAATTTTGCATAGTCTGAACGAAGCTGGAAACCCTGAGTAGCCCTAATCCCTATGAGCACAGCAGGAGCAAAGCATAGCAAAGCTGAAAACCCCCAAGCCCGAAACCCTCTGCTACTTATGGTATTCTATTCAGAAGCCAGCCCCCTCCCCCCCACGATTTACAGGGCATAAAATTGCTCTGCAATACGACCTTGAGGCTGTGTTTCCTGAATTGGGGTTCCGGATGCTTCCGGCGTAACATCTTCACTGCCGTCAGCTGTGGTAGCCCAAGGAAGTACAAGAGGGACAACGACCAGGACGCTGATGAGACTGATAGGGAGGGAGAGGGCATCCAGGTATGAAAGGGATGATGTCAGGCATTTTGAAATTTTCTTTGCCGACCCAACTAGATCCACGATTTCATGTCCCCACATTCAGGAAGAAAGCAGACCTGCGACCCTTACAAGAGTGCTTCGCTATTTTCAGGCTTCGATGTGGTTTAGTTTAGCGACCCTTACAAGAGTGCTTCGCTATTTTCAGGCTTCGATGTGGTTTAGTTTATAGTCGGGCCAATCATCGTGGGAGTGATGTTGGTATTCCGAAAGGATGGGCCCAGCACACGTCAACAAAGTCGTTTCTCGAACGGAGAGAATGCCCATGCACGTTCGAAATGAAGTCCGTGAAGTGACACTGTGAGAAACATTGCAACAAATCTGGGTGTGTCAGCAATGGTCACGGGGTAACGGCAAGCCTGCGCAAATGAGGTTGCATCTGGTGTATGCCACAATCCACCCAAACCCGCGCTATGCGAGGAAGTTTCAGGTCCCAATGATACCGTGTCGAACATCCTCGATCTCGTGGCTTGGATGCGGGTCAACAGCAAGCCTTTTAACTTGTGTATCGAAGCCCAGCGCTTCTTGCCTTCTAGGGAAGGTTGGAGTTGCTTGGTTGCCCACTTCAACCCAGAAACCCTTCAACAATAGAACGCCCTTACACCCTACCTTAACCTTCCAGAACCTACTGAATTTTGGTGGGGTCCCAGAATTCCTATGAGTAGGTTCTGAAAGATGAAGGTATAGCTATAGCAACACCCAATGCCAAACCTCAGACTGGTGATCTTGCGTGTTACGACAGTGGCACGCCGGCTGTCGGCAGAGTGTTGACTCTTGGCGGTGTGAGGTTGAGTTCTCGGGTTCCAGGGATGGGTTGCCACAAAGGGGGATATCAGCCGCACCCTCAACTATGCAACCTGACATCCGAACTACATGCTAGATCTCCCCGCCCCTTGGAAATCACCGACATTTCTCGTTTCACGGGGCTTCACGTTCCATGAGGTTCCTGGAAGATGTCTCTTTACAGAATGCAAGATGCACTTTTGACTCTTGAGACGGAAAGTCGGCTGTCCAAGGAGCAGTGTCGTCTTCGGCCCAGCAACGCTCACCGCAAGATGCGTGGTCGCGACATGGCTAGATATGGCTAGCAAAGGTAGAAGGGAAGCTTCTGTAAACGGCGTCACATCTCCGTGTCATGTGAGGTTTGCTAAGCTCACGGCTTCAGGTTCTTGAGTTGCATATCGGGTGAGTTTGAAAGATGAAAACACAGAGTGCTCAAACGGCGCTCCTTGCAGAAGGGCTTAGCTGAGGCTATCGGGGCGTCATGAGCTTGGAGCAGTGCGGAAGGATTTTAGGGCTATGTGGCTGTGTCAGTGCAACTGTAGAGAATCGGCTGCATCCCAGGGCTCCAAGTCAGGTTTAGTCTATGAGAACCCTTTAAACCCCAAACCTTAAACTCTAAACCCTACTCTCCAAGGCAGCCACCAATCAAGCAAAGTTGACACAAGTTCCACCGCGTCCTTTGTCCTTTCAGATCCGGCGTCTTGGCTGAAGAGTCCTCCCAGGAAGCACTGCAGAACGTGTTTAGGGTTTAGGGTATTACCAGAAATGATGACGTGGAACACTCATGAAGCCGACCTCCGTGGAATATGTAGCGGTTTAACGAAGCTGAACATCTTGAAGCTTTGTCACGAGGTTGTTGAACTGAACTTCCTTGAAATGATGTGGACTGCTGGGCTCAATCAAATTCAACTGCGTCCAAGATTTTTCAAGACCCCCCCCCCACCCTCCAAGCAAAGCTTCGGGATCGGGAACGACAACCAAAGAGACCAAAGAGCCCCCGAAACTCCGAACCATAGCCCGCAATGGCCAAAGATGTCCCAAGCCCTGTCGAAAGCCGGACCCTGCAAAGGCTCAACCGTCCCGGCATCCCATTAAACCGGCTGGGCCCCCTAGAATCCCTAGAATCCCTAGAATCCCTAGAATCCCTAGAATCCCTGTCCCTAGAATGTCAAAACAACGCCCAAAAAAGTCCTAATGCCCCCAAGAGCTGAGGAATGAACTCTGGAAGAAGTGTGCGACAGCGGGGGAATGTGGGAACGGAATTGGTGGCCGGTGCATCACGAACCAGCTGCTGGTGCGGATGGGAAAGTCTTCCAAGGGAGTCTCTGAAGCTCCAAACGTTCGCTAAACCGAAACTAAAAGCCTTGATGGATGTTGTCTTGAGTACCAAGTAGCTCCAAGTAGCTCCACCTTCCCCCACTCTCTGGTTTAGGAAGTTTAGGCAGTCGCGGATTTGGGCCAGTTTGCGGGCTATCTCGGATGAAGAGCGGGTCGAATCATTGAAGCCGCAACAGCCTCAGCTCGAACCACCCTCGCGACCAGGTCTGCAATGGCGGGTCGGACCAGATCTTTGCACCCCGGACAACCAGAGGCTAAACAACATTGAATCAGCTGACACCTTAAGTTTAAGTCCAGAAGCTTGTCATTGGCTTCTGCCATCTTCTGCCCCCCAACCCAGTCACCCCTCTCCCACACCCAAAGACCGTACCGAGGTCCGGGGCACGCTGCAGAATGAGAACGCCTACTCCGCTGACGATTCTCAGTACACGCTGTTGAATGGTGGTCTGGAGCTGGGCAGTGCCTTTGTCCTTTTGCTGCAAGGAAGTTGGCGTTTATCTTTGGCAGCTTGTGGGCTCTTTCTGCTTCTTTGCTATCTTGCGGGCTTGCGGAGGGCGCGCCGGGGGGGAGGGGTGCCGGGGAGGCGAAGGGGGAGGGCGTGGCACATAGAGTGCCGAGGCTTTAGACTTTAGGCGAATATGCGATGGCTCTTCACCTTACAATCCCGGACTCACCAAGGTCTACAAGCTACCTACAAAAAACCGCGCTCGCCTTCAAGGTTTCCAACTGCCGAACTGGGGCACAGTGAAGGGGCGGCTGAGAGACTTTTAGATTAGATCCTTTTTGGGCTGAGGTTATTCTGGCAACTTGCTGACTTTAAAACGACTGAGCAACTCATGCAGATGATTTCGTGAGCATGAGACCTCTGAGGTGGTTTGGTGTCCGGTATAGGCAGAACAACGGACGTGAGGAGATTGATTTTTACAACTCCTCCTACTCGGAGTACGGCAGCGAGCTTGAGACCAAGAAAATTGGCTTCGCAGACCGATCTTCTTCAGGCAATGCTTTCAATGAAAATGCGCCGGACGGATCGTACCTGTGGTCCTCGATCTTGAATGGCGGCGACTTCAACATGACATGCGAAACGGGCACTTTGCTGCAGCGCATCGTGAAGACCGAATCATACCAGATCTCCTATGAGTGCGTGCAAGTCGCTCCGCTGGGGGAGTGCAGTGACCACGATTCCCTTCAAGAGAATTCAGAGAAAAGGATTACAAAGATCGAGACCTGCCTTGTTCTAGCCCTCCGTGTGTGTGGTTAGCACCCCAAAACTTCCCCTCAGCCCTGAGCAGGTTTTTCACCCACCTAACCGCTTGCCGCTTGCCCCTAAACCCCCTCAGACAATGACTCCTACGGCTGAGGCACTGGACTGTAGTCCAGATTTTGGTCTTCAGGCCATCAATGGTGAGACAGATGCAGGAGGACACTCGGTCTGACTTTGAGGTTTCTCTTAGGGTTTAGGCGCTTTGCTCTTTCCATCTTGTTGTGTGCAGTGGAAAGACATTTGCGCCTTCTTCACACTGGGCATCGTTCTTTTATACACCTGCAATGCCAACGAGTTCGTTCTTGCGAGCAGAACCCGAACCACAGTAGCGTACTGTCTTGGTGTGATGATGTATGTGACCACGTCACTTGAAGCCGTCCAACTTCACCAACGGTGAGTTGAGACCAGCTTTCATGTATATATGGTCACACCAACAGTGGACCAGAGTGCTACCAGGCATGCGCCATCCAAAGATGGCTCAAAGCTCAAGAAACCACAACTAGACATAGCTGAACACCTTCGAAATCTGAACAAGCTGACTACCGTCGTAGCGGAGACAGCAAAAGGAGTGAGCTGCACGAGGGCGACTAGCGTAGTTCGGCCGGATATCAACATACCTGCCCTCACGCAATTCTTATGTCCTGCCGATTTCCCGAAAGCCAAGGGAAGTGGCTACGATTCCGCTTCCGGTGCTGCCAGCTTGGATCGAATCCCATCTTGATTGGAGGCACTGGGCAAAAGAAGGAACCTGAGTTGCACACTAGAAATTCTGAAAAAGCCAAGATCGAAGAGCCGGATGCCACTTCACGTTCCGCTTGAAAGGGTTCCAAGAACAGCCTAGGTGAATGGTGGCGACGTGAATCAACGGGAGGGCATCTATACACCCGGCGCTTCTTGGGCAATTTTGTGTTGTTGCTCCGACTATGGAGGTTGTGGTCTCGTACTCTTCTTGGCGATTGTCTAGGTTGACACTAGGAGACTTTACATACTGCGCGCGAGCAACTAGGGCTGCTGGCATGGATGTCGATGAGTCGCGTACGTCACGAAATGTCTTGGCTCCACCAATGCCTAACGCTACCCCGTACAGACTCTTCCAAAGTAGGCATTCTCAGAGTATGACATGTCAATGGTAAAGCTCCCTCAAGAATGTGGCACATGTAGTTATAAACTGCGCAGTGTATTTTCTCACAAGCAGAACTGCGAGCCTGACGTGACTACAATGACAGCGCCGGATAAAGCGATATTTCCAGGTCAGGTCAGGGTATCCTGGATTTCTTACAGTTGAGGCCCCCGTTTTTCCCATAGCTTTCACCTCGCACCCTGAGGGTCCCTGAATTTCTTAACACATTTCTCATTTCTTTCTGAGGTGAATGCATTAGCCAGCTCTCTCTCTACAAAATCAAATGATTTCTTAAGCAGTACTGTCGCTGTACCACGTTGTTGATGGCCTGCCTGTCGTTCAGTAGCTTTATCACGTTCCTCTTGAGCAACTTTGGTTTACTCCGGCATGGGGATTTATCTGCTGCGGCGCGAGTTTTCAGGCAGAATTCGAGTTGAGATCAAGCATAAACATCTACGGCCAAAGATGCCAAGCTGGCAGACCTTTTCCCTAACTTCGCTGGACAAATGATTCAATATTACCGCCAGTATCATTGGCGAACTTGATGGCATCCTCGGCCGAATTCTGAGTAGCTAGCCTTCTCCCACGGCAGTGTTTTCGGCGATCGGGTATCTACGATGTCCCGCAATCAGTAAAAGCGCCTGCCAATTCTGCTACCAGTAGCTGTTTTTTCTTCTTCCTGTGGTTATGATTGGGACCTCGGCGACCAAACTTGTACTGTCGACAGATCCAGGGCCAGACTGGAAGACTTGCCGCTTTCTGCGCAAACTAAGGCTCTTGATGATTTTGACCGGCCAAAGTTCAGCCAGGCGATGACATTTTTACTCTCGTCGAAGCCGAGCGGGACTTTTGAGAACAATGCCGAAACTGGTGACAGGGCTTGTTTCAGATTTGTTCTGTTCTGTTCTGTTGGGACCTGTTCTTGGCCTTGCTTTCCCAGGTGAGTGGTGCGCCGGAACAAGCTGCATTCCGCGTGACCAGGTCCACCCTTTGGATGAACAGCTGGGTGGCGCGGCATGGCAGGTGCAGAAGAGCCACAATCCTTGTGGTTTGGTTTAGGGTTTAGGGTTTAGTTTCTTGGAGTCTGGGAATCCCACGCATGTCCCACGGTCCCAACTGGAAGGCGGTTGCGGTGGACGACTTCGATGGCACCTTCGGGGCAGGTGGCAACCCGCAGGCAGGGGATCCCCACAAAAACCGAGCCACCCCGCGGAGTGTGATTGGATGGTTCCGGCTGCCGACCTAATCCTATACTCACCATATACACTCCTTTCTACACGCCCTGCCCTGGACCCACGTAGACCCGCCAGGCTGCTGGCGCCAGACTTCCCAGATCGAAACAGGCCACGATATCCGATCAGGGTCGGGGACGCCCTCGCCTTTCGCCATCCTGGGCCTCCCCATCGTAAGCTGCGCGAGCCTGTTCAGGAGAAGGTAAAAGCTCCGCCGATCAGATTCGCCGCTGAGGTGGGCTTGCCACATGAACCACACGAACTTAAGCTGTTTAAGCCATAGCCGTGCAAAGAGGCAGCCCCAGAATCTCAGAAGTGGTTGCGGCGAACATCCTTAGAGAACCCAAACCAAGCCAAGGACTCGAAGCACATTTGGGATAAGTCGAGTCACCAACTCGGAACAACTCGATGTGAAAAAGCCCAGCAACAAAGCCCCGAACGAAGCCCAGAACATCCCAGAACATCCCAAAGGCCGAAACCATGGAAACCATGAAAACGCCTAAGTGGGCCTTGGAGTTTCACTAAAGCGAAAGGGAAGCTTCGCAACTGCCAGGATCCTGTCTATGCACCAGAGTGCAAAGATGAGTCGACGCCTGGATCAGACGCCTTCGACAAAGAGGACTCAGGGCGGAGTATGGCGGAGTGTGCTGGGACTCCGGCGAAGCTCCTACAAGTACGAAGTTGAAAGGCCAAGGCATTCACAGAGACAAGCGCTAGAATCTAGAACGAATACAAGAAAGAAGTGCCGTTTTCTTGCCCTTAACATTGCAACAGGCCAGACACCAAATTTTCAGCTTTGACCATTCCACCAGTGTTGTCGAAGCTTGATGAACATATTCAGAAGTTGCACGTAGTACACGAACGAGGACATGAAGCCTGCATACAAGGTTGATGAACGTATCTGCTCTAGAAGAACTACGAAACAGAAGCCATGTGCCGGGCTTCTGTCTCCCACTTCTGTCTAGCAGATCAATCAAAATGAGTTCCTCTTCCAAAAGGCTTCGCAATGCACGAGTATAGTAGCTGTTGTGTGTCCTCTCCTTCGAGAGTCCTTGCAAGCCTGCTTACATGGAAAAAAGCAAACCCCGCTAGACAGAGATGAAAACCAGGATCACGCAACCTCTGCAGTGGAGCTCATGCTCGTTTCCTCGTTGCACAATAACTGGCTTTGTGGTTCTCGTGTTCACTCTCACTGCGTTTGATAAACTTCGCCAGATTGCGGGTTGAAGGGTTTAATTCCGAAGTCATCAGCTTCAAAACATTTCGCAGCCAAACCCCAGAGACTTTCCTTGGCAGCCCCTCCCGGCGGCCAAAGAGGAGATGAACAGAGTGGCTGAAGAGCTGCTAGCCTCGAACGACGAGAATCCGTGTGCCTACGTCTACAGCACGCCCAAGGCAGACGAAGACGAAGCATCGTGCTTGGTGTGCTTGGGGGATGGGGCGGAAAGGGGGACACTAGTGCTGGATACAAGAATTTGGTGGAACTAGATGTGCCATGTCTTCTGCGTGCAGCAGCCTCATGCTGTGGGACTTCAAAGTGACACATGGATTCCAAGTCACGCTTACTGTAGGTACCAGGCATGTTGGCTCGGAAGAATAAGAGCCAAGCTGTGATGACAGTGCACCGTACCGTGAATGGACCTCGAGCCCCTAAAACGTCTCTCGAGCACACAGTTACAATTAGTTACACATTCTTGGGCTTAAGAGCTTAAAGCGCCGTTGCTCATTACTCAGGTTCTTGAGGCCTTAAGGGGATAAAGCAGCACTTGGCCTCAAAGACTTTCAGGGTCGAGCTTGGTGTACTTCTAAACGGCCCATCTTGAGTGACCTACTTGCACCTGGAACCCGCAGGAGAAGAAGCAGAACACGGGCCTCCCACTACCCTATAACCCGTCGTACGAGTTCGCTGTTTCCACGGTTTCAGACTGGTTCCCGACGGACTCTGACGTGTTCAAGGACCGATCAGCACAAGTCAGTGCAATGGGGATTGAAGGTATATCTTTTATACTAACCTGCAAGTGCTCTCGATTGGAAGTGCCTCATACTCATACGGCTTTGCTGTCGCATTATGCCCACATCAGTGACACGTGAAGATACGTGAAGTGCCTGTACTGTAAACTTTACAGGTTGCTTCGAGAGATCCCGAACTCTTAAAAGCACTACAGGATGGACAGGGCATGGCCTGGTACAAGTGGGATCTCAACAAGGTGGATGAAAAAGGCAATGGGGAGAGGGGGGGGGCAAAAAGAGTTTCGGGCCTCTAAGTTTGGGGACTAGACCGAGGGGACCCTTCTCGGCTCTTGTGGTGCTCTTGGCACCTGGAGTCGGCTTCGTCGAAATGCTCCCTAAGGTGGCTCGGGCGTCACCTACAAAGATGTCAAGGACAGGGTCGATGTGGGGTTTACGAGAATGAGGGGCCCCTGAACATAGACCCCCATGTAGTAGGATCCCCTATGCTCCGCTTAAAAGCACACCAAAACCGGATACTCCGATGTTACCTGGGAACTCTTTAGCGGCTAGGGACAGCGTAAATCACCCTCGAAGGAAGTCTGAAACAGCCGCCACAGCCAGGAAATGTGTATGGTGACCCCCGTCGAGGGATGCCGTTTCCCAGAGAAAAAATCGCAACTAAGTAATTGCATGTAAACGCTTGCGCGCGCCGCCGCGGCAGTCGGGCTGGCCCCAGGGCAGGAAAACAGGAAAGAGGGTTTCTGGCCCACGGCGCAGTGGGGGAGTGGGGGCAAGTTCCAGCAAGGGTTGCAAAAAGTTCAGGGTTGAGGGTCGTGCATTTTGGAGCGCCCCCTCTGTAGGAGCCGCCGACAGGCGGGACGACCCACGGCATCGGTTTGCAGCACCTCCAAGTGATAGGGGGGGGGTCCCACAGGGCGGGGGGAGGTCGGTCACAAAATTTGGTATGGCGGGAAGGGTTGGGTTAGGGGGAAGGAGGCCTGATCCGGGTCTGCTTGTTCCAAACGCTTCTCGGCAGGAAGCCGAGGCGAATTTGTATACAACAACACGGATTAGAAAATCACCGGTAAGCAACCAAAACAGCGTTCGACTACCTACTCTTCCCGTTGCGATTTCGGCAGGAGTGCGATGACCGTGAAGGAGAACGCGGAAACGTTTTGGGAGACTGGGCACTGCGAAGCGAAAGGCTGGGCTTGTGCCAGAGCTTAAGATTTCCATGCGCAAACCCTAAACCCTAAACCCCCTGAATAACACCGAAGTCGAAGGGGGCTTTGGGGGTCTCCCCGCCGTTTTGGAACTTTTGAAAGCCATCCTATCCATCCTCTATACCACTGCCAGGATCCAACATTTTCTCGGCGCAGGAACGGGAGTTCTAGACGGATTGGAGGACTGCCTTTAGACTTGCCATGGTCTTTGTGGACAGGGGAGTTGCAGGTGCCACATGTGAGAGTCTCGGGGGCCTTTTTGCGAAACGGACTGCGGGCTACATCCTCTTCACTCTGCACCATACAGAGCTCTAGCGACCACTGCGCACCCGAAAGCTCACCGCGCATCCTAGCCCTCTTCCTTGTTTATCTTTCAATTTTCAACAGCAAATGTCATGGCAGGTGGTTCCACCAAGTTCAAGCACCCCTAGGGCCCATCAAACCCTGAACCTCACCACCAACACATGCCCAGCAGAGCGCGCAGGCGATTTCAGACGTTCTGACCGCGCCTGGAGGCCTCGGCTTCTTGAACAAGCCCTCCAAGATCGCAGTGGAAATCGCCAGAGCAGCTTCGCAGGACTAAATTTAGTTACTGTAAATGTTTTGCAGCGGTGTTCCGCCTTCGGGGTGCCTTCTAGTTTTGATACCTCTCTTTCAAAGGAAAAAGTCTTGTGAAAGGTCTTCTTAGCTCCCAACTTGCATCTCCCCGAATCTAAGCCTGTCGACCTTAAGCGCTGAAAGCTACCCTGGAAACCATCAAACACCATGATGCCCCGCAGAGAAAGAGGCAAGGAGGCACGCACACGCACACACACACACATACACATACACAAAGCATAAAACTATACCTAGCTACTCCCTTCGCCCTAATATTAAACGCCCCCCCCCCCGCCCAATACAAACTCGAAATGTGTTTTCATCATTAGGGGGAGGTTTTTATCCAAATGTCATGTTTGGGGTAAAAAGGGTTCAGGGTCTAGGCTGGGAAGGGAGGCAAGGGAGCTTCAGGATATTTTTTTGCTTGCGGGTTTTGGGAGCCCTGCACCCACCCCCTAATTCGGAATAGGGTTTAGAAGGCGGGGTCGGTTTTTGCAGGATTTTCCGGAAAGTGTTTTTACAATTAGGGGGGGGCGTGGGGGAAGGGATTCTACAAGGCTCGCATCCCAAGAGTCCCCAACGGAGTCCCAACAAAGTCCCCAACGGAGTCCCCAACGTAGTCCCCAAAAGCTCCCAAAGCCGCCGAGGGGTTTGCGATGCCTGGCCGCAGTACACACCTTTGATATTGAACTGTGTTAAGTTAAGGCCTTAAGCTTCCTTAGGTTCCACTGGCACTTGAGTCGCTGAGCTCTGCGTCTACGAATCGCAAGGGCTCTAATCGGTTTCAATATGGGTTGCAATGGGGAATGGGTTACAAGCTCAAGTCCGGGGCAGAAGTAGGCTCCCGGCTTATTGGGATGCCTTCTTCTGGAAACCCAGAATTCGGGACATTTCGGGACCTAGGCTTGCTGCAGAGTTCGACAACAACATGCAGACAAGTGCGGAAACGCGCTTAGGTGGGGAGCTCTGAGGTGGATGTCACATGATGTGGGGGTTTACGACAATATGGGAACCCTAGAATATCGACCCCCATAATTGTAAACGCTTAACGTGCGCCGCCTCGGCAGCCGGGCCGGCCGAAGGGTGGACAGGGAGCCATGGGCGTTTTGTTTTTCTTTTGGGTGTTTGTGGGTGTGTGTGAGTGCCTGCTGACAGAGCTCGGGTTCTTGCCGGTGTTTTCTGGGTGCTTGCTGAAGGAGGCCAGGGGGCGGGGGTCAGAGGGGGGAGGGAGCAAGGGCAGAGGGTCTCAAGAGCTCCTGGGAGGGTTTCAAGGAAGTTGGCTGTCCCAGAGGATCCCATGGAAGGGGTCCTGTGAGGAGACCCAAATCCCAGCACGAATCACAGTTTTTTCACTCCAGCCCCTGTGACAGCGGGTTGCAGCTGCCCCAAGCGACTTGACAGTTTCTCACAGGACGGCGGGCGACACTTTTTTTAGTGGGGGGCAAGGGTTGGGCAGGGGGGAAGGAGGACAGAGGCCGAGGCGAACAATAGATTCAATAAAATCCCCTTATTATAAGGACCCCTTTAATGAGGTACCCCCTAAGATCGTAAACCCCCATCTAGGACTTGGAGGGTTCGTGGTTTCAGTAAGTTCATCGTTCGTCACATCGCAGGTGGGGCTTCCCACCTAGTCGAGTCCACCGGACCGAGGTGAGTACCTGGAGCCCAAAACAGCCTGACGCAACAATCCCTGAAGCTCTGAAAAAACCTTTAAAGCTGGCAATGAGTGTGGGCCTTCTAGTGATTCGGAGTGGAACGGGCATTCATTCCTCATTCCTTTAGGCCTTCAGGCACCTTGACATGTTCCGTTGCCATATTCAGTGTCCTGAAGCGAGCGTAGCGGCGTGGCCTTGCTGGATGCTCGAAGTCCCGTTGAGGCATCCAGGCTGGAGACCAGGACTGTGGCCCTCTGGCGCTGCTTGGCGTGAGCTGCGCTGTACTTCGACTTTCTGTTCAACCGTCAAGTGGCAATTGAACGACAGAACGTTGGAGCCGAGTGATACTTGTGATTCGCAGGTTGGGGTACTGTGGAGTTTGTGGACCTGCTTCATTAGCACGTCAGCGCTGGTCACGCGCGGTCCACAATCATCTCGCTAGTGGACGGTTCTTCCTCCGAGATTGATCTGCGTCGATGGTCTTGATCGGTTGTAGGAATTCATAAAGTATCTTCAACTGCTTGCAGTGCAGGCCGCAGGCCTGCGACAATGGGCCTGGAGGATTCCCCAAACAACGCTACCCTACTTCAACCGATGCCCAAAAAACCTGCTTAGGTTGAGAGTGAGTTTGCATGTCTGGCCTGTGTTTTGAACACAACACGCAGTAAAATAAAAGCGGCAAGTACCCACAAGGATGCGTAAATCTGCCCAGCAAGCGCTGCTAAAGCTGCTAAGGTATGGCTTGGCTCGGATGTTCTGCGACTTGCACTGCATCCGCAATGTCGTCAAGCCACGAGGCTGCACATCAACCACACCTTGACAGATGGATCGTGTCGACCCCTGATCGAAATTCCAGAGATATTCACCTTCCAGCCAGATCCCTGAATCATGCCAGGGTTCCAGAAAGCTCTCATCGTCCTACGCCTCAAGCCTGAAGCCCAAGCCTAGGATGCGCGCGACACCCCCCCCCAAAGAAGACTCCCTGAAAAGATGCTGGTCCAACCTTCGCTTAGACCATGCCCAAGTGGTCCTTCTAAGGGAAACCAAAAGGAAGCCTTCAACCTTGACTCGTCGGACTTTTCCCGGACTCTTTCCGGACTCTACGGACTAAAACCCGAAAGCCTCCAGCGTGCCGAGGCAGGGCGATGCGGCCATCCTCTCCAGCTTGCAGCAGGGTGTCGAATTTCTCCAAACTGAAATGATCCTTGCCTAGGTTAGTGAGGTGAAAGGAATGCGGTTGTGGGTTTGTTTGGTGTCTGGCGATTTTGCACAAGGAGGGTGAAGGCCTTGTGCCCAGGCAGACAGAGAAAAGGCAGACAAGTTGGTCCGTTTTGTGTTCACCGTCGGCCTTTGACGACTTGGGGCCGAGAGGGTCCTTTAGAACTTGTAAGAGTCGGGTTTAGGGTTTAGGGTATACCCACTGTGTCCCTGAGTATGACAAGCTGAAAGTTCTTAGCATTGCACTAAATGACAGATACCGACACCCGCAACGTATGTTCCCTAAATGAGTCCTCCATGCAGGTATGCAAGAAGGGACGCCCCTGGACCACGAAGCTGTGCATGCCCCATCATGCACTCGAAATCTTGCAGTCACGTGGCCATACACCTGAAGCCTCAAGACTTGCCCGGCGCAAGATGCAGACAGATAAGGCGGACACTGTTCTACGTCTATTTCAGAAACTTGGGCGCAGACTCCACAGCAAGCCTCCTGCAGCAGACACCTGGCAACCTGGACGATCTCGGTTTTGAATGTGTGGTTGTTGGATAACTTGAGTCAAGTCTACAGCAGGCAAGTGCCTGATAGATGGGCACCAAAAGGGAGCAGTGATGAAGGCTGCGCGCGCGCGGTGTGTGCGAGTGTGCGGAGAAGGCTTCAGTCAGAGAGGGTTTCACATGCCTTGCATGGCATCGCTGCCCGAGGAAGTGCGCACAGGTAACGGTATCTTGCTTGCTGTTCCTCAGAGCGTAGCAACAGTTGACGCGTTCCCTATGAAACGCCCTCAGGCTCCCTCGAACGATCAGAAGCTGCCCGGTCAGGACAAGCGAGATCCGCTCCGGCATTGCCAGAGACGTGCAGGAGATGCACTCCATGCTTCAGGCCAAATCTCCTTGCAGGGCTTTGGAAGGAACCGATCGCCATCCCTATTGTCGCCCCTGTGCCCTGTGCCAGTCCTGAACCCTAAATTTGCCCATATTTGCCCTAAATGCATAAATACAGACTTGCAAATCCGCAAGCCTAGCAGCAGAGAGTTGGACGACAACTTGACAGTTGTGTTGTACCGCCCCTGCTTCTGAAAAACGCCGAGTCTCTGTCAGTGCAAGCTGAGGCTAGAAACAGTGCGGAAGTAAGACCAAGCAAAGCCGAGTTGAAGCTTAAACCTATAGGCTATAGGCCGAAGCAGGGCCAATACAAAAGCTACGATTTGTTTCAGAGGGAAGGGCGCCTGCAAGAAGTGCTGCAGCGGCCCAGGGGAGGGAGGGCGCGGGGGGGAGGAGGAGGAATTCATCAGTTTTCCGGAACACTGCTTAAAGAACCTGTGCTGTTGTTTGCTGTGTCACCGCGTAGCTAAGCTCTTAAAACCACTGCCATGTTTTAATTTGCTCTGCCACTCCAGGACCAGATGGCCCTGCATAGAAGTGGCTGAAAGGAGCAATTGAATTTCGGGCAGCCCCCTGCCCGACAGCGCACGTAAGTGCATCAGAACGGGACTAAACCACACCCCAGATCAGCATGAGCAAGAAGATGCAAGCGGGGGCGGGCCCAGCGGAGGGCGTGCCGCAACACCAAAACATTCCTGAGGCTCTGGGTGGTTTGGTCACATCGGCGCATGGGGCTGGCAACGGTACAGGAACAAGAACCGCCCAATGGCCCAATGGCATGCTTCGAATGGAAGGCGCGAGCGAACATGGAAGGAGCCAAAACATCGAAAACAAGAAGCACCCGTATAGCAACTTATCGCACCGTTGCCAACTGTTGCCACCATGTTCTGTCGTTTCAGGCCGACCTGCGCCCATCCGCAGAGACGGCTGCCCACCGTGCAATCCGAACCTTCACCACGGCAACACGAGATCCTCGCAGAGAGTTTGTCAGTCTCCTGCGCAGTCCCACAAGAGTCACCTTAAGAACGAAGGAAGGCCTACAAGACCGCCGGACGAACGCAACGTCGACACTGCAGCCCCCTCCTTGGTGCCGATTGTGTCAAGTTAAGTTGAGTCGGTTGACAAAGATTACCCTGAGGGACCTTCCTCGCTACGCTCAGGTTCATTTCGCAGAAGGTATCCGCGCTGCATGCCACCATGAAGTGTCAAGGCTGAAGCTCTATATATATATATATATAGACTTGACGCCCATGCCTCATACCCGAACAGCTTGACAGCCTTTAAACTTTAAGCCCTAAACCTGAAAAGCTCTCCCAACCCCTTACCCTTCTCCGAACAATAAGCTCCTCCAAACCCCCCCACCTAACCCTCAAGCCGGCCAAACCTTACCCCCCCCCCCCCGGCCAGACCCAAACTCCTGAAACCCTGGAAACCCTATGGACTATACACCTTAAAGCTCTCAAGCCCTAAACCCCAACTCCTAAACACACCTGAAACAGTCCCAGATTGGTTACGAAACTGCGGTCCCTTGTCAATGGTCCCCAAGATGGCACAAGATAGCACCCGTATAGGACTCAGTACCCTAAACCCGACAAAGCTAGATGTTCTCTGCCTCATTGGGTGCTGGGGCTGGGGATGACTCCTGCGCCTGACAGGAACCCCAGTGGAACCCCCGCCCCCTTCATGATATCCCCACCCTGGTCCGTGTTCGCCAACTGCGAAATGGGTCTCCGTATGCGCCAAATGGGAAACACTTTTTAGACCCCCCCCCCAAAAGAAAGAAGAAGACTGTGGAAAAGTTGGTTCTGAGACTCGCCCCCCGCTCTCCTAGGGGCTATGCCGTTTTATCAACTTGTCTTTCTGAATCATTATCACGTTTTGTTGTCATCTTATTCACATTTTTCGTGTAAAATATGGCTAAATTTGAACGTAATTTATATAGAATTACCTTCTTCATTTCCACAGTACCGCCCCTTAAACATTTTTACACAAATGTTCACAATTTTTTATTTTCCAAAAAACTCAAGCCCCAGTTACCTCATTCATTTTCTCAAATTTTGAAATCAGTTTTAGGCATCTCTAACGTTAAAATTGTCTAGGGCTTTTGTTCTTTCAATAGTTTTTTCAAATATACATTTTTCTGTATCTGTTCCGTTATTTTTAATTCACCTTCTACTTCGTTTTTAGAATTACTCCTCTGTTTCATTCTCAATTTTTCAAAAATGATTAAAATGTTTATCAAAATTTGTCATCGCCTTATTCGGTTTTTTTCTGTTCATTTTGTATTAAGCTTCTGGCGGGGGCTAGGTATAGTTTTATGTATATTTGTATGCGCAGGTTTTATTGTAGGTTTTCTGTGGTGGCCTGTCTACATTTAGTTTTTTCTGCTAATATTCTTATGAATGCTTGTGATTTCTTATGTTTGCTGATGTCTAAACGTTTCATTGTGTTGTGCTTGTCTATGTTTATGAAGTTGACATTTACAATATGAACACTCAATGTATTCATTCGTGTACTACTTTTGTAATTCTTTCACTTCTTCTTTATGCTCTTGATAATAGTTTTTGTTGTATTCACTTATTTTGTTTTGGTTGTTCTTCTATACCTCCATCTATGATTTAAGCATTGATTACATTCATAACAATCAGGGTTATCTATTTCCATGAACCAGCTACACCGCATTTACTACAGTTTTCAAGAAGTTCATTTTGCATACATTCTTGAGGGAACATTTCTTTAAGACAAATTTTTTACCAATAAAACCCCACAGGTGCTGTTCACATAATCCCGCGGGTGCCATTCACATAAACCGCAGATGCAGTTCACAATGCCCGAGAGTAGCACTCACAAAACACGAGAGTAGCACTCACAAAAACCCGAGAGTAGCACTCACAAATTCTGTGAGTGGTGCGCCCCCATGCTACCCCCTAGAAGGGCTAGCGGCCCACATGTAAAAGGAAGCCACCCGTGTAGGGTATGGAGAGCCCCAGCCCTGAACATGAAATGTACTTAAAGACATTTTGCCATTATCATTATATAATGTTTTTGTCAACAATAGAACAAGAAGAACTTATTAATGAATTCTGAAATGTGATAGAGACGAAATCAATTATTAAAAAAAAGTGAGCATGTGCAAAAAGTGTAAGTTTTAACCAGCAGAATATGAGTTTATATAAGTAAAATATGCCTGATAATATTGTGAAACATGTTTGTAAATATAATTATGAAGAATGTAAAGTGTGTAAAACTTTAAAAGGGTTGAAAGGTATTGTTTATGATGGTAGTATGAGCCCAAATGCCGACTTTTGTGACTCGGGAAACCCATTCAAAGTTCAAAAGGATCTTGAGATTGTTTAGACACAAGTTTTGTTGCCACTCGAAACTTCTCGCCTTCAAAAAGTTGCATTTTCATGCAATACACATTGTATGAACCAGTTTGAAAATGTGAAGCAGTTGAAAATAGACACAATATAGAAGAATATGAACCAGCCAAACTAAACTCGAACATATTACTATGTCAAATTAAATCCATCTCTTGCATTTGAGAAGGCATTATGAGTGTTGAAAAGGAAAAAGTGTATTAACAGACGAAGAAACTTGTTTATAATAGTGAATTCTACAATGGTGTTAAATCACTATATGATACTTCATTTTAATTTGATGAAAAAGTACCGAAATTTTACACCAAACAACGAAACAGCATGATATTTCAATATGACAAAAATGTAGAGAAAAGGAACAATACAAAGAGGAAATTTGTCGATCATCTTGTAAGACAAATGCATAAAGCTGAAACTGTAATTTATACAATTCTAGAATACACATACCCCAGGGAAGCATTTAACAAATGAAATCTAAATTGTGTTCAAATGAAAGTAATATATGGCTTATTAAACGAATAGCACAAGCACATCTTGAAGATGGTTATTCATTTGAAAGATGTATGGATGCAAGATATCCTTATTTACCTACGGTAGAATATAAGAAACAAAAGCCAGTAATAGAGGACAACGGTTATATCAATAGTGTAGATGACTTTCTAACACGAACATTCATTCTCATATTATCTTACAATACGATTGTTAACCGACACACCAGCCCAGCCCCGCCGAGCCACACACCCCTCTACTTAAAGGGAAGCCCTCTTATAGGGTATGGAGAGCCCCAGCCCCACCAGGGAGCAAACAACTACTTAAAAGAAAATCTATAGTATAGTAATATGGATATGAATCGACAAAATCTGTAACGAAATAAGTGTTAAACAGTGATGTAGGTAAAATATAAACATGCAAAGACGGTAAACAATTACAAAAAGTCGCTATAGATAATAAACTTTATTAAAGAATACCTATATAATCCATCAAAAGATTTTGCAGGAGACTCATAAATGAACTGGAACAAGTAGAAAACACACCAGGTTATAAACGTTTTAACATTTTTGTTAGTGCAACTACGGGCATAGCAGTAGGAGAGGCTTTGAAACCACATGATTCATCAACATTCAGAGCTTAAAAGCTTATGCTAACACACATGCCATAACAAATATTTAAAGAATAGGCTATGCAGGATTATCACTATCACACATATTGCAAAACATCTAGGTTAAATGAATATTTCAACAAAAAAGTATGAAATTATTAGTTGATGTGTGCGTTGAGGTCAAGCATCTAGAAGATGAAGGCAAAGGTTTTGTAGCCAGTGTTCGTTCAAGACGATATAATATATTAAATGAAGAAGACGTATACAGAGCAATGAATAAAGATGGCATCAGGTATATGGAAATTAGCGTAGAAACAAGAAATTTTATAGGTCTGAATTAAAGTTGAATAAAATAGAAACATTTCATTATGATAAGTATGACCCGACAAGAGCAGGTCAATTTATTGAATTGCCTAGATGGATTGCTTTAAAAAGGCTTGTATTAACATCAACAAAATGATGACTTTTGTTTTAAATACTGTGGTTTATGCAATGTTTTGAGTTATCTAAAATTATAACCCAGAACGATTGTGCAAATACAAACCCTTTGAAAATGATAGTATAATTAAATGGGAAGGTGTTAGTTTTCCTACTTCTAAATCCCAACTATATCAAGTCTGCTTGAATTGATCCCCTACAAGAGGCTTGCTTTCCCTGAAGCGTCCCAGTGTTGTGGCGATTCAACTTCTCTTGCTATATAACCTCAGCGCCCCGCGGCGCTTTGGGGTTATGCAAACCCTAAATGCAGCCTGAACCACGGGCGGGGCGGGGGGGGGGGGGTGGAGAGACCCTAAACCTTACGCCTGAAACCTAGCTCAAACCTAAACCCTAAACCCGTACTATACCTTACTCACAAACCCCCAACGGTGGGGGGGGAGGCTCTTCTTACTGTCGGCTCCCCTAGCCCAAGAACTTGGAGCTTTGGATGCGGGATCTGGAAGGTATCATGAAGCCATACAGAGCTGAATTCCCAAGGCTCGTGTCCACACAGAGCGCTGCCGCATCCACAACCGTCGAGAGGAGGAGGGAGGTTTCGAGGCTCTGTCGAGGTTGAAGGTCGAGGAGAGATTGATTGCAGCGGGCGAAGTTTGCAAGTGCGCTTTCAGTCGCAGAGGATGGAAGGGATCCATGTAGTACTCTCTGGGTTCAGATGGGCGGAAAACTCACGCTGTTGAACGCTATTTTGCTAAGCGCACCATGAGACTCAAGCGCTTTGGGGGGGGGGGGGGGGGTGTGGTGGTTTATTTCACGCATGGGTTCTTACTTGGACGCATCGGTCCAAGACTTTTGTAGGCTGTGACGCCGCACTTATGAAGCGCTGGGCAGTCTGCTGTCCTTTGGCTAAGACTTCGATCTCAGTTCTTGTCGACTCACGTCCAGGAATCCACCATCAGATTGCTGGCGTGCTGTGTCCAACAGTACAGAGATTGTGCAAGCCAGTCGTTTCCAGGCAGGTTTGTGTTGGCCCATCTTAATTTGACCCACGTTCCCGCAGCTTCCATCGCCACCAAGCTCTCGGCTCGTAGACGGGGCGACTTGTCCGGTTGAGCTGTGGAGTGGGCACCGACTCGAATTTAGCATCCACCCATTCGCTCGGGCTAGGATTCTGCAGGCGGATTCACGGATTCGTGTCCAACCCAACACACCCCGAAACATACCCCGTAACATACCCCCGAAATTGCAAGTAAAGTAGCTCATGATGCCGCGAAACATGCCCGAAACCTTTCCCGAAACATACCCCCGAAGCATACCCGCGAAACATACTCTAATCCAAACACCTGTCGCCCGCCCCCCCACCCCCCCCCCCATTATCGAACAAACCCTTGTAGCGACAGGACAGCACTTCACGGAGTCCTTGAGATTGTATAGGTCCGGATGGGGCTTGGTCTTGCAAAATGTGGAAAATGTGGGTGGTTCCAATTCCAAACTTGTTCCAGATCGCCGGAAGACGGATCCTCCATGGCAGGGATGCCTGCTCAGCTGCCCACAGCACACCATGAGACTCCAGCGGGGGGGCACAGTCTATCACACGGAGAACCATTGGAGACATCACGAAACAAGCTTTATTTACAGACATTGTGCCTGTTAAGAACAGGTTGGGCAGTCCCACGCCGTGCCTTTCTCAACAATTTTTGCTACTACAAACCTACCCACCACTCCCCCCCCAACGCTGCCGGGGTCAGAGGACGGCCGCTTACGTGGCGAAAATGAACGAGGTGGGAGTTTCCAAGGAATCACACCGCACAAGCCGTCAAGATGATTGGTTGAAGATCCCAACACCCGAACGGCCCTAACTTGAATTCCTGGAATCTGAACCCTGTAACCCTACCTGGACTTTTTTGGAGGTGCTGAGGGCCGAAACCCAGACCCTGGGGCTCTACACTCGCGATGCCTCGACGAGCAGGCACGATAGCTCACGACAGCCTCTTTCGGAACATACGGAGTCAAGATGAGTCAAGCATGGGCTTGTGGTTTGTGGCCCCGAAATGCGAAGCCGCCCTGTGAAACCTCTCGTGCCGCCAATTCAAGTAGTCCACCCACGCCCATTGCAGGGAGGTAAATGATGAACCATGGGACCATGGTTCCTTCTTGGAGGGTGAACTAGCTGCTAGCATCTGCTAGCTTGGACCAGCGCTTAGACTTCGAGCACTCTGGGCTCTGGGCTTTTTGGGCTTCGGGCGTGCCGCCCGAAGCAGTGCATCGCCAGATGAGATACAGCGCTTCATGATATTCAGGATAGTCACAGTGTTCGTCGAAGTATCTATCCAGATGTTAACTACAACCATGAGGTTGAAGGGCTTGGTCCCTGGACAGGCTTCGCCAGTCCAAGCTCTCACAACGTGCTCTACAGGACACGAGCAAGTTCTCAGCGTTTACGGTGGTCGAGCAGTGAGAGCTCAGGGAAAGACATTTCACAGCCTTGAAACTCCAGAACTTCCAGCGTTTTAACCGAAACAAGCCTTAAGCCACCCTCAGTCCAGAATCGACAACAGATAAACCCCAATCTCCTTTACACAGAATCCGATAAACCATGCCATGCCGGCACATTCAGGCAGAAGTAGCGAGATCAGTTTTGGAGGTCTCTTTTGTCAGGTCTTATCCTAAGGACTGACTCCGACCTTGAAAGCACCCCGCTATAACAGCCGGAGTCGGCCTAGTTTGCCTTCTGCGTCCAGCGGATGTTCTGCCGTTTTCGGAGGATGACCTGAGGGAGCTCTCGCTCAAGTTTGCCTTGCGCACGCTGGACGAATCTTGGTACCTCTGTCTTGGATCCGTCTTCTCTTTTTTAACAACGGCCATGGGCATGGGTGTGTGTGAGCACGGTTTAAGGCCCCAACATATCTGACGCTGAAGCCCAACTCTCTGCCTCAGGAGACTGTGCTGTCGGATTTGTGCCTTCCCGGAAGAGCGAAACTCTTCAGGTGGAACTTGCGCAGCAGCCTGGATCGGTACCTCGATGCCTACGATGTATATCTGAGGCTTTCGGCGGGGGAGGTGGGGTTGGGTTGAGGTTCTCATGCCTGCGTAATGGCACGTCCCCATCTCAGAGTTTGGAGCCGGCAATGCTTGTTTCGTGTTTGGCGCTGCCGCACTGTGCGAAGGGTTGTCGTTGCACACGGTGAAGTTCATCGGGCTGACATGGCTTCGTGCTGCCCAAGTCAATTCGTCACGCAACATGCCTTAAGTTCGCCTGCATGGTGCCCGACGGAGAGTCCCACAAAAACATTGACCAGCAACATGCCAACTGTAGCTGCCGAATGGCAGTCCCTGTCCCGTCGATCCTAAATCAAGGCGCCATGGACACCCTGAACATTTACAGGTATCCTGAAGTTCGCTTGATTCCAACATGTTCTAACCATCTCTAGAAGGTATATCGCCCCACAATGCCACGTGCACATGAATTCCGAGCCAGAACTCAACTGCTGTCGGAGGTCATTCAAGCAGGCCGTGAGCATGCTGGACAGGTACACGCAATGCGGTGCGACGTTCAAGGAAAGGCCATGCCACATTTCAAGCCACGCTACGACTGTGCGGGGGGGGGGGGGGGGTGAAATACACCAGTGAACCTGATGAGTTCAGACTCCGGCACAGGCTTGACTCACAGAGCTTGGCGATGCTTGTTCTTTGGCCTGTGAGTGCGATGGTACTCAGGTTCCTTTGCCCATGAGCCCATGAGCCGCCAGGACCTGAAGCAGGCTTACTCCGCTTCCAAAAGGGGCCATGATCTGGAGCAGCAGACATTGCGCGAGGCAGAATCTCAGACCGGCGCTGGCAAGTGCATGAAGTGTTCTGTTTGGTTGTATTGGGGACAACTGTCTTTTCGATCAACCTGAACATGGAGGGACCTCATTGCGGGTTCGCAGTGCATGGCAAAACGTCTCGGTACAAGAGCATAAAACAGGTCAGATCAGCTCACCATTCACTTGTCGACTCTTGAAGACTCTTGTCGGAGGATTGTGTCAGTCGCCACTCTGTGGCCCATGGGAGGCTTGGACGGCCGCTGTGCCCGCCATCGGGCTCATGGCCGCTCAGGTTGTGGATACCAGGACTTCAGCCGAGCCATAAATCCACATCGATCTAACCTGAAGCTGCGCCCTGACGCTGAAGTAACCGCTTCCTTTCCTACAGAAAGTGATACCCTTTCAACCCTAAGCCCCAGATGAAACCCGCGCAGTGCCAGTGCCAGGATGCTCCAGGAATTGGCCATCGATGACGCGGCCGAACGGCGAAAGAATGAACACATACTTTGGAGGTTTCAGAAGTCGAATAATTTTCACTGGGGTGCTACAAGGGGAGGTGCCAGGTCGTTGGGAGAATTCCGGATAGCCTTTGGCTTCCTTTGAAAGGCAACCCGGGCCTACCTATCGAAGGCCCCGGGGTAACCTGAAAGGATCGGACCGGTCCAGTGGCTTCAGTAAGGACCTCTTGAAGACATCTCCTCCCAATTTTCCGCTTTTAGCCATTTGAGGCGAAGATGATGGCAAAAATCACGGCGGACGGCAAGAACGCGCAACGCCTTTGCCAGAAGGACGCGGCGCTTCTCCTCGACATCGCGCAGGCAGCCTTCAAGCAAGGCCTGTTGCAAGCAGACATGATTCCACGCCGCCGACTCTAGTTGCAGCGCGCCCGTTTTGCGGGAAGCACAGAAGCGTCGCTGCCCCGTAGGAATCACAACACGTCTCCATGGCATGGCTATACTCCTACGGCCGAATAAACAGAGGGTCGCAGTTCTTAACGTTCCGAAGGTCTCTTCGCGCAGACTGTGTGGCAGTTCCATACTCTCTTCGACGAGATGACGATGCTCAGACGCAGGCCTCTTTCAAAGAAAACGAAAAGAGGCGATTTGCACCCTACGCACCTTGGGACCTTGAGGTCTTAACTGTTAGTGTCTGTACATGTCTATACAGTCTATACATGTCTAGAATGGTTAACGAATGTAAGGAGCTCGCAGGAGTCAAGACAAATCTTGCCGAGCCTCTCGAAGCGTGAAATGAGAGGCCCAGGCCCAAACTTCCAGAGTTCCAGAGCCAGGTTTGCTCGAAGCAGATCGGTTCCAGATGAAACGGCGCTACACGCAGCTGAAGCAGCTTGGGGAACTTGAAAGGGGTGTTTCTGTCACTTCTTGCAGGCAATGGCGCTGGGAACGGAACACCGTGGGGAAAGACCTGTTGGAAATGCAGTGGGGATATGGGGTTACAGTTTAGGCTTCAGGGTTTGTAAGGGTTTAGGATGGTTTAGGTTCAAAAAAGGGTTTTAGGGTTTAGGAGTCAGTGTTCTGTGTTCCTCACAGACTCGCCCCACACTCGCCGAATCTCGCCGACACTTGGGGGGTTTTGCGATAACGGGGACCCCAATACCATAACAGGGAAACTGATGGAAACTGTTCCCAATTCGACCGACAGATTACTGCCCTCAAAGCACGGAGGATCGGCTGGCGGGGGCGGTCCTCGCTGTTTCCATCAACGACACTGTCTTGGAGTTCCCGGGTTAACCTTAGCACTGTTGGGTCTTGCAAGGAATTTGTTGCTGCTCGAGACGCTCGCGTCTCTGGTGTGTCAAAGTACAGCGCGTACAGCCACTCAAGGTTAGGTGCGTGCATGAAGAGTATCGCCTATGCAATTTCTGCTCGTGTTCTTGCGTATCCAGCATTCACAGTTGCTTCGATCTTCACTTGCTGTGGCAGATTGGCACAGCAGCCTGACAACCCAGGCAGTGGTTACAGTGGAGCAGCAGAAATTGCCCAAGCTTGTTGCAAAGTGACTCCAATCTCAATGAAGCTCGCGATGAATGGGGGCAGTCTGGCAAGAGTGGCAACAGCCAAAATGGCTATGGCCAAAACGGCTATGGTGCTCATTATGGCCATTCTGGGTGGTATCAACCATGGTGGTCCAAGGATCTCATGAAGCAGCACCAGTACATAATGCAGCAGCAGGTGGTCCTGCATGAGAACACCAGCGAGACCTTGCAGGAACTCATGAAGCAGCATCAGTACATCATGGAACAGCAGGTGGCCCTACATGAGAACACCAGTGCAGCCCTCACGAACATCACTCAACAGCTAGATGTGTTGACCGCGGCCCTGGTCCCGCCCTCGACGAGTCCGATACCCACTCCTCCTCCTGGACAATGTGAGACGGACTTGCCGTTGACAGCGCCTGCGCCTCGCCTGCATGTGTATGTAGCTGCATGGACAGCCCAAACCTTTGAACGAGCTTTTGGAACACGGGCACCAGATTTTCAGGTCGACCTGTAAACGCCGAATCCGGCGACAGACTCTTCCTTCAGCTTCCTTGTTCCTGATCGTTTGTGCTTGAGGATGTGGTCCGTGCATGCCGTGTAGAAGCGTAGCATTCCACCCAGACCCCACACAGTGCTCACCCACCTGCCTTCATCCCACCGGACATCTCCCCTTCGAAAACGGCAGGAAGCATTGAATCCAGTTTCCGCTGGGCTCTTCTCGAAGGGACCGCTTTTGTTTTCGGATCTTGTGCTTGCAGTTTTGTGATGTTTTTGTGAGCTTTGCCGCTGCAAGCTGTGAGATGTCTCGGAGACAGGGTGCGAGGTCACCCAAGAGTGTCCGGTTTGCAGTGCAGGGTCACCCAAATTCCAGTAACTCAAGATGCAGCAGATTCGCAATTCACGGCATCTTTACCGCCAAGCAAGCAGGCAGCTGCAGGCAAAGTTTCCCTTTTGACAGGGCAGGACATGCTAGAGCAGTCACGTAGCTATAGTGGTTCCAAGACATTGGCCAGTTCCATCGGTTGTCTGGGAGCAACGAAACAAGATGGACCTTTCCTCCTTCAAGATTATCCAATTGTGCTGGCCGATGTTTCAGTTTCCTGTATTAATGACTGCTCTAGCATGTTCAGTCCTGTCAAAAGCGACACCTTGCCTGCAGGCACCAGAGGAGACAATCAAGAAATCGCGAGAAGCCGGACGTAACGGACTGCTTGAAACAGCACAACAGCCGTGCTGCAGCTCTGTACGGTCTTTGTGCTGTCAAAGTAGCCTCGAAAGTCTAGGGCCGTTGGATGCACACGTTCCGAGAGCAGGAAGGTCCTGTCTGCTGCTGCCTTGGTGTAGAAACCTAAAGGACCCATGGATAGAAAACTCTGCCGCCGAGGTGTGCCAGGATTCGGCGACGCCCTGCAACCTCCCGATGAGCAACAAGATCAATGACATGGCTGCCACGGACCAGATTTTTCCCGGCTGCAAACTTCTTGAGGAAGTTCCCCAGGCAGGGGTCGGCCGAGATGTGATGTGAATGCTACGTGCAGTTCTTGTTTCGGCACGGCTTTGTTACGGATGTTTTTTCTGGAAGTTCGGATAAACCTTTCGCCAACAGGAGCTCTTCAAGTACTGCAACGATGACAACATCACAAAGTCAGTGACGATTGGCGCTTGCAGCAGCACGCTGCCCTTCCAGGCACGGTCGCAACAAAGCCACGACATGGGCTCAAAGTTTTGCTTGCCTGCCAAGTCACTGCAGAAAGAGTGACAGTTCCGTAGAAAAAAAACACCACCCACAGCAGAAGAACATGTGTTGCGTTGTTGAACCTGGTTGACTCAAGCCGAAGCAATGTCCACGCAGGGCAGAGTGCTCGGAAACCGTACGAGCGGCAGCTGTACAACTGAAAGTCCAAAGCGCAGTGAGCATAGTAATGCATAGTACGAGATGCGAGAGAGCAAAGTAGCAAGACAAAGCTTGGAATCATTGCCGTGACTGCACGCCCTGTATAGGTTCAACTGTAAATGGTCCCCGCCCTAAATCTCATAATTTTTCTAGACCTGAGAAACCCCTAAGAGACCCCGAAACTCCTGGGAACCCACCAGTAGGAGCCTCTGAGCAAGCCCAGGCTGGGCGTTTGGAACGTTCTGTAGATACCCACGAACCACGACTTGGCTAGAAAGGGAGGGGGTTAATTAGAAGGCCCCAGAAACCCAGAACTTCCCAGAAACCTCTGCAACTTTTAGGTGACACTGGGAGCTTTCCTTTCGTCGAACACATCCTGCCAACGTCGAGGCCGCGGACTGAGGACTGCTCTGAACGGATTTTTGCTCTGCGAATATTCCTTACTTTTGTGTATGGCGCCATGGCCCCCCATTTAGGCCCCCCTTTTTGTTGCCTTCGAAGAGTTGCCTAGCTGCCTACCGACTCCTTCCCGTAAGCATTCAACCTATCTTCTGGAATGTGCATGTTGTCGTCACAGAATTGGTACGTCTGGAAGTGTTTCAAAAGAAGGCCCAAGCCCCCAGTTTCGTGCAAACGTGGAGCCTGTCGCCGTCTCCCTACGTCCATGTGGCGTTGTAAGGAGATCAGGGGCCACACCTGTAAGGGATTCACAATGTTTCACGCCCCAAAGATTTCTCAGGCGGTGTTTGGACCCTCGTGACAGCACGGGCATTGCACCTCTGAGCTGAGAATCTGGGATGTGACGTTCTGTGTCTTTCTGCCATTTCTTCCAACACCACTCCTACTTCTGCGTTGCGTGAAAATAGACAAAGACCACACAAGACTTCCGTCAAGACTTCCTGCATCCGCCGCAAACCGTTTATGACCTGCTTTGCTATGCTGCGTTGCCATCATTATGGCCTGCAACATCCTGCAACAGAAGTAAGCTTGAAGCCACCGAGGCTGCGTAGGCAACAACGGCAACGTGTGTGGTTCGTTCTGGTTGGCCGGCTCCGCCGACCCACGCGCTGCTACCTGGGTGGAAATGGCTGCTCTGTAGGGTCTGTAGGGTGTATGAGTTGCAGCAGCGATTCGAGTCTAGGGCGGTGTGCGGGCTTGTTGGGCTTAGGACCTTGCCAGGCTATTCAGAACATTCAAGGGACATGAAGCTGCACATGGGTTTGGTAGCCATAGAGTCCAAATGAGTCCAAATCCCCAACCTAAACAACCAGTGGGTTTCGATGGGCACTTACCATCGTTCGAAGTCATGAGCCTCATAATTACCATGGCTGCTACTACAGCAACCCAATGCCCGCAGCCCTCAACCCCAAACTTGCAAGCAATGGATCCTTACAACTTCCATCTGTCAAGGGCCCACACTCTTCTTCATTGTATGCTCCAATCCTGCGTTCCCGACCCTACGCCAATAGTAAACCAGCAGTAGAAAGTGTTCCTTGAGACATGAGAATCTCCAAGTCGTTCTAACATTGCAGTATGCACAGTGAGTGCAGAGTACATTCGACTGCGCTGGTGCCTTGCATAGCCTGATTCCGGAGTAGCCCTCACCAGCCCTATCCCAAGCCCTGCAAACTGCCTGAACCCTGAACCTTTTTTACAGATGTCAAAAGCTGAAACTGGGCTGCTCCGGGCTAAGATCATGACTTTCTCGGTCGCAGCCGCAGACTGCGTCTACATCATGCAGGCACCTTATCAGCAGCCCCCAAGACCTTTAAATCTTGCGACCTGAGCACTACGTGTGGGGAAGGCAAAAGCAGCAACAAGCAAGTCAACCAAGTGTCCGGGCCCGTCGGACAAAACACCTTTCCCCCTTGTTCCCCCCGAGTACGTTTTCTCAACTCCCGGTTTGCGAGCCCCAAAAAGAAAGGAAATAAAGTACCGACAGTGTTGAATCGTGTTCAGGAATCCTGCACGGAGGTGTGCCGAGGCTCCATTCTCCAGGTTTCTATACTCACGAGCACCCTAAGCTGGGTTTTTGGGCTGTTAGGATTTAGGAGTTTTTTGGTTTGAGTGCTTAGGGTGTTAAGGGTTTTGGGCTTTTGGAGTGTGGCTTTGCTGGCTCAGGTTTAGGTTTTCTCAAGAGGGTTCCCATTGCCTCCAGAGACTCGACGAAATCCTTCGACAGGGACTCGATGGTCGGCAGCGGAAAAAAGCGAGCATATCCTGCTCTAATCCTGACGCCCTTCTTGAACTCCGGACATGGAACCCATGGTTTAGGGTTTATAGGGTTTATAGGGTTTATAGGGTTTAGGGTTTAGGGTTCCTCCAGGCCCCGTTCCCGTTTGGAAATGCGACATCGACCCTGGAGATCTCGCGGGGCACCCAGCTGAGGGTGGCGATTTGTCGGTGATAATCTGATAGGGCGTCGGGCTTAAGGCTTAAGGTCAGGGTGTTTATGGCGGTGTTTATAGAAAACTCGCTTTTGGGACTCAGGGTCCTTGCATTTGAACAGCAGTGAAATCGTTTCTGGGTCCAGGTCCGTGCCAGTACTTGTCAACTGAGTGGCGGGTAATTCATATGAGTCCATGTTGCTCCGGCCAAAGGACAGCCGGAAGTTGAAACCAGGCCTCGTTCTTGAGCTCCGTTCCAATTTAAACACGTGCGAGGGCTCGAGAAAAATCCGATGACTCAGAGATCAGCAGTGTTCTCGACGGTCTGCAGGTTCATCTGGGGACAGCGAAGCCTGCAAACGCAAAGCACACGATGCAGAGCTTAAATTGGGCTGCGCCGCAAGAGTGGGAACCGAATTTGTTCGCTTTCCGTGTTTGTCTTAGAGAAAGGGCGGGTAGCAGCAGCGTGATGTTAGCCATCAAGACACTGTCAGTTATCCTGGCCAAACGCCTGGCTAAGACCAATTCTTTCACATGGCGGCGGTACGCCGGCTGCTGCTGTGGTCGTGGCTATGGCTTCGGGCCATTGCAGAGGAGGAGGATCTCAATGTGAAACCTGCTGGTTCTTAGTAGGGCATGGGGGATGAGGCACCATACAACCAACTAAGGGTACATATGGTACCTAATTCCCTCGCATTCCGTACTAATAACCAGTAGGGAAGGTTTTCAGGCTTAGGCAAAGAGAATGATCTGAGCAACAAGCTCCATACAAAGACGAGTGCCCAAACATCCTCAGGGCTTCTTCCTAGAGTTGCTGAGGTTGGATACGATTTTCTGTTCCGATAGCCTTTCCCGGACTTAAAAATCACTCCACGTGCAATCGGTTCGGATCGGCAGCTTTGGGGTTAGGAGAGCATGCTCTTTTCGTAGTCTGCCATCATAAGGCCCAGCTAGACAGCCACAGGAAGTTGCGCAATCAGAGGGTCCAGCTACGTCCTCATTTGGTTAAATATACTCGAAAAGCTAAAGGCATGGGTCTTCAGACTCAGCAGGACGCTTCCTTGCTCTCCTTCAAGAGGGAGCGTGCCCAAAGCGGCAGGTTCCGGTCAGGAGACTACCGGTGTCGGATTGAGTGGTGCAGTATCTGGGTTCGAGGAATTTCGGACATATAAGGTTTGTGTTTGTTGCGGCATGTTCAGCACGCGACAATCCTGCAACCGCATCTGCATAGTCAGAGCCGAACCGCTTTCGTGCGTTGGCATGCTGTGCGCACCTCGCGCAGGCGCGTTGACCTACGAGTGGGTCGAGACAGGGCCAGGATATTGCCGAGACATCTATGGGGAGAATCCGTGGCAGTATAGCGTCTCGTGCGTCGGCAAGACTAAATGCAAGAATCAATGCACTGCCCTGAACTGCGTTGGCTACGCTTGGTCAAAGACACCCGAGCTGGACTATGATGGCTGCCAGACGCAAAAGAAGGCAAGATGCGTTATGTACACGGGCCTGGGAGAGGTTTCGCTTTTCGCATCCCCACCTACGATCTACACCTGCTACGCCCGGAGGCCGCAAGCCACAGGCAGGGTTCAAACGGCACTTGGAGCGCCCACAACCTACTGGTTCTCCACTGCCCATATGGTTCTTAGAAGGGAGTGGGGGAAAGAGGTACCATCTACAGCCCTTTAAGGTTTCCCTCATTCCCTACTAAAAACCAGTAAGATCAGTAATATAATAGTTGTGAGAGTCGCTATTGTAGCTCCAAGACTCCAGGGCTGAAAGAACCCTTGGGAAAGGTGTTCCAGCGTGTCCTGCGGGCTCTGCCTACCATCACACCGGCTTCTGGCTCGGTGGTGAGGTCGTGACTTCCCCGAAGTAGCAAGGGAGTTTTGGGAGCTTCTTGGGAGCTTAAGGCTACCTGGGGTAATAGTTTCAAGTGGGAGTTTGAGCTCTTTGAGCTGGTCTCTGGACTCTTTGCCGAGGTGTCCGAGTCCGATATTTCCTCTTGCCTGGCAGCCTGCTCTGGGAGTGCGACGTGCTACGCCTTTGCCTGGGTTGAATTGAGCACGTGTGCCCCTGGACTATCCAGCAGCCTTTTTACCAGTGTTTGCCACATATTGATACATATTGGGAACCGAAAGTTAAAGTTGAGAAGGCGCAAAGCCCTCAAAAAGCCCTCAAAGCCCTCGGTGAGCGGCACCCAATATGCCAAGATATGCCACCACACGTTTGGACAGCAAGTTATCTCTGAAATGTCCTCATGTCAGGTCCTCTACACTTCGGTGGGTACAGCCATCAGCGACCTCAGTTCTGTCGCATGCACCTTGGCCTCAGGGACTATGCTTGATGAGTTCTGTTCTTGAGGCCGGCAGCGTGCCGCTTTTGGAACTGCTGTACTGCGCGTTTCGGATTGTTTTGATGACCGCACGGTTCAACCCCCTGAACATCCACAACCACTCAGTCACGAAAGCTAGCTCCTTGGCGCTTGTGGGAGTTGTCGTTTACAACCTTTCTCTCCAATGTCTCAGGTAATTCAAAAACCGACCCTGGGCCTTAACAGGCATGAAAATCGAGTAGGTAGGCCTCCCCTTTAAGGCCTCTTGTTGCTTGTTGGAACGCAGCCGAAAAACAAACAGCATTTGGCGTTAGGCCAGCAACAACCGTCAAGTACCGACAGACGCTTTCAAACGAGATCGACAGACATTCTTCACCAATCGCGATCTTGAAATTTCTTTAGTGGCACTTTATCAGCTGTTCACACCTACGGGAGGCATCAAGCCCGTCCAGGGCGACCAGCCATGTTTCGACAACTTTTGGCAAGACACGTCGGGAGCGACTTGCAGAGACTACGAGCCTTTGCGTTAAGGCAGACCTTGGGCCTTTGGCTGACTGTCAGAACACGTCCCCATTGAAGTGGCACGTCTTGCGCAACACCCGAGAATCCTTCCAAGCCCAAAAGGACATGTCAACGGTGGCCTGGGGAACCCTGATGCTGCCCGTCGCAAAAAACA
This sequence comes from Symbiodinium natans, assembly GCA_905221605.1. Classification (NCBI taxonomy): domain Eukaryota; class Dinophyceae; order Suessiales; family Symbiodiniaceae; genus Symbiodinium; species Symbiodinium natans. Next base: position 243,686 of record CAJNDS010000032.1, read on the forward strand.
ACCACAACCACTCTCTGCTGAACTGAAACTTCCCGGTTGGGGCAACCCAAGCAACCCTGTAGCCAAGCCGGTTCCAGGCGGACTCAAGGCTCATCCCGAATAGCGTGGACAGTGCAAGGTACGATTCTGTATATCCAGCTCTGGTAGAACTGGTAGAACCCCTAAGCCCGAAGCCTCCTAAACGTACTTTAAAAAACGAACGATACCCTGAGCCCTCCGAAAGAATCAACCAGTAGACTTCTGAACCTGACTCCCCTGAAGCTTTGGAATCCCTGAGACCGCCCGAGACCCTCAGCCGTGAACTGGGAATCTCAGGAAGTCAAAGCTTACTGCACCCCGTACGGCCGCTACGGGACAGGCTGGGCCCGGGACCGTTTCCAGGTATGCAGGTGGCGGCGACAGTTCAGGGCAATTATAGGCCGTCTTCCTGCGCTTCGGACTAGGCGTGGGGACGGTCTTGTTGGAGGGCTGTAGAGGCACAGTCCAGTTCCAGCTACACCTGAACTCTACGAACACTCCAATCCAAAGCATTAAATTTATCTTGAAACCAAAAGAGTCCTGAATCCCGGAGCCCTCATTTGCCAAGGTTCCTACGACACCTTCCGCACATTTGCCTGGAACGGGCTTTCAGCTGCGGGCAGCTCGGACATGTCTTAACAGAGCCCCTTCCTGGACGTCCTGTCGCTTTGGTTGAAGGGAGGACTTCACTTGTGTGGCAAGCGCCACAGAATAATTTCACCGCTTCGAAGGACAAGATGCCGAGTAGCCGCGGGGTTTTCTGAGATCCATGGGGCGTTTCGCAAAAGAACACGGACACCGGAAGGTGCTTGCTGTGCTTGTGGTGGCGGATCAACTGCCAAGCCTTGCGCCGACTACACCACAAAGGTGGGGCGGCAGGGGGAACCACGGGGAACCTTCCACCCTCGTCAGAGGTTCTAAACGAGAAATCCCAAGAAGCAGCTCAACAGTTATCAATTGCTGGGGTTCCAAGAACGACAGTCCTAGTCAAACCCCAAACCCTCAACTCTCAACTGCCACTGCAGTTCCTCGCTTGTTGGATTTCCTTTGCGGCTTGGCAGCTTTGTTTCAGGAACAGCTTGCTGTGTGGCCTCGCGCCTATGTTTGAGCTGCCCCTACTCCAACACTTGGGCCGAATCGAGATTGCTTAGGATGGGTCAGCAGACCACCAACCCTTTTTGTCAACAGTCCTGGCACAAGGATGCTCAGGACTACTTTGACTACTTTCATCTCTAGCGGCCCTCACTGGCTCAAACCACGACCCGCAGTGTCATCCATAGCGTGTAGGGAAGGCGACACAAGCTTCGTATGTGAGCGGGCCTGAGACTGCATGTTGCGCCACACAGCGGGCAGTGTTTTTTCTAGACCTAGTTGTTTTTCACGCCGCCCACAGAAGCAGCCGTGGTAACGTCTGTGTATAATTTGTACAATAATGTCTGACCCTCGATAATAGTTTGCGTTACGTCGGTGGCACGTCCTGTAAGAAAGAATAAAGGAATAACAGGTATCAACGGAATTCAAGGAAAAGAGCCAAATGAAGCAAATGTCAATGGGGGGTCCTGGCACTGTGGCACTGTCAGGAGAGCTGCCCTTTGCGATGCCAATGGCAGGTTCTGAGCGCTGCCAGCGGTGTCTGCGTCTACGCTGAGGTACTCTTACAGCAGAAGGGCAGCAAGGCCTCATTTTAAAAAAGTGCTCATTTTTTGCTTTTGCTCCCATCTTTACAATATTTAACAATGCACAGACTGCACAGAGCATGAAGCTGCTTCGAACGTTGCTCCGAGGCAAGTCTTGCGATCCAGACGTTCCAAGTCACATGCAGGGCCGCGTGTATGACATCGCTGGCTGCCAGCACACCACTCAAGGGCAACAACCTCCAGTCAACTTGTACGTCTGCGATTATAGCAACATAAGTCTCAGTGGTACATGTTTTGCCTTTTTTCTCAAGCCTCCATACAAGATGTCCTTCAGCGGTGGAGATATGCATCGATTCAGTTGCCCTGCTTGATGACTCAGAGATCTGGATGAACGGCCATTTGCTGAGGTGACAACTGTGGCATTTGCCGCGAGGGAGCTATCAAGCCCGACACAGCAGGTTGCTCACTGTACCCAGGCAGTCCGTGACTTTGTTTTCTGGAAGGTGGACTGCAGCTGAGGGGTTTCAGGGCTCGTCATGGAGCAACTTCACGCATCCAAGGTACAAATTCGAGCAGCAGACATGTTCGACAGGCTTTGTGTGTCCGGACGACTACGAGCCGAATCCCGAAAACGTCAACTCCACCACCTTGACCCGGAGTGAATGCTGCCAGAAGGAGGGCCCGAGAATTCTCTAAAACTTGTTCTAAAAGCTTGTAAGATGCATAAGTGCTGTCGCCTGTCACCAGGAGTGCCTGACATTTCCTTCCATCTTGTGCCCCGTTGGAAGATGCCAGAAGCTTGGAAGAAACCGAGCGCAACAAACGCTAGTTGTAGCACCCAATCTTCGCATGGTGTCTTTGTCACTTGGTTATGCTCGCACAAATCACGGTCAGTGAAGGATCGCGGGAAACAGTTGTCGAAAGCTTTCTGGGAACTATGTGCAAACATCTCCGGATGAAGACTGCTCCCCGGACCGTCCTGTGCCAGATGAAGAAAGCTGTCAGCTCGGTGCCCTCAGCTTGCGGTATGGCTTTGGAGGAGCCTTAAGATGAGTTAAGAATAGTTCAGACTTTCAAGAGGGTTTTGGTTGGGAAGATGAGTAGGGTCTAGTAGGCCTCCAGCTACAGCTACGCAGCTACTTTTCAGGAACTGCCAGTTTTGCACTGCAGCCGAACGGATGCATCGTGGTGGATCGAACTTGCTACTTCAACACCATGAGCCTCCGATGTCCACTCTTAAGACAAGACTTTTTTTGCCTCTGGACCCTCTGGAGTCGAAAACGACAAACTCGACAAACGTTCAACTGCGAGGTTTTTCATTAAGTTGCAGGGCCCACATTGTCAAGCACACCTGAGGAATCACTCCAGTCCTGTCTTCAACTCGAACACTTCAAGGGTGTGCCTGGCAACGCCACAAGTGCAGCCGACCCCCGGCTACACTGAGGTGTGTACTGACTGCCGCTGCGAAACCCGGAGGATCATCGCACCCGTCGATGAATCGGACGCATGCCGACAGCTGTGCGATGTAGACATTGACTGCTTCTTCTTCAACTACGACTACCAAAATCTTAGCTGCTGGGCTTGCCCAGAAGACTACGGCAACGAGGTGTTCCCATACACAGGTTGGATGCCAGGCTGAAGTTCAGGTTAAATCCGCTTGGCATCCAAAGTTAACTCAAAGCCAGCATCTTTCCTTTTTGGAGTCTTAGGGGGCCATGGTGCGCCATGCATCTAAAGTTGTGAAACACCAGTCCGCAGGTAGTTCCCGAGCCAGGTGGCAGACGCGCTCTCCTCCAAACGCTTCAAATATCATTTTACGAGACAGAGAAGAAATGGACCTTCACCTCTATAAGAAGCCACGGGAGGGCACATCCACACGTCCCTCTTTCATGAGAGGAGCGCACCAGCACATAGCGCATCGCGTGAGAGGATGCACAAGACACATTCTAGGCAAAGCTGTGATAAGCTGCAGAGGTGAGCCAAAGAGAGCAGCCAAAGAATTCGTGCTGGCAAACCTTAAAGGAAGTGACCCCAGCATGCGCATGAGGTGCCAATAGCAGCGCGTGTCTACTGCTCACGTTGTCGGTGCCAAGGATCTACGAAAAGATTCCTTGTGGGCAGCTGCAAACAGAGGCGGACTGCCCCACGACCCGCTGCGTGTGGAACGGCTTTTCCTGCAGCGACAAGGAGCGTGGGGTTAAACAGACTCCAGGATGTTGCAGGACTTCGAGCGGGTACTACCGGGTTGCTTCCGGGGATGCGGTGGCAAGGCTTCAGTGGGTGGCCGCCGTCAAATGTCAGTCTCCCACCTTCAGCCCCAACACCCCTCTAAACACTATAGGCACACTATAGTCACATTATTATAGTCCCTCCTAGACTATATAGCTCTAACCTAGGTCTGGGTCCCTAGAGTCGAAAGTGCCCTTGAGGCGGACTGCGGGGGAAACTTGGCAGATATATGACCCTAAGCCCTTCCTAAGCCCCGCAGTGTTGCCGGGCCCACAAAACCCTAAATCTCAGGTGGAAACCCCAACGAACCATTAGCAAAGCTCCAGTCCAGAGCACAAATGGAGGCTGCTGGTTGGCACTCGGATTGCAAACAGAATTGTTTTCGCGCGTGTTGTTCAAGGACGTGTTAGGGTTAGGGTTAGGGCTGCGCGAGCTTGAGAGGTTACGGCATGTTACGGCAAGTTGATAGGGTTCGGGCAAGCTCAGCTTGCCAACGCCACCTTGAAGTCAGCATCGATCGTCAATGCCAGGCAATTCGACACAGGGCCCAGTTGGGAGTACTTTGACTATCTGGGAGACTTGGCACCAAGTCCAAGAGTTCACTGCTGAAGTTTAAAACCTTCAGACTTATCACCTAATGCGACTCAGCTTTCTGCGCCCGAAACTTGGACTGTAAGCACAGTCCCAGAGCTTTCAGGGTGTATCCATCGCGAGCGACGTTGCCTGAAGTGGCAAAGGACGGCGCAGTCGCGAAGCCTGCTAAACTCTTTACAGCCAAGGTCCAGGTCTGTTCCGGCAATGTTCAGAGGGGGGTCCCTTCTGCCATGTTCTGGCTTTGCTTCTGTGGTTATCGCAGCTCCCCATAGGTACTGCGACCATGAGCTAAGATGTGAACCCTGGGGTTTGGTTCTGAACTCAATGTGGACCTGAGTTTCATCCCTGGTCAACGACGAGATGCATATGTGACGTATGTGTGAGAGTCGAGAACCCTACGCCCGAGCTGCGCATTCTCCTGCCCAGGAGAAGGTGGCTACAGAGCGTGGAACAATAACCGAGCTCCGTTCTTCATCAAGACGCAGCTGCAGGGCACCGGCACCATGGTCTTGCTGGTCAGCTACTCTGCTTGCTCTTTGGGACCCTTCATATTTGCGAATGATTGCTCTACATATCATGCTTGGCTCTAAGGCGCTCCTGTTTAAACATGTCCATGAGCTTGGGGCACCAAGGAAATGATTTTGATCGAATCGACAACGGCAGTATCTTGTCTCTGCGTGTGTGATCTAGAGAATCTAGAGGTTCGCGCGGTTTAAGATTCAATGCGTTTGACTCGTCGGAGCCCTGGTCAGATCGAGTGACTGTTTACAAGAACGATGCTGTCATAGCAGTGCTTGGCCCCCTCCTGGAGGCCATGGGCCGAAACCCTAACCGACTTGGAGGTTTCAGGTCGGAGGTTCTGGTTTGCAAGGCCCAGAGTCTGGTTTTTATTGAGAGCACGTGCCGTTCGCAGTTTACGTTGTGAAGACGTCGACCTCTCGGTGCAGCGTGGAAGGTGTTTGTTACCATCAATTATGCTGACGGCGATGAAGTGAAGATCTACGAAGAATTCTCGATTCTGTGGGTGAAGTCCATTGTCTTCGATTGCCAGGTGGGCTTGGAGACTTCAGGATGCCCTTACAATGAACGGCCATGAAGCCAAATTGGACTCAGACTGTGTCCCATGCTGTATCCGCGAGTCCATGATTGGCAAACCTAAACTTTAAAACCTTTAGAACTCATCTGTGAACCTCAACGTCCCTAAATGATAGGGCTCTTGCACAGGCTTGCGCTCTGTACTCGACTCAGGAACTCTGCCTGGTGCTTAGAGGGGTGTTGCAAGGGCCAGCCTCTTTCGGGGCGGGGGAGGGGTGGAGGGGCGAGAGGGGGGGGGCTTGTTTGAGTGTATAATTAGGGACCTTAGTGGCCCTAGAAACCCCCAAATTCGATCGGGTTCACAAATGTTCAGAGGGTGTTCTCGGCAAACGGGAAGCACTTGGCCGCGAGGTCCGAACGGCCGCTGTCAGTGGCTCCCGGTATCCCAGCAGTGCCTTGTGGTCGCTTCGCACAATGATGGAAGATGTAGACTGGTTTGTGCTGCAATGGGGCCCCGCAAGTAGGGTTGAGATGTTGGGCGCTCTTTGTTGATCTCCAAAAAACCCAAGACCCTTGCAACGCCCTAAGTTCGGGGCCCAGGTGTGCGGGTACTACAAGGACCCTGCTGATTGCCTGGCACCAAGAGAAGCTAAGGACTCTAAAGGGCTCCTGGCACGATGCCTCTGACATTTGAGCCAAGGCCCGGTCTCCGAAGGCTGCACCTGGAATCCCTTCGCCCAGACATGTGAGGTGGGCACTCTGAGGGTTCAGCGAGATATCAGCTCTTTTCGCTCATTACAATACTTTTTCGAGCCCAACCAAGCCCCACAGACGGATCCGAAATCGGCATTTGGCAGATTGCAAATCAGAGTTGTATATAATCGGGCCCAGAGAGTCTTGATGCATGCGCTTCGAGAGCTTGGAACAGATTCACCCTTCAAGAGTGAGAGAAAGTTCTTGGTTTAAGGACGGATTGATCGGTGCTAGGCAAAACAGCCTTGGGCTCCTCAGATCCCAAACGAAGAAACGATCCAGATGGGGGGTTTACGACAACGAGGGACCCCTAGTATAGACTCCAAAATCATCGGATCGCCTTATACCCCCAAAGAAGGTCCCACTCATTTCGGAAACCCGCGGATAGGAGCCTGGTGAGCAGGTTCACGAGAGTCTTTTTTTAATTCGACACACCAACGCTGCACTTACTGAGTTCTGGAACCGCCAACCTTTAAATCCTTCAGATTCTGAATCCCGAAGCCTTCGACCAACTTTGGATGCTTCTCTCCAGGCTACTGGGGGGAATGTGAGGCGCTCAGATCGGCTTGTGGACTGGTGCTCGGGTCTTGGAATGCGTGCGCACACGCGGCAGATGGATCGGTTGTGGATGAACTCGTAGTGGAGGATGTCGTGATGGAGGATGATGAAGTTGGTGTGGGGGCTTCACTAGAGCTTG
>CAJNDS010000033.1:0-29479 GCA_905221605.1 Symbiodinium natans
TTGTTTTGAAGTAGATACTTTAGGGTGCAGAGTTGTGTACAAGTGTACAGTGTAGTAAGTGCGCGCCAATGGCTCCTGTCACGCTCACGCAGCTCCGGCGCGCACGCCCAAGCGTCAGGCAATTTGCCTCCAGCCGTGTGCAGTAGTTCACCCTCTCCAGCAAGGTTTCGCTTGCAACATCGAGGATGAGGTGGTACCTCACCGGCAATGGTACGCTGGGGGGCAACACAGCGTTTTGACTGCACTTTCGAATTAACTGGAAGAGTTGCCTTGCGCAAAGGCTGTGGCGTCAGTGTTTCTTTATACAAACCTTCGCTCGCGCCCAGCTTATCTCCGCGACACAGGAATGTACTTTGGCCACAAGGTGTAGAGTTGAATACGGCGCATGCCCAAACCAGCCTTTGCGTAGGCTGCTCTAGTTTTTCAAGGACATCTGGCCGCGCGTGGCAGACATATCTCGAACATATTCGTGAAGCAACCAAATAAATCAGCCAAACACCCCACATCTTGCTACATTGCAGAATTTGTCATCAAGTTAAAGTTTCCACCAAACCTTCCCTGAGCCTGCCTGTTCAAATGGATGAACTTATCAGCATCGTACACCACTCTCTGAACGAACTCACCAAGATTGGGCAAGAGTCTACGGAAACCAGCACCTACGACCGAAGTTTGGCTTGTTCCAAAGCGGGACAAGCTATGATGGCAAATCGGACGGCGGCCGATAGCAAACCAACACACACAAACACAAGAAACATGTCGGCTAAAGCAAGAGTGGGTGCACAGGGGCACTTTCTAAAGTTGTAGCGGATGGCCGGAACGAAAGCTAGTACAGTTGCTCGAGAAGCCACAGGAGAACAGCATCAACCGAGCAGGCAATTGTGAGTTGCAGTACGCGGCCGGTCTACTCTTCGCCAGGAGCGTCAGAGAATCTGCAAGAAAGCCCCTGATTAACCGACCATCCCCAGAGCCATTCCCAGATTACCCAGAGAAGCTTGTATATCCGTGGAGGACTCGCTCGTGGAAGTTTGATCCTGAGCCTTCAGGGCGCTTAGCCTAAGAGCCCTGAGAATCAACAACGCACCTTGGACACCTCCAAAAAAATCAGACAGCGAAGCCAGGCGACGCCTCCAATTTGCACCCACCACAGCTGGACCCCACGGTTGTTCAACCTTACGGTTGGGAAGCGACTCGGCCAGCCCTTAGAAGCTAGCCTTCCTCGTGCCACTAGGGGGGGTTGGCGTTGCCGCGATGGTCGCGATAAGGGAAGGACGCTAGCAAACAAGCGCGCAGCTGCTTGCCAGTCACGCTTGGCAGGGAATTCTCCTCCAGTACTCTAACATACTCTAGTATACCTAGTATATACTCGTTTCGTCTAGTATACTGTAGTATTCTCTAGTATGCTCCAGTATACTCTAGTAGACTTTTAGCACACTGTAGTATACTAGTGTCGCACTCAGCAAGTTCTGCAGGGATCCCGACTGGCCACGGGTTTCGATTATCTCGTGCAGGTGAATGACGTTTGGATGCCTGGTAAAGAAGTTTTGGGTTTAGGGTTATCAGGGTTTAGGGCTTAAGGTTTAGGGGCATCCACAAAGACAAGACAGACTTGGGCCCCAAAATGATGCATCGCCCATGATTACTCCCGGCAACTGCAGTGTTTGTGGGAAGCAGGTGATCTGACTCTTTTCGTTGTGCCTGGCCCCTGTGGCAAGAGGAACACGTAGGTGTATTGCATGGTCCCATTCACACGGATGACGCGAACAGGGCCTTCTGGCTCAAGTGCTGAGTTCTGCGGCGGGCGTGTACGAAAACGTGAAACAGCTTGCTGAATCAAAATGCGTGGCTCTGCTGCAGGGACTGAGGGATGCCGCACAGTTTGGACGATGGGCCACATCGGCCTTTCCTCGTACTCCAATTCTTTCGCATGAATGCCTTGTCACCAATTACCAACTCACCAAACACAGTGCCCCATTCCAGGATCATGCGTCATCAGCTGCGTTGAAGATAGCATCACTGGATACTCGATGAGATGGAGCAAGATTTCCACACGCAGGCCCTGGGAAGTACTTTCGGAAGTGCAAACCGGGTTCAACGGCACCTGATCGACTTGTGAAGCTGAACCTCCTGCATCCCTCGCGCGCCATCCGTTTCCTGCACTTTCACAGATGAAGACACCTTACGGGGTTAGGTTGCGACTCCTATATATAGATTGGTCGTAGCGCAACAGTGCCACTAATGAAGTACTGAGATGAAACGCATCCGCCTTCAAAGGCCTCCCCTTGAACTCCAATCTCTAGGGTCAAGAAATTTCGGATTGTGCATCCCCGATTCTGTCCTGATTCAACATCTTTACGGCCACGTGCTTGCCGGTTCTCAAATGCCTCACACAGAATAAGCTGCTTGCAAGTTGCAATCTCAGAGTCGGGCAGGCTCGCACCGGCCCAGTACGCACTTGCTGAAGCCGCCCTCACCTTCGCAACTCAGGAACACAAACAGGCTCCGTGCACATCACGCAAGTTGCTTCTTGCCAGGGGGGAGATTCAAAAAACCTTTTTCGCGACTTGCCAACAAAAGGCAACTGAGCTGAGCACCCAAAAGCGTCTCGGTCTCTCCGAGCGTGTAGCTGCCTGGTGCATCTGTTGCGCGCTTCCTTCTTGCGGTCTCTAAAATCCTTGGGAGGAACCTCTGATGAACCCTTGCAATCTCCGGACAGAAATAGATGCAAACTGGTGTGCCATGCACCATGACACTGTGACTCGAAACCTCTTTCATGAGTCCCTCTTGAAGCCCGTGGCTGTCTCAAACATGTGCCTATGCGCCGCAACTCCTCCAGCCGCTTCAACCTTGGATGCTTTGGCGGGTGTTAGCTGTTGGGTGTGGTGGCTCTGTGTTTATGCCTGGCGCTGTCGCTCTCACTGGCACAAGGCCGAGGGAAAAACATGGATCATGGACACTTGCTGTTCATTCCGTTTTCTGCTGCTTGGCTGCATGTGAGCCTTATGTACTCTTAACGCCTGTTCGTTCTCCCAGATGCATGTATGGTATAGGTTAGGTACTACCCACCTGAAAACCTGAACCCAATCACCCCCATCATGTGGGCAGAAAGAATAACAACGACTTGGCGACTAAATGTTGCGTGGCCGACACAAACATTGCATAGATGGATGGAAAATGCATGATGGTAGAACTCAGAAGAAAATCAAAACAAATCACAACCTTGAGGAAAAAGAAGCCACAACAGCAACAGCTAGATAAGCATGGAATGAAATCACAAGCAGTACGATGCCTCGGTCGCAGAATCACAGAGATTTCTTGATCCTAGAATTGAATCGCATAGCATAGTATAATATAGTACAGTATAGTGTAGTATACTACTTGAGGGTGAGGGCCTGGGACGAAAGCTAGTTAAGGTACCCCCACGGAAGGGTTTCTGTCAACAGGGCATCCACTACGCATCAGGACAAGGCTACGCCAAGGCATGAAGCCGTCACCTTTTTCCCGCGCGGAGCCTGTTGGGAGTTCCCAGGTCGGGCACCCAACATAGCACAAGTACGCAATGCGAGAGCATCATGAAAGTCTGTCCAATCCAGCTTTGAGGGACGCCAGACTCACATCAACATCAGGGCTTCTGAGTCTTTTCTTAAGACTTGGAAAGGTTTTCGAGGGCCTGGGATCCACAGAAAACGGCGTTCATTTGCACCCATATACGAAAGAAATGAACGCCAGCCCGTTTCCCCAAAACCTGTGGTCGCCGCTTGGAAACCGACCGGGTTTGCTGGGTTTCGTGGCGGAGCCTCCGGGGACCCTATATACCCTTCAGGTTGTAAGCTTCGCTTAAGTAAGATACTCCGCTAGCTCCTCGGGGGCTAGCTTTCGTGATATTACACCATTCAACCTGCTTCAACTCAATGAATTCGGTCTGAGCACAGGCCCCTGTCGAAATCAGCAAGGAATCGGTCCAAGCCAGCAAGGCAGGTCCGGCAGGTCATGGCGTCAACGGGTATCCGGATCGATTTCAGCGAACGTGTTTTTTTTACAGCCGTATCCATCCCTTAGCCTAGTTAAGGATTCCGGGGGCCGGTACTTTTGTCCTAAACTCTGGTGATGTCAAGATGATCCAACCATTGGTTTCGAAGTATACCATTTCCTCACGGTCTGGATGTGTTTGCAGCATTTGATGGCCACACCTTCTTGTCGGTGGACTTAAGCACAAACGCCATGAGCACCTCAAAAACAGAGGAATCAATAAAATAATGCAGCGCGATCACGAAGGACGCAAACCGCATCACAGAAAAACAACATAAGCCCGCAAACCACCAACCCTTAAACCCCCTTAAACCCCCAATCCTTAAAACCTCAAGCGCAGCCATAACTTGTATTTCGTTGCAATCGCCTGCAGGGTTCCGAAACAAGAAACGCGCAAATTGGTGGGGTTCTGAAGCCGGGATCCCCTCGAGGGTTTGGTGCCTCTAGGGCTTTAGGGTACTTTTGTGCCTAGGGTTTGAGGAAGTTGGATTTAGGGGGTCCTGACGTACAACAACCTCATGTCAGCGCAGCATGACTGCCGACACAGTGGCCGCTGTTTTCCCGGGCATGGAAGCATGGCACGCTTGTACAACTCTGCAACAGATGTGAACCTCTGAATACTTAGACCCAGAGCTTCCAAACAAAATTCTTGAAACTGTCGGAACTGCGATGCTGCCAAAATCCCAGGTTGTTGCTTCGTGGCCAGCTTTTGCATCCTAGCAGAGCAGCCGCCTATCTACAAAAAGCTTCTAAAGCTCCTCACTGCCCCGTGTGACTTGCAGGAAGTGCACCGAGTCAACGTTTTCGGAGGCAGCTGGACGGATCGGTTGCTCCTTCTTCTGGGCGAGGTTAACTACAGGTGTGCTGTGACCGTCTTTTCCGTGATGTCCGTGATGGCCGGGTATGCACTTCTGGCCTTTGTCGCAGATGCAAATGCAAGCGCATATCACACACACACACACACACACACACTCTCTCTCTCTCAAAACAAAAACATCTACATTGCATATACACTCATTCACTCACATGCTTAAGAAAACAACATCGCTTGCTGAGGCCCCTGGCAATCCGGGATGATGGCCCAAAGCTTGAGTTTCGGCTTCAAGAGGAAACACCAAGGTTTGCAGCTCTTTGGCTCAGGCGACGGGCGCGGAGTGGTTGTGTCAGGTGTAACTTCTAAATCAGACTCACCGGCCACACCCACAAGCTCACCGTCCGCATCCAGTGCCATGGGGCCTAGGAGGCGCCGGTGGCCGTCACCGCGAGCAATGAAGCCGTGGAGGCAGAAGCGGTTGTCCCAAGAAAGGAACCGCCCGGCAAAAGCCTACAGGGAATGAAGCTGTGTGCAGGAGGGGGCTTAGGGGGGAAAGGTGAGACGTGCCTCCACCTGCTTCACGCTGCTACCCACGCCCGGCGCCATGAAAGTCATCCAGCCAAGGCTGCTTCTGTCTGGTGCTGATTCCAAGTATAATGTGGCTGAAGTTCCATTCACCTTGCCGTATTGGCTGCCCCGCAGGCCACCCAACTCGCCGTGGTCCTGGTGCATGACCCTATTCCCGCTCTTGCGGACGCCTGGGATGAAGTTGAACAAGGGATTGATCTTCGGCTCACCAGCCAATGCTTCCTTCAGGCGGAGTTGGACGTTTGCATGGCCTCGAAGCACTTGTGGACAGTCTGTCCCCTCGAAATCCCTCAGCAGGGAGGCCGCCTCTGTTTCCGAAATAAAGCCGTCTCGGACCCTGATGGAAGACAGGCACGCGCTGCTCAAATCCTCGGCCGAAGAAGCCGCACAAAGAGCGCCCAGCGCAAAGAGGCAACGGGCCATCTTTATCCGTTTGAGGCCATCGGCCCTTCTTTCAGTTTGGGATTTTAAGACCTGAAAGTTGAAAGGAAACGATAGGCATATATGGGCATGCTCCATTTCTTCCCAGTTAAGCAATGCTTGGCCTCTGTAACCTCTGCATCTGCTGGCAAGCCGACGCACCGGTCTGCGAAGATGCGCTTGGACCAGAAGCGCGTTAGCCCTTCTAGGGTTTACGGGGTCAGGACCGAGGGCTTTGGGATGTTTAGGGTTCAGGAATGATAAAAGAGGCAACTCTATGGGGTTTAATGAGGGCTGCAAGCTTTGAAGAGCTTAGTGTGTCAAGCCAACTGCTTCAGATTGCGAAAGGCTGGGTGCTAAATTTCGATGTGAATCCGAAATTTACACCTTTGGTATAAATAAATTCCAATCTCTCTGAAAATCCGGAAGCAAGTCACGGGTTCTGCACAAATCAAACGCTAAAGGATGTAAAGGGCCATGAAGACATAGAAAACCAACTCCTTCCACGAGATGAAGCCTCAGGTTTTCTTAGAACCTTTCAAGCTCATCGTGCTTCGCATGCTAGTAAGTAATGGTAGGTCTCAAGTTTCATTCAAATCGTACGCCGAAGTTAGAAGCTAAACAAGATAAATCTGGGTGCTAGCAATTCCTCCTCGAGACCGTGGTGCTGCTCGTCGCGACCCTCCTCCATTCTAGCAATCAATGGCTTAAGCCTGAACCCTAAACCGCCCCCCTAAACCTTATATAACCCCCTAAACCGCCGTCCCAACAAAAATACATAAACGCCTCATCCAAAGGGGTGGGGGGGTTGGGGGGGTGGGGTGGGGAAGGGGGCGGGGGGGAGGGGGGAGCATAACAGGAGGACGAGGTCAGCCAAAAAAGAAAGACAGGTCGGCGTAAAGAAGAAAATGATGAGAATAACGAGAGAAGTGGTAACATAACCAAGAAACTCTGGAGCATAAAAATGGGAACGGTGCAGCATTAGGGATTATGGCCCAGAGCTTCAAGATCTGAGGCCCTACAGCCCCAAAGCCCTAAGCCCTAAACCTTTGTGGTATGCTTTGGGGTGTTTTAGGGGTTCAGGGGGTTGGGGCGTTTGGGCGTGGAAATGAGGGTGTTTATTAGGACTTCAGACAGAGGCTCGCTCTGCGCCATGACGCCAAGGCCTCAAGGGACGTGAAGGTCCGCCTGAGTCGAAGCCGGACTTCTGAGGGTTTGGGGTTTCGGGTTTAACCCCCTCGATCCATGCGAAGGTGAAGGCCCCCAAAACCCCAAAACCCTAAACCCCTGAACCCTAAACCCTACAGTCCTGCGCCCTATAGCCCTCCCTAAATCCCCAAACCCCTGAACCCTCAACCCCCGACCAAGCACATTACGCCCAATCAGAGAGCCGAAACTTCTCTTCCGCCCAGCTGATCAGGGTATAGTATAGGGTTTGGGGTTTAGAGGTTAGGGGTTTACCGGTTTAAAGGGTTTAGAGGTTAGGGTTTAGGGGGCTGGGGGTTTAGGGTTCGGGGTTTAGGTGGTTTCTGTGGCCCCTGACTAAAGATCTGCAACAGACATGACATTTGTTTAAGGAATGGTCTGGTGCCAGAGATCTCTCAACTCCCAAATTCAGATTCCAGGGTTGAGGGGGTTTAGGGTTCAGGGTTGATTAGGGTGCCGCTAAACCCCTCAACCCCTCAACCCCTCAACCCCTAAACCCCTAAACCCTCAACCCCAGCTCCAGCCCCTAAACCCTAATCCCTGAACCCTCAACCCCCAAGCTCCAAAACCCCCAAATCCTAAAGCCTAAACCTTGAACCCCCAAGCTCCAGAAACCCAACCCTAAACCCTACACCACAGCCACGAGGCTTAGGGTTTAGGGTTTAGGGTGTAGGGTACTGCAGCCATAGCCCTGAGACTAGGCTTGGGGATGGTTGCTGAGGGTTTGGGGTTTCAGTTGGGTTTGGGATTGAAGCTTCAGGGGTTCAGGGTGTCGGGTTCGGACTTAAGCGGAAATTTGAAGGTTTAGGGTTTAGGGCTGGGCCCTGAATCCTCCCTAAACCCTAAACCCCGAAACCCTCTACAGACTCTGCCCTCATTCTAGGGCCTCGCTTTTTGGTCTCTTGGAGCCCGCTTGGAAAGCTAACGCGCTTTGCCTTCTCAGACTGATCTTGGCAAAAAACCCTAAACCCTAAACCCCCCCAAAAATAGGTTCAAGCAAGTGGATTGTTTCAGCCCTTTTCGGCTTGGAGAGCCATTTCTCAGCCCATCGCAAACTGGAGGCTCAAAGTTGAGAGCGAGCCTAGCTATACAAGCTCTATTTATTCTCATAGGGTTTAGGGGGCTTGGGCTATGGGTTTAGAGGGGCAGTCTAGGGTTTAGGCTGCATGGATTCATGGCGGTCTGACCTTCGACAAACTGGATTCAAACATAGACTTCCTTGAGGATCACAGGCATTCTGGCAGCAACAGTGACAGACAGCTATACTCCACCCATTCTCAGGACTGGCATGGAAGGTGAAACTGGAGTGATTTGTACACTCACGGAAATGTTACTCAAGAATGGGCAGTGCCTCCAGCCCTGTTGCAGACAACACGTCAATTCCTCTGAGATGTGCGAGGCTATGGTTCGGCTCGTGCCTTGAGGCAGCGGGCACGCAGGACACAGCAAATACGTCTCAAATCATTTCGTCGGAAGAAGCTGAGAGAGCCCACGCCTGAGACCACGCCAAGAGAAGGCAGACCCCACATCACAAATGCACTTGGGCCGCCTGGTTTCAAAGTTACCCGCAAAGCGAGCGACCAGCCCACAAAGACATGAAAGGACGACAGCACGCCAAGGCCCGCCCCAATCCAGTAGATCAACTCGTTGCGGGAATGCAAGGGCTCTTTTTGCATCAACAGCGTGCCGAGCAGACCCCACGTTGTGGAAAGCATCCAGGGCGGCCAGAGTCCATACCGGAGGAGCAGCAAGATTGTCGACCCTCCGTGCTCACTTGTGAGGGCTGTGGTCGAGGCCAAGAAGAAAAGCATGGCCAGATGGACAGCGGCGAAGACATGGATGAAGTTGCAATCAGCGCCTGGGCTGAGGAAGAAAAAGGTTCAACCCCCAGAACTGGTCCGTTGCCTACGGAAAGGAATGCCACGGGCTTACCTAAAGTGTGCAGCCCCAAAGACCCGCGCAGCACTTCCTTTTTGCGCATGGCTTGAAAGTCGGTGTCAAGAACCCGACCTCCGGATGCAGCCCGCTAGGCCGTACCGGAGACCGGAAGGTCTGAACCGGACACCGACCGGAGGGTGTGAAGCATCCCACCGCAGGTAGGAACGAACACACCCAGACACCACAACACTGGGAACCGGAGTGTACGGCGGAGAAAATGGGGAAGGATTTTCAAGCCAGGGCCTCCTTCCCAAGAGCCCGAAATCGGAGAATCCCGGCCGAACCGAAACCAACACACCAACACATCCCTTTAAAGAAACCTAACTAGAAGAGGGCTGGCCCGAAAGCATCGATTTGCCGTGCGTTAACTCCATGCGCTTGACTCTTTGCACTCGAACTGTATGCACTTTGACAAGTGTATGCACTTAAATGGTTGCATACTCACTTGTATACTGCACTTGTATACTGGACGTGCAGTGGATCAGGCGGCTCTTGCAAGAATGTTTGCTGGTTTAACCTTGGAGCGACAGGAGTCTGCAGAGTCACAAGCCTTGGCAGCTTTGGCAGATGCTAGGCTTGGGTCTCAGAATCCATGAGGTCGGCAAGATCACATCCTTCGCAGGAACCTGGAGAGCTTGATCAAGAGAATCAAGGACAAGCTCCAGGGATGAGTGGGCCTCAACAGTACAATATTGCAACATCTCCTGGTTTGGGACAATCAGCAAGTGTGGACAATGCTTCTTTGGATGAAAGGGATCGTGAGTTGGTGGCTTTGCGTTTTCAGGTACGACAGCTACAGATGCAATTGCAACAGGTCTTGGTCAGAGAAGCTGCTAGATCTGGAGAGGTCGCTCCTTCGGCTGGGGCGATACCTCCTCTGCCACCACCGCGCAGCAGTCACTGCACACCTGGTGGCACACGAGTTCCAATGGGACCTCCGGGGCCTTCAGCTGCTACGCCAAAGGTTCCTGGAGTGACAGCTGGCATGGATGCATCTTGGAATACAATGGGACCTGCAGTTTGGGAGGCGGTGCCACCGCCCCCACCGTTGCCTCCAGAGATGATGGCAAGGCCAGGGCGTTGGCGCCCGCCGATTCCGCCGTCTTGGAAGGATCTGCCTAAGTTGGATATATCGAAGAGCAACACCGAAGATGCTGGAATGATTCTTGGAGATTGGCTGACCATGGTGAAGCCAATGATGGCGGGAATTTCAGCCACGGCGTCCGAGTGGTGGGAGCAAGTCACGGCTACTGCTTATCACTACTATGAAGATTGGCTGGGAGCATCGCCATTGGAACGACTGGAGCTGAGAGACAAGGTGATGGGACTGACAGTTTTGTTTGAGCATTCGAAATGGTCACGAACAGAGCAGCGAGGAGCAGACCGCTGCGGGCCAATCCCAAAAGAGAAGCATACATTTGGTCGCACAGTAGGTTCTCCGGCAGGTCCACATCGATAACATAGCATCCATCCATGCCCTTGCCATCCAGATACTGCTGAAAGAAGCCACGGGTTTTGCCAGCAAACAGGTTCAGCACGATGATCTTCGAGGCCGTCATGGCCTTTCTTGTCTTCCGGCTCCATGGCAAGCAGTCATTTCCCTTGGCATAGGCAGGAATCGTCAAGGCATTGATGACTTCCTCCGGCAGCTGCGAAAAGTGATCTTGTAACCATCGCTTCATAGCCACAGGATCCTCGAACATCATCACCTCTTCTTGCTCAAGGTTGGGGCTGTCGTCGTAGTTGGTTCGCAGCGCCTTCAAGAATGCCAACTTTTCCCGCTTCTTTTGCTCAATGTCATCGGTGAGTTGCAAGGCCAAAGCTTCTGGAACTTCCGGACATCCTGTAACCAATCGCCGGAAGAAGGCCAAATTTCGGAACTTTGATGCAGATACCACCTTGATCCCAGGTCACCCCTGCTCCCAGCTGGATTAGCTCGTGCATTGCAACTATGGGACTCGTAGTGGGGTCGTTTGACAGCAAAGTGCCAGCATCGTTAATCCGAAGCCTGTAGCCAGGGCCGCCTTTATTGGAGCAGCTCGTTGGAATTCCCGATTGTCGTGAAGAAGGTTGAGCCGAATGACCATCAACTTCTACGACATCCACTTCATCCTCGACAGCACAAGCAGCCTTTCTTCAGGAAGCATCCGAGCTCATCAAGACTATGAGGCTGGCAGCGTTGCGGGGCGAAACAGATGGTTGAGGACTGCTGGGTGGAGGAGCTACAGCTGACACATCTCAATGATTGTGTCGGCGTGCAGGAACGTCGCAAACCCAACAGCGTCACTGTCGAACCGACACCGCAGACCTCAACGGCGTCCACATGACCAGCCTCGTTTTTCAGCAGTCGAACATCCGCGAACTGCTGTACCAGCATCGTGCTTCTGCTCCTGGGACCTGCTGCTGCACCCTGCGAAACTGCCGCGCGATTCTCGGGCCGAGCATCAACAACCTGGCAGTAAACCACATTTCCTGATGCCAGGTCAGGAAGGACTGTCTCATCTCCACCAAAAGCTTCCTGGAGAACCTGGTCGTTCAGGTCTTCTTCTGCATCCAAGTCTTTATCTTCGTGCATGGCCGCGTCCTCGCCGGCCAGCTTCGAGCAGATTGCCTCAGGGCAGGAACACAGTGTGCCGTTGCTGAGTTGCTGCTTGAGAAAGCTGATCCACTGCTTGTGCCCTGGCTTCAGCTCTCGCAACGCCGCACGGAACGCAGCCACAGAGACCTCCTGCTCGGCAGTGTCTTGGAAATGATCTGCCTCCGCATAGCAGTAACAACGTGCAAGCTTTTGGGGAACAGTGAGCAAGGCAATCTCTGCGGGCGACATGACATGGCCCAACAAGTCCACCCAGAGACCCCTCCTAGACCAATTCTTCATGACATGCGTCTTCTGGGCACCGTTGTCAGTCACCATAGGTAGCACCTGGCTCCGCCTCTGCCGCGCACACGTCACTGGTGGGCTTGCCTTCGTGAAACCACGGAGACAAGGCCACTTGATGCCCCGATGCTGTGACTCCAGAAAACGTTCTGCCATTGGACACCGGGCTCTTTCTTGAACTTCCGTGAATGCCAAGGGAAATTCACGAAGGGAAATTCACGAAGAGATCGCGAGTCTGACGCTGTGACGTCTTGTCGAGCAAACTGCCACAGCTGCTGGCTCTCAGCACTTTGCTTCCCAAGAAGAAACACACTGATGGGATCCATGGTGGCGCCAGACGACACAGACTCAGCATAGTCCCGGAAGCAAGATGCGGCAAACTCTACCGTCTGAGGCAACGTTTTGTCCACATACAGTCGAAAGACGCCTGCCACTTTAAAGGGCAGCTTCTGGCACCAGGAAAACTTGTCCCGCAGGACAGCTTGCAAGTTCTGCCGGACAAGGCCATCTGTACGAAGAATGCTGTTGACAAGTGCTCGGTCAAAATGACGGAACGCCTGGTTCATATCTTCCGTGTCTGCTCTGGCCAGTATGTCCGGAAACTTTTGAGGCCCGTGCCAAGCCAGCACACACAGACGCTTGCCCTTCCAAGGACAGAGGGTGCCTGGCCTGGACAAGTCCGTGTCACGCTCCAGGAGCCTCTTGGTTACGCGGGCACGGGATTGCCTGAACGAAGCCTCTTTCTCGTGACAACAGCATCCCTCGAGCCACCTGGAGCATGCAACAAAAGAAGCATCCATGACACAGGTCCACAAAGTCATGGCACGGTTCGTGTCGCTCGCAAGTGCTGCCTGAATGGTTGCTGCTAGTTTTTTTTTCTCCTGCCATTTGTCCTTCAGGATGGGCCCAACCTCCTTCCAGTATTTGGCGCAGTATTCGATGGACTCCCAACGCCAATCAAGCACGGAAACATCCAGACTCCGAATGAGCTGCTTCTCTGTTGCTGACAAGTTCTGCGTGAAGCGCGAAACCAAATCCACGTAGGACTTCTGAGAGAATATCTTGCCCACCGCCCGAAGCTCCACCTCGTACGCCGCCCACATGTCCGAAGTTTTGAGGGACGATTCAAGAGCATTAAACAGTATATGCATGACTCCTGGAATGCCGAATGCGTTGGAAAGAAATGGCACATGACCGATGTCCTCCTGCGAAACCTCACCAGACAGTAGACCCCGGGATAGATTGTTCAAAGTTGCAGACTTCTCATATGGAAAACCAAAGAGGTGCCTCTCTGTGCCTTTGTCACTGAGATACCCTTTGACTTCGCTCCGGTAATTATCAATGTTTCCTGCTCCCTGCTCTTGGTGCAAGACATGTAGCAGTCGACTGAATTTCATGCTCGCAGAGCCCTGTCCACTAACCAGCGTCCTTAGAGGAAGTGTTCGACGTTTCCAGAAGAAACCCCCGAAAGCATCGAAATCCTCTTCTGACTTCTGGCAGTGTTCCAGGGAGGCTGGTCGCTCCAGCACATCTTCTACGATAGCAAAATAATCAAACCCGCCTCGTGGGGAGGAGCCGCTTCCTAGGTACCGGGCCCTCCGCATCTGCGGTTCGCCGGCTCGGTTGAAAACACGACTTGAAAGTGTGTGCTGCAAGTCTAACTTCACCATGCTAACAGATAATGTCTTGCGCTGTGGCACTGCTATATTCACAACAGGCTCCAGCCCCAAAGCAGGCAGAAACGTGGAGCCTACCATGCCGATGATCTCTTCGATGTCGTCCAAATTTTGCACGTAGTGGCCTAAGCACATAAAACACATGCAAGGCTGCGTCGTGCCTGCGACGCACCAGAAGTGAAGCACCAGGCCGCCCAGGACCAGCGTCTGATGCTTCCGCAGGATTCGCTGGTAGTGCTTCGTCTGCTTCGTAAGCCGTTTAAAGTGAAACACCAAGAGAATCACACATGGAAACAGGAAGGATGCAGCACCTGCCATGTGGAGCCCTCGCAGCAAATGCTGCTGTGGCAACTCCCTCTGGCAACATCGCAGCTTTCCAATTTGAGTACTTACTTAATCTCTGCGCAAACTCTTGAAATGTGGCTGGGGAAGGGACATTTTCGCCTCTGACATACCATGAATCAGGCACCAAGTTCAAAAGCGACAACGAGTTCAGTCGAGTCACCTTCTGCAATTGTGCCCCTCGAAAGCTTGCCTTGCCGAAAGCGTGATGCTCTGAGACGACAAAAAAAGACCCTACTGAAAGTATGCCAAAATCACATTGCTCTGCGTTTTGGCTGAGAGCCGTCTCTTTCCTTCTGACGTCTGCCCTTGCAAACTTGTGCCAGTGTTCATAGCACTGGTTGAAATCTCGCAGTAGCAACTCTTTCCCAAGCTGCTTTGCCGAGTCACAAATCAGGGCGCCCAGAAACTTCGCGTTCTTTGCTCTGCCACTATTACAAGCCGCCAGTCCTGAACACTCTAACGAAAAAAGCAAGATGAGATCACCAATATTGAACCGACGTTCGTCGCTGCCCAATCGCTTATTGCTCTGCTTCGCAGAGCTGCGAGGCTCACATAAAATGTACTCCGGCTCCATGTTGCTCAAGTTTTCACCCAAAACGACTCATTCCTTGAATGGCTGCATTTTGGAGTTTAGGGGCCCGAGGAGCCCGAGGTCCAGGCCAAAACATAAATCTTTTCTCCGTTTTCGGTTTTGAGTAGGTTTCGCAGAAATTCGGCACACAGCAAGTCGCACGAAACAATCGTGTTAAGGGGCCTCGTAGAGGGGCCAAAGGCATGATTCTTACCAAAACATACCAAACCAAGAACTGCCAGGAAAACGTCGCTACACCCTAAAAAACCTGAAAAACCATGAACCCTTGGAGAACCCTCGAAGTGGTTGGCGCCCCCGTGGCTTGCTTACCCCCGCTTAACTGCAGGGCTCGGGCGAGACAACACCGAAACCACCGCAGCAGCCACTGCCTGCACTGTACGGCGCGGAGCACGCGCTAAGCAAGCCGCACGCATAGCGGCCTCCACAAGGGAAACCGGGTCGGGGGCGGCCATGGGCTCCTATTGGCGAGGCAGGCCTAGGCAAGCCTAGGAAAGGAAATTAAACAGGGTGAAACGGTTTGAAGTCAGCTGAAAAGGGTGGTGGCCCCCATCCCTGAAGAAAAGGCACACAAGCAGGGCGATCATAACAGTACAAAATCGAAGATTCTCTGCGGTGCCACATCAAACAGGATATCCATCAGTGGCGTGCCGGAATGCTCAATATGGACAACTGCTCCATGAACTACCACGAAAGCAGCAAAAACGTGAGGCCTCCACGATTGACACGAAGGCGAGGATCCGGGACACAGCGAGCATCCCGCCCGATGAGCAGCACCCCATCTTCGTGGGCAAGCCGTTGGAGGGTGGCCGCGCCCTCTCAGACTACAACGTCCGGATGGAGTCAACGCCCCACCTGCTCCGCGCCTGCACGGTGGTATAAGACGCACCTTGCGCTGAACCCATGGCACCATGCGCTGGACAAGTCGGACCTCTTTTCCTCGTCCTTGGCCCAGTTCATCAAGACCAACATCCATGGTGATGGTCTTGCCGAGTCTTGCCGGTCAGCATCTTCACGAAGAACTGTCATCATGCAGGCGCTGCGCCAAGTAGAGCATCAGTGCTTTCTGGGCGGTGAAGTCTGGGCAGGTGCGGCAGTCCTCCGACTGCCTGCCCGCGAAAACAAGGCATTGCTGATCGGGCGCGGGGCCCACCATGTCCTGGATCGTCGCCTTCACGTTGTCAGTCTCAAACGCCTCAACAGCTACGCCGGTGACGGTGGTGATGGTCTTGCTGGTCAGCGTTTGCACGAAGAAATGCACGCCACCATTCAGGCATGGCTCCAAGTGAAGTGTCGACTCCTTCTGGACGTTGCGGTCTGAGAGCTTGCGGTCATCTTCCAACTGCCTGCCTGCGAAGATGGGGCGCTGCTGATCTCGTGACTGGCTCGCCGCGTCCTGGATCATTGCTGGCACGGTGTCAATTGCGGGAGCCTCAATATCCAAGGTGCCAGTCCAGCCGGGCAGAACTGCACGGCCACGCAGACGCAGCACCAGTTGGAGCGCCGACGCCCCCGGAGCAACGTAGACTGAGAGCGCGTGGCCGTCCTCCAACCGAACGCCGCCAGGATCAAAGCAGCGAGGACACCACAGCGACTGGTGGATGCACTCGAGCACAGCCCAATCTGAAATTGGTCAAGCTGCTCGTAGTCCTCGATCGCGGCCTTCAGGCGGTCAGACGCCTTGCCAACCTCTGGCCGTTTGCCTGCAAAGATCCCTGATGCGCACCACAGTTGCCCGCCTTAACTTGCTTCGCGGCCTTGACTTTGGCAAGGGCATCCAAGGTCGTCGCATTCAATCAGGCGAGCCCACCATCAAAGGCTTCACGAACATCTGCGGGACAGGAAGTGGCTCCCACTCGCCCTGCCAGGCCGCACTGACCAAGGACGCCCTGCAATAGTGATGCAGGTCGCTCAGGGTCGAGAAGAGACATCTTCCCCGATCCATGATATCCAAAGCTGCAGGCCACCTCATCTCCTGAGCAACCTACCTCAGCCAACCTCCGGATAGTGTGCTTCTGCTGCTGGGAGCTGGACTCCCAGCCTCCCTTGCAAACTCACACGCAGTGTTTGAGTGACACTGCGAAACCATCATAAACCTCAGCAATTGCACATCTAACCAGGTTTTGAGTCAAGCCGGTTAGACCCTCCGCGAAACAGAGTGCTGATGCTCTGTATTGCGCCGAATAAAGGCTTCATCAAAGACCACTGCGTTCCACGATTCCCTCAGGCGGGCGATTTCAAGTGGAACTGGGGCTCTTCGATTTTCCGGCGCTGTTGCCGGCAATTTGGCCCTAGTTCGCACATAGCCAGCTACGGAGGTATGACCCGTTCAGCAGCTGGGAGCGGCGCAAGCTCAATTCAATCAGACATTGAACGAATCAGGTTCAAAAACCATCAACAGGAGAAGTTCGAGAGACTGTATTGTGGTGTTGCACTCCGATCAGGGAGTACGCAACTGGTCAACGACGTGACCTGTGATCAGCAGGCTGCCCTGCCGCAGACAGTGCGCTCAACGAATGCTGTGTGGAGCCACTTGTGCAGATCTCCACTCCAAGTTGAGAGTCCTTTCACCTGGTACACACCTCGCAATCCTGAGGAGAAATGAAATCTGTCAACCCTTGCATTCGCTATGTGAAACAGGCAACTGCAGGTGCGTGAACCAGGCGTCCCCAGTTCATATCACCAGCCACTCAGAGAGGCCTCCCATGCCCCCTGCAGCAAAACATCTCTCACATCGGCATACAGGAAGACTACAAGATCCTGTGTAACAGGAGATGCACACACACACACACAGAAACAAAAAAACACGCCAACTTCGCGGAATGAAGCACCAAAATGTTGGGAAGGAATAGGGCTTCTCCCGACGTCCACTGCAGGTGTCCATCTGTTGGCCAGGATCCTTGCTCTCACCCGCTTGGCAAAAATCTTCCTGCCCGCCGTGTCGATGTCCTGTAGCCACCCAAACCCCTACACCTTACACCCTGGACCCTAAACCCTGGATGTGGTGTTTTTCTTCTTTTTTGGGGCGAGGCCGGGGGGGGGGGGGGAAGGGGGGAGGGGCTGTGTCTCTTGCCGTACTCATGATGGCGTAGATGATCGTGGTGGGCTTCTTCAGTACTCTATTCGGTCATGGGAGGTTGGTGGTGGGGTTTAGGGTCTAGGCTGTATTTAGGTTAGTTTGGGGTCCAGAGTTCTTTGTCGTCCAACGTACCTTCGGTCAGCTAACGGCTAACAAAAGCAAAACGATGCTCAAGAAGCGTGGAGCGGCATTGCCGTGAAAAAGCTCCAGCGAAGAAAGATGGCACCCGGGCAATGCCTCTCTCCAAGCCCTCGCACCCGCGCCTTGCAGTTGTAACAGGCATGTTTTTGTGAAACATGTTGCCATCCGGTCCCTCTCACCCGTAGAGGTCTAAGGGACATGGAAACTCTGAAGATCTCGCCCGAGGCACCGGTCAGCCTATTCGAGCTCAGGATTAACTTCCAAACGTGTCGGTTCTCCTGCATCGCCTCGGCCAGGGCAGCGGCACCATCATCTTCGATGAGGTTGTTGCTCAGGTCAAGGAGCTGGATGGATGTGTTTTTTCGGAGTGCTTGTGCAAGCGCCTCAGCGCCTGCATTTCTGACCTGGTTGCTCGCGAGGCGCAAAGTTTCAAGCTTGCACTTCGGCGCAATACCTTTCGCCAGGGACTGCATGGCGTCGTCCCCCAAACAGTTCTTGCTCAAATTCAGATCTTTAAGGCTGTCAAGCCTCGGTTTCTTTGGCATCTCCAAGCCAACAAGGTTGTCCACTTACTTGTCATGTGGTTTCCCCTGCTACAAGTACTCAAAGGTTTCCTTTCAGCTCGGTATCCTAGTCATCGATGCTGTGACAAGACCCAACCTGACAGGAACCAATCCGAAAGCAAACGCGACAGCGAGTCACACACCCCAAACCCATCAAACATCCTCAAACATCTACGCGCCTCAACCTAAGCCCCTTCAGCTGGGCCTTCAGGTTCAGGCCTTCAGGGGCAAGACAACTTCCCCAAATACCCGATAACTCTAAACCCTAAATCCCTAAACCCCTAAACCCCTAAACCCTAAACTCTAAACTCAAAACCCAAACTCTTTGAACTTCAAGGAGCCGTTCAATTGCGTAGTCCAAGCCATCGGCACGCGAGAGATCGTTTGACGAGGCGTCCAAGACCCGGAGTCGAGGTACGGCATCGGCCAAGGCCTCTTCCAAGGGACGAAAGGGTTAGGAGTTAGGAATTTAGGGCTCGGACTATTAGAGGGTTTAGGATTTAGGCCTTAGAGGGTTTAGGGGTGGGGGGGGGTTTCGGGTTTGGCTAGAAGGTTTTGTTTAGGGTAGGCCCTTGAGGGTTTTTGACTCCCAGTTTGGGTGTTTTTGGGGGACTTGATTTCCAGCACCTCGTGTTCCTGCTTGCTGCTTGAGACCCCCCAAACCCCATATACACCCTAAACCCTCCAGAAAAGAGTAAATGGAAATTGGATGACAGGTTTCCAATAGATGTTCAAAACTGAAAAAAGCTACCAGGGGCTATGTGGCGATGTTCAACGCAATTCTCTTTTGTTCTTATGATCTTTTCTTCCTCGGAAGAAGCCCTGCGAGACATGTGTTCCACAGCTCAGCGCATTCAGCAAGTTTCTTGCATTTCTTCATCTCGTACCCAGGTCTGGAGCATGACGGACGCCCGGACGCCTGGCGAATTCCCAAAACCTCGGGTCCATCTTGTGCAAGCCAGGTCCTGCAAACATTGTCTCCCAAGCCAACGATCTTCCTGCCTCTACTGCAAAGGTAAAGCCAAAAACTGTCGCCCAAAATTCTCGCTCAAAACCGCCCAAAGCCAGACACAAACCCCAAACCCTAAACCTAAACCGCCTAACCGTGCCTAACCCCTAAGCCTCCTTCCTACCTCCCAAGCCTTGTTCGGGGCTTGGGACTGAAAAGCCCCAAGCTCCCAGAAACCTGGGGGGCCTTGAAGGTGCAGGCTCAAGGGAAAAGGAGTTCTTCTCTTGTTGAAGGATAACTAGGGCTTAGTTAGGGTTTGGGCCTACCCGCTTCCCCCACCCCCCCACCCCCCAACATGGGATAAGCCTCTCGAGAAGAGTCCCCTGGGCTTTCGAGAAGGATGCCTCTACATCCTAAACTGCAAAGCTGCTGGCAGTTCACAGAATCACGTGAATGTGTTATGGTTTGTGTGTGGGTGGCTCAGGCCGTTTTGCACTTGCATGTGCACCAGCAGTCACAGACAAGGACAACAACATCACATGCTTAAAGCATGTTGTGGCCGTGAAAAGAAAAAGGGTTTTGCGCGCTCGCAGCAATGGCAGCGTCTGGACCCGGACCTCAGGACGGAAGCATTCTCCTAAGCGGCCAAAACGCAGCTCGGCCTGGCGAAACTGGACCCGACTGTGGGAGCATAGCCAGAAGTGCAGCTTCTGTGACTGGAATGGCAGCCGCTGTTGCTGGAAGGGCAGAGAATGCTGCGACTGCACCGTTGAATGTGGTGGCACCGAGGCCCGGAATCGAATTCTCTACCTGAATGCGAAAGTCGCCTCCGCCCTATGCAGAGTCGTATCGCTTGAGCGCCCTGCCCCCCAGCCCCAGCCCCAGGAGCACGAAGTAAATGCAATAACTGAATGCTAGAGCCTCCCTAAACACTCTGAACCCTAAAGCCCCACACCTGCCTTGAAGAACCCTGGGATGAGGTGGCTGCGTTGCAGCGTCAAAGTGTTCAACTTCCGGAAATGCCCGAGGGCATTGCAGAGGACGCGCACCTCACCTGAGTTCAGAGTCCAGGGCTTCCAGGGTTTAGGGCTGAGAGGGGTTAAAGGTTTAGGGTTCTGGGTATCTAACAAGCTGGAAACCGAAACCATAAGCCCTAGGCAGTTCAGAGCCCAGTCGCTCTGAGGCAGGAGCTCCAACGTCAAAGACGTCATCGACTGAGCCTTCAAGTGGAAGACGCTCTTCTGCAGCTCCACCACCGCCTCCTACTCAGGGTGTTGCGGTTTAAGCTATTAGGGCTGAGGGTCTCGGGAATTCCGGCTCCTGATCATTCCTGTGGGTAAATCGCAGGTTGCCCTCTGCCACTCGTTGACAGAAGTCTTCTGGCGCCATTGGAGCCTTTCCATGCTGGTCGATGACGTGATCGTCGATGCAAACCATGTGGCTTCCGTCAGATCTCCTCAGTTCGGTGTCTAAGTCAAGACTTTAAGGTTTTGATAGTTCGGGAAGCTCCCCGACGAAGACAAGACCCTAAGCCCTAAACCCTAAAACATTAGAACCCTCAAGCCCTCAAGCCCTCAAACCCTAAAACCCTTAGAGGCGGGTGAGGCTCATGGCGGACCAAAGAGCTTCCGCACAGCACCATCCGCGCGCGGAGTACGGCGTTTCGTTTGTCGTAAGCATCCTTAGTTGGTAAACTCTCTGAAACTGAAACACCAAACCCCTAAACCTGAAACCCTAAATTCCAAACCCGAGGTTCCTGCACGGCACCACCGCGAGCTTCCCCAGAGGAGGGGCCGGGAAATGCGGCCAATGAAAGATCGGAACCTCCTTGGCAGACTCTCTGATCGCCTGCGCTTCGGTGACGCGCGTGAGCTGGTATGTATAGGTGTCTTCATGTGAGTAGAAGACGTGCATCTGATTCATGACCCGGCTGAAGCTTCTTTGCGCAGGACTGTCTTGATCTCCTCTGTAGAACTGGTGCAGGGACATGTAGTCAATAAAATACCTGGGCTCAGTGAGCGTTTAACAATTTCAGGCTGCTGGAAGTCCTCTTAGAACACTGCGGGTGCAGCACTGCACCTTACATTAAACCCTCAACCCTCAACCCTGGAAACCCTGAAAACGCTCAACAACAACTACGATACTTTGGGGGTTTAGGGGCTTTGCTAGGCTCGAACCCTTAATTTGACGAGTTGCAATGTTATATCGACCGTCGGAGATTTGGGACTTTTTCCGAAAGGTTTCTACTTTTCCTCTTGACAAGAGCTCCCTACTTGGAGGTTCAGACCACTTCTATCCCAACTATAACTGTACTTATAACCTAATTATAACTATATAAGGAGATTTAGGGGGCTTATAAGTGGGATATAGCTACAGCTATAATTGGGTTATAGGCACCATGAACCTCCAAGTAGACCCTGAGCCCTGTCTTCCCAGCACGGCCAAGAGACCATGACAACCGGGCTGGCCACTTCTGACACTCGACAAGCGCTTGCAGCTGGCGGCCAAGCGGATCCTGGGCTGGGGTGTAGGGTTTAGGGCTGAGGGGTTTAGGGTGTAGGGTTTTTACTGTTTAGGGTTTAGGGCTTGGAGATCAAAGTTCCTAAGCCTTCAATTTTCGTGTTTAGGGCGTGGGGCTTCCCGTGTCCGCCCGTTTAAGCCCTAAACCCCTACAGCCCTAACCCTAAAGGCCTTAAACTTTAAGCCTTAAACCTTCATACATCTCCCAAAGTCTTGCTCTTCTTACAAGCTACGGGATGTTCCCTGGTCTCCCAAACGTGTGACACAGCGATGATCCTGGGCTGCTCATTCTTCTCGCCACGTTCCAGGGACCGTACCGCCTCCTTGGATTTTTGTTGCTGGGGTTTCGGAAGGCTTGGTGGCCTTGCACGCTTGTTTGCGCGGGCGCCGGCTCAGCAAAAGAGGGATTCCGCAGGGGCTATGGTTGCATATGAGGTGCGGGGGCCTAGTCTGCCCTTTGCTGCGGTGTGGTCCCCGACGTCCCTGTAGTGCCTCTTAGTCAAGATTTCAGTCCAGTATAGGAACTGCATACCCCTACACGAGTGGTGGAGGTAGCTAGGCAGTTTGAGTGTTCAGTGTGCCTGGAATTCAACCCCAATTTGTGTCTTCCGAACCCCTTCCTCCGGTGTGGCACAGGATCGCTACGGACATTGGCCGTCGGCAACACCCCGACTCTTGAACCCCTTCAGTCCATGCTGATGGATGAAAGTCCCTGTCCGGAGAATTCCGGAGATTTGCGAGCCTCATGCACTCCATCACACGCTTGAAGCCTGCTATGAGTGGAAGCTCCTTGGAGTGCTACCGGTATCAAATTCTTGGAGTTTGGAGCGCCGTCAGATTCTTGTGGGCGCGTGTGGACAAGTCAGAGGAGCGATTGCGGCTCACGTTGATGATCTCCTTTTCGTAGGCACCGACAGCGACACCGGTTGGCAGCAGATTCTTCAGAGTACAATAAGGCGCTTTATGTGGGGAGACTGGGAAAGGGACGTCTTTGTGCAGTGTGGGGTGAAGACTCAACAAACGAATGATGGGTTGCAGCTTTCCCTAAGTTCCTACGTTGATGAGCACATCGAAGAGATTTCCCAGAGTGCCAGCAGCAGACAAGATAAACAGAGTGCAACGAGTGAGCAAGACAAGAGCAGTGTTCCTTAGGCGCTTTGAGCTGGAACGCTCAACAAACGGCAGCCCACATTTCGGCAAACGTGGGACTTCTGCATTCTGAGGTCCAAACTGCCAAAAAGTACAGTGGACACCGTGATCCGATCGTGCAGTCTACAAGGCTCGGAAGGACTACAAGCTGATCCGAGGTTTCGAACCGTCGGAGTGTGTACGGGTAGAGTATCGTCACTGCATGGCAACATCACGTCAACATGTTGAGACTGTTGAGAGTCGTGTAGACAGAGCCTGTAGGAGCCCGCACATGGAGATGCCCTCTACTTCGCCAGATTCCAGCATCCTGCATGGCTACCACACCAGAGATGACAGGTTGGCGGCTAAGGTGGATGTCTGGTCACTCTCGCAACGTTTTCGACAAATGAAACACGGAGGTGTTGGCGATACAGGGCGCTGAGAAGAGAAGTAACATAGAGCTCATCAGGATCAAGGAATCGCAGACCAGATTAATTGTGAGATGGGTTCACTCCGGGGCACAACTAGCAACTCGCTCACAAAAAACGGAGGTGCCAAAGAACTGGACCTGTTCTACAAGACTGGTCAAATGAGTCAAAGGTGGAGGATCGTGGAGCCGGGCGAGATCCCCAAACTCTGGCATGCAAGTTGAGCAATCCGGAGAGAGTAAGGTTGAAGATGATAACCGAGGAGGGGGAGGGGGTGCAAGTGCCTAAGGCACTAGCTACTTCACGCAAGTCTGTCTGATCATGCAGCAGGGGAGAAAAGAGGAGCGTGCGCGCCACTTGCGACTGGCCTTTCAGCTCTTTAGACCTGCCCGCTATCTGAAGTATCTCTCCTTGAGCCACCTCGCCTAGACCGCCTTCAAGGTGTAGGGTTATTTGCAAGAGAAGCGTCAGTTGTTTGGTGCGACTGAAAACTGGGTTGTTGTGTTTTGGGGCCATAAGGTTCTGCGCTCAAAGCCCTGTTGCACGCAGCCTCCACGCACATTCCAGAACAGAGGCTGCCTGTGGTGTATGAAATGCGAAAGGGCCGGAAAACCCTAGACCTGCAAACCCTTCAAACCCTTCAAACCCTTCAAACCCTTCAAACCCTTCAAACCCTATTCCCTCAACCCTAGATGAGCAAGGATCTCTGGCTCGGAAGCGACGCAGCTCCCTCTCCGTCACGAAGCCATGCGCTTCCACCTCCTGTCGCCTCCCGGTCTGGGTACACACTGGGGGACTGTAGGGTTTTCCTAGGGTTTCTAGCGGTATTCCATTGCTTCCGAGTTTCTAGGGTTTTACGGCTTATAGGATGTTAAGGGTTTTTAGGGTTAGGTTTCGAGGGTTGAGGGTTTAGGGGGTTTAGGGCTTATTGGGTCTAGGGTTTATTGGATCTGGGGTTTTGGGTGTAATCCTAAACCTTAGTCGGTTTTAGGATTAGGGTTTAGCCCTAAGCCCTAAGCCCTAAACCCTAAACCTTCAACCAGGCGTTTAGTGTTTAGGGCAACTCAAGAAGTGAAAGGGGCCGGCCACCTTGGCCAGATGCGGCCCTCTTGGTGCAGCTGCTGAAGGTACGGGCCACTTATGAGCCTAGGCCGTGGTTAGGGTTTAGGGTTATGGTTTTAGGCCTTAGCATTTACCCTCGAAACCCGGGGCTGGTTAGGTTTGGGGTTTTGGGCGAAAGTGTCCGCCGAATGTTTGTGCGGGGGGTGTTTCTTGCTTCAAGCCTGTTGGCCTTGGGAAGCAGAGAATGGCATAGAAATTGTATGCGGCTTGTTTCTGGAGTCTTGCCGGGTTTTTGTTGTTTTTGCCGTGTGTTGGGCGGTTTTATCTTTTGTGCTTTGGCTGAGAAACATGGTTTGCGTTTCTGCGTTCCCAATACCATCTGGCCTCCATTTTGATGTTGATGCCTTTTCGTGAGCATTCTAGGGGGTCTTTTGGGGGGTTGGGGGGACGTTTTTGGAGCCTGTTGGAGCCGTTTTGCAAGGGGGCCTTTTGGCAGCTTCTGCGGCCCTTTTGGGGCCTTCTAGGACAGCCTGTCAGGGCCCTCTTGGGGGACCTCAGTGGGACAGGACACAAGGGCCTCTTGGGGCAAGGGGCACTTGCCAGTTTCAAAATGATGATATTGTCAAGCGAAGGGGATTGATCATCTTCAGGGAGCAACGGAAGTTATGGCTTTAGCTGATAGACCGTCGAAACTGGAGGGGTCGGGGCTTACAGCTTTAGGATGTAGAGTTTAGGGTTCAGCAAACAACACTATAAAATATCCCAAAGGCCTAGCAACCGGATGTCGTTGCGAGGATCCAGGAGGAAAGCGACCAAGGAATACCGGTTGTTGAGGTTCACTTCGGGCGGCAGCTCTTCGGCCTCTTGAGATTGCACCTTGCTGCTCGAATTCGAGGTTAAGGTTGAAGATTAAGCTTTTAAGGGCTGATGGATAGTGACGGCATGAGTGAACCTAAACCCTAAGCCTCACAGCACCCTGAAGCCAACAACCCCTCTTCAAACTCCGCCTGGCCTCGCAAGCCTTTGGGGTTTTGGTGTAGGGTTTAGGGTTTACGGTCCAAGGTCTAGGGTCCCTAAACCCTAGACCCTAAACCCTGTCTATCATATATATGTATATATATATATATATATATTTAAACCTTCGGGACTTTTCGACCAATCTGCCCCCCAATGTTCGGGACTTTTCGACCAATCTGAGCCCAATGTTCGGGACTTTTCGACCAATCTGACCCCAATGCTCGGGACTTTTCGACCAATCTGACCCCAATGTTCGGGACTTTTCGACCAATCTGACCCCAATGTTCGGGACTTTTCGACCAATCTGACCCCAATGTTCGGGACTTTTCGGCCAATCTGACCCCAATGTTCAGGGCCTTTCGGCCAATCTGACACCAATGTTCGGGACTTTTCGACCAATCTGACCCAATGTTCGGGACTTTTCGACCCCAATGTTCGTGACTTTTCGGCCAATCTGACCCCAATGAAGAAGGTTCAGTGGAAATCGTGTCCGAATTGGGTAGGTACTCTGGGGTAAGATGAAAACCTTTTATTTTCTTAATGTTATGGGACTCTTTGGGCGGGTGCTTTTTTTTTCTAAGCCTGGAATGAACGCTAGAACAGTGACCCTCTAGACCCTAAACCCTAAAACCCTAAAACCCTAAAACCCTAAAACCCTAAAACCCTAAACCCTAAACCCTAAACCCTAAACCCTTACTAAAGCCAGGTAGCCGAGGCCATGGCGGGCTGGTGGCCAAACACGAGGGCATCAGGTTGGTGTGGATTCGGCATGCCGGGCGCGGGGCGTGAAACCTTAACCCTCAAAGCCCTAAACCCTAGGCCCTAAACCCTAGGCCCTAGACCCTAAACCCTAATCCTAGGATTTAGGTTCACGGTTCACTCACTCAATCAAGAGTTGAGGCTGCTTCACGAGAAATCTGGAGCACACCTGATTGCCAACCACATGCCTAGGGCTTTGGGTCTAGGACTGGTGGCTTGGGACTTAGGGCTTGGCGTTTAGTTTTTTTTGGGTTTAGGGTTTGTAGGGTTTAGGGTTTAGGGTTGAGCCCCTAATCCCCTTACCCCTGAACCCCAAACTCGCTGGGCAGAGCCTGCAGCCCAACCGTCTCCGAGAATCACAAGGTTCGAGTGATCCGAAAGCTCCCCTAAAGGGCATAGGATTTAGGGTTTAAGGTCTAGGCTTTAGGGGTTCCGGTTTAGGGTTGAGGCTGTTGAGGTTGTACCCTAAAGGGTTTAGGGTTTAGGGTTTGTTTAGAGGTTTAGGTGTATAATTCGGTGTAGGGAGCCTCAAGATCTGAGGCCCTGCCCCAAAGCCCTCAACCCTAAACCCTAGACCCCTAACCCTATACAAACCTTCGTGGCTTCCCGCAAGCTAAAGCCCGAAGTCGCACCTGGCTGGGGAGCCCCGAACTTCCGCAAAAGGGAAGGTTCAGGGTGTTTAGGACCTGAGACAGAGGCTCGCTCTACTGGTTCTTAGTAGCCTATATTCCCTTAGAGAGGAAACATAGGGGGATAAAAGGAACCTAAACAAACCCGACACCCTAAACCCCTCATTCCCGACTAAGAACCAAGGCCTCAATGGCCGCGACTTGAAGGTCCCAGAGGGTTTGGGGTTTAGGGTTTAGGGGTTTAGGGGGTTAGGGCTTAGGGGTTTAGGGGATTAGGGGCTTAGGGGTTTAGGGGTTTGGGGGTTTTGGGGTTTAGGGTTTGTAGGGGTTTAGGGTCTAGGGCTTTGGGCTCAGGGGTTAGGGTTCCCCCTGTAGGTAACCTTCAAGGAGCGCGAATTTGGACCCCCCACTCCCCACCCAAGCACAGTTCAAGACCTATGGCTGCGGCAGGGCACTGACAGCGAAGGTGAAGGCCCCCAAAACCCCTAAACCCTAAACCCCGAGACCCCCAAACCCTAAACCCCCCCCTAAAGCCCTGCACCCTAAACCCCGCCCTAAACCCCCAAAGCCCTGAACCCTAAACCCTAAACCGCCAAAGGCCTGAACCCTCAACCCCCGACCAAGCGCCTTGAGCCCAAACAAAAAGCCGAAACCCTCTTCCGCCCAGCTGTTCAGGGTTTTGGTTGGGGTTTAGGGGTTTAGGGGTTTAGGGGTTTCGGGGTTTAGGGGTTTAGGGGTTTAGGGGTGTAGGGGTTTAGGGGTTTAGGGGGTTTAGGGGGTTTAGGGGGTTTAGGGGGTTTAGGGGATTTAGGGGTTTAGGGGTTTAGGGGGTTTAGGGGGTTTAGGGGGTTTAGGGGGTTTAGGGGGTTTAGGGGGTTTAGGGGTTTAGGGGTTTAGGGGTTTAGGGGTTTAGGGGTTTAGGGGTTTAGGATGGTGGATGGTTTAGGGTTTAGGGGTTTAGGGCTCGGGATTTAGGTGGTCTCTGTGGCTCTTCATTCAGGAATGCTGATGCCAGAGACCAAACAGGGCTGAGGGGGGTTTAGGGAAACCCTAAACCCTCAAACCCTAAGCCCTATAAACCCTCAACCCCCAAGCTCCAAAAGCCCCAAATCCTAAAGCCTAAACCCTCAACACCCAAGCTGCAGAAACCCTACATCCTAAACCCTAATCCACAACCACGAGGTTTAGGGTTTAGGGTAGAGGGTACCGGAGGTGCAGCCAAAGGGTGTGGCCTAGGGTTTAGGGTGTAAGGTCCAGGGTTTAGGGTGTAGGGTTAGGGCTTATGCAAGTTGAAGGTTATGGGTTTAGGGCTGAGCCCTAAATCCCTTAGACCCTGAACCCCCAACCCCAAACCCTGAACCCTAAACCCCGAACCTAAATCCCAAACCCTAAACCCCGAAACCCCACTCAGCTCTTTTCGGCGAAGAGCAATTTTTCAGCCCATCGAAAACTGGAGGTTCAAAGTTCAAAGCGAACCATACAATTTCTATTTATTCTCATCTTGAGGCTTTAGGGTTTGGGGGTTTGGAAAATGTGTTTAGAGGGGCAGTCTAGGGTTTCGGCTGCATGGACTCATGGCGGTCTGGCCTTCGGCAGGAAAGCTGGATTGAAACATAGACTGCCCACTTTCAGGACTGGCATGGAAGGTGAACCTGGAGTGATTTGTACACTCACGGAAATGTTACTCAAGAATGGGCAGTGCCTCCAGCCCTGTTGCAGACAGC
The DNA here is from genome assembly GCA_905221605.1 of Symbiodinium natans. Classification (NCBI taxonomy): domain Eukaryota; class Dinophyceae; order Suessiales; family Symbiodiniaceae; genus Symbiodinium; species Symbiodinium natans. The sequence goes on from CAJNDS010000033.1 coordinate 28,480, forward strand.
CCATTCCTCTGAGATGTACGAGGCTATGCTTCGGCTCGTGCCTTGAGGCAGCGGGCACGGAGGACACAGCAAATGCGTCTCAAGTCATTTCGTCGGAAGAGGCTGAGAGAGAACACGAATGAGACCACGCCAAGAGAAGGCAGAACCCAGTGCATGCCTACGCTTGCGCCTTCTTCTTTCAAAGTGTTCATGCTGGCAACCCAGACCCCAAGTACCAGGAAAAATGCCAGGAGGGCAAGGTTAGACTGAAGCAGCCAGATATTCAGGTTTCGGTCGTGGAAGGGCTCTTTTTGGATCAGCAGCGTGCCGAGCAGACCCCACATTGTGGAAAGCATCCAGAACACCCACGAAACAACCAGGACGAGCAGCAAAATGGTCGACCCTCTTCGCTCACTTGTGATGGCTGTGGCTGCGGCCAAGAAGAACACCATGGCCAGATGCAAAGCGGCGCCGTAGTGGAGCAAGTAGCAGTCTTGGCCTGGGTTGAGGAACAAAGGGCTTAGGGTTGAGGGTCGCCCAGGGTGTTCTTCCGCCTGGCTTCTGCTTCACCAGCTCGAAGTCTCTGTCTTCGGACTTGGGACTTCATACGCCTCACGCTTTGATTCCCTTACACCTCTTGGACACCATCATCTCCCTATATCTCCCTGTAGGACTGGAGCCAGGAAGGACGGGACCTTCAACATCTCGATACCCGAAATCCAATCAAGGCTTATGGGGTCTGGAAGCCTCTCCCCGAAAGCCTAAACCGCCCTCCTTTCTTTGTCAAAAACCTTAAAAAAACCCTAAAACCCGTAGCCCAAACAGAAAACACCCACACCCACACACCGACACACACACAAACACACACACACACACACACACACACACACACACACACACACACACACACACACACACACACACACACACACACACACACACACACACACACACACACACACACACACACACACACACACACACACACACACACACCCCCACACACACACACACCACACAC
>CAJNDS010000033.1:29579-72079 GCA_905221605.1 Symbiodinium natans
ACACACACACACACACACACACACACACAAACACACACACACACACACACACACATACACACACACATATACACACACATATACACACACATATACACACACATATACACACACATATACACACACAAACACACTCACACACACACAAACACACAAACACACAAACACACAAACACACAAACACACACACACACACACACACACACACACACACAAACACACACACACACACACACACACACACACACTTTTAATGTGATGTTGTTTGACGCCCAACCATGATGATGCCGAACATGATGCATGCATCGAAGTTATACTGGAAGAAGTGGTAGACGCAAACCACAACCATGGCAACGTAGGTGTGATGTACAACGATTTGCCCACCCACAAAAACACAACAAAAACAACAAAAAACACCAAATGCGCCAACTTCGCCGAAAGCACCAAAGCGGTGACCGGGGAGAGGGAATCTCACCAGGTCCAGTTGAGGTGACCATCCTCTGCCCAAGATCATCACTCTCATCCGCTTGGCCAAAATGTTTTTGTCGGCCTTGTCGATGTCCTGCAGCCCTAAACCCTGTGGAGTGGAGGCTGGGCTCTATAGGGTTTAGGGTTTAGGGTTTAGGGTGCGAGTCCAGGCTGGGGTTGGGGGGAGGGTTTTGGGGGGGTTGAGGGAGGCGGGTTGAGGGGCTGCGTCTTTTGCCGCACTCATGACGGTGTAGGTGATTTCTAGTCTTCTTCAGCACTTTATTCGGTCATGGGAAGTTGGGGTGTGTAGGGGTTTAGGGTTTAGGGTTTGGGGTTTGTCATCCCACGTACCCTGGGTCAGGTAACAAAAGCACAACGATGCTCGAGAATCGTGGAGCGGCATGGCCGCGAAAAAGCTCCAGCGAAGTCAGATGGCAGCCGGGCAGCACTTCTGCCCAAGCCCTCACACCCGCGCCTTGCAGTTGTAACAGGCATGTTTTGTGAAATATGTTGCCATCCGCTCCCGCTTCACACGTAGTGGACGTAGAGGTCTAAGGGGCATGGGCTTTACGATGGTAAATCACTTGTGCATACTCTGAAGATCTCCCCCGAGGCACCGGTCAGCCTATTCGAGCTCAGGATTAACTTCCAAATGTGTCGGTTCTCCTGCATCGCCTCGGCCAGGGCAGCGGCACCATCATCTTCGATGAGGTTGTTGCTCAGGTCAAGGAGCTGGATGGATGTGTTTTTTCGAAGTGCTTGTGCAAGCGCCTCAGCGCCTGCATTTCGGACCTGGTTGCTCGCGAGGCGCAAAGTTTCAAGCTTGCACTTCGGCGCAATACCTTTCGCCAGGGACTGCATGGCGTCGTCCCCCAAGCAGTTCTTGCTCAAATTCAGCTCTTTAAGGCTGTCAAGCCTCGGTTTCTTCGGCATCTCCAAGCCAACAAGGTTGTCCGCTTACTTGTCATTTGGTTTCCCCTGCTACAAGTACTCAAAGGTTTCCTTTCAGCTCGGTATCCTAGTTCTCGACGCTGGAACATGCACCCTGGGGTGACAAGACCCAACCTGACAGGAACCAATCCGAAAGCAGACGCGACAGGGAGCCACACACCCCAAACCCATCAAACATCCTCAAACATCTACGCGCCTCAGCCGAAGCCCCTATACAGCTGGCAAGACAACTTCCCCAAAACCCCAAAAACTCTAAACCCTCAACCCCTAAACCCTACACCCTAAACTCTAAACTCAAAACCCAAACCCAAACCCTGAAACTTCAAGGAGCCGTCCAATGGCGTAGTCCAAGCCATCGGCGTGCGAGAGATCGTTTGACGAGGCGTGCAAGACGTGGAGTTGAGGTACGGCATCGGCCAAGGCCTCTTCCGAGGGTCGAAAGGGTTAGGAGTTAGGAATTTAGGGCTTGGACTATTAGAGGGTCTAGGATTTAGGTCTTAGAGGGTTTAGGGGTGGGGGGGGGGGTTTCGGGTTTGGCTAGAAGGCTTTGTTTAGGGTAGGCCCTTGAGGGTTTTTGACTCCCAGTTTGGGTGTTTTTGGGGGACTTGATTTCCAGCACCTCGTGTTCCTCCTTGCTGTTTGAGACCCCCAAACCCTACAATCTCCAGAGGAGAGTAAACCGAAATTGCACGTGGTTCAAATTGAACATCCAGCTATCAGGGGGCAAATGGCTTTGCAAAAAGGGCTGAAATGTCCAATTTACTTAAAGCCTAAACCCGAAACCCTAAAGCAGAGTTGCTTGTCTTGCCAGCTAGTATTCTTCTGAAAGGCAAGGGCATCTGCCTTTCCAAGCCAGCATCCTGCAGACCTCTGCCTCCAAACGCGAGGAAGAAGCCCTACCGGGCCCCTTCCGAAAAGAAGTTTGCAAAGATATGGTTCAAAACTATGAAAAAACTCTATGTTCAACTCCCCCAGTAGTACAGGCGCCAACTCCACTGACCCCTAAAACATCCTAAAACCCTAAACACTAAACCCTGAAAAACCCTGAACCCTAAAGCCATCTAAAGCCTTAACAACGCTTGCCTTGAAGAACCCTGGGATGATGTGGCTCCGGTGCAGAGTCAAAGTCTTCAACTCCCGGAAATACCCGAGGGAATTGCAGAGGATGCGCACCTCACCTGAGTTCAGAGTCTCGAAAGTTTCTCGGGTTTCGGCTTTATAGGGTTCTGGGTATAGGGCATAGGCATAGGGCTTAGGGTTTAGGGCATAGGCTATGGGGCTTGGGGCTTGTGGGGGTTTTGGGGGCTGTGGCCTTCAGCGTACTTGCCAAAGCATGTCCCCTCAAATTTTGGGGTCAGATGGCTGTCTAAAGCCCTATAAACCCTATAATTCCTAAATGCTGGAAAACTTCCCTCAAAACCCCAAACTCCGGAAGCCGCCTAAAACCCGCTCGAAATCCCTGGAAACCGAAAATCCTACATTCTAACAAGCTGGAAACCGAAAACCCTAAGGTTCGGAGCCCAGTCGCTCTGAGGCAGGAGCTCCAACGTCAAAGACGTCATCGACTGAGCCTTCAAGTGGAAGACGCTCTTCTGCAGCTCCACCACCGCCTCCTACTCAGGGTGTAGGGGCTTTCGGGTGTTGCGGTTTAAGCTATTAGGGCTGAGGGTCTCGGGAATTCCGGCTCCTGATCATTCCTGTGGGTAAATCGCAGGTTGCCCTCTGCCACTCGTTGACAGAAGTCTTCTGGCGCCATTGGAGCCTTTCCATGCTGGTCGATGACGTGATCGTCGATGCAAACCATGTGGCTTCCGTCAGATCTCCTCAGTTCGGTGTCTAAGTCAAGACTTTAAGGTTTTGATAGTTCGGGAAGCTCCCCGACGAAGACAAGACCCTAAGCCCTAAACCCTAAAACATTAGAACCCTCAAGCCCTCAAGCCCTCAAACCCTAAAACCCTTAGAGGCGGGTGAGGCTCATGGCGGACCAAAGAGCTTCCGCACAGCACCATCCGCGCGCGGAGTACGGCGTTTCGTTTGTCGTAAGCATCCTTAGTTGGTAAACTCTCTGAAACTGAAACACCAAACCCCTAAACCTGAAACCCTAAATTCCAAACCCGAGGTTCCTGCACGGCACCACCGCGAGCTTCCCCAGAGGAGGGGCCGGGAAATGCGGCCAATGAAAGATCGGAACCTCCTTGGCAGACTCTCTGATCGCCTGCGCTTCGGTGACGCGCGTGAGCTGGTATGTATAGGTGTCTTCATGTGAGTAGAAGACGTGCATCTGATTCATGACCCGGCTGAAGCTTTTTTGCGCAGGACTGTCTTGATCTCCTCTGTAGAACTGGTGCAGGGACATGTAGTCAATAAAATACCTGGGCTCAGTGAGCGTTTAACAATTTCAGGCTCCTTGAAGCCCTCTTAGACGATTTCTTGCGGGTCCAGCACTGCACAACACCTCAAGGACCCTCAACCCTCAACCCTAACAGCCCTCAGCAAATTCAACTACGAGATTTTTTTTGGGGGGCGGGGGTTCGGGCTCGTACCACGAGGAGGTAGTTGTGGCCACAAGACAAAGGAGCAAACCTAAATGGGAAACCCCTACCTTGATGGTCATGAGCTTTTGGGATTTGGGATTCATAATCTTAAACCCTAAGCCCTGAACCCTAAACCCTAAACCCTAAACCCTAGGGTTCCTACTTTTCCTACAAGAGCCGATAAACCATGAGCCCTGTCTTTCCATCACGGCCAAAAGACCATGACAACCGGGCTGGCCACTTCCGACACTCCACAAGCGCTTGCAGCTGGCGGCCAAGTGGATCCTGGACTGGGATTTATGCTTAGGGCTTTGGATTGCTTTGGGTTTAGGGATGCTTAGGGTTTAGGGATGTTTAGGGTTTATGGTTTATCGGGTTTCGGGCATAAGGCTGCATAAATCCACACCCTAGATCCCTAAACCCCTAGCGCCCCAAACTCAAAAAACCTTATGCAGCTCCCAAAGTCTTGCGCTTCTTGCAAGCTACGGGATGTTCCCTTGTCTCCCAAACGTGTGACACAGCGATGATCCTGGGCTGCTCATTCTCGTTGCAAAAATCGAGGGATCGTAGAGTCTCCTTGGATTTTCGTTGCTGAAGTTTCGGATTGAAGGTTAGGGACTCAGGTTAAGTTCTGAGATGTAGGGCTGAGGGATTTAGGGTTTAAGGTTTGGGGTTGAGGGTTTTGGTCTTTGGGAGCTCCGCCGCGGGAAATCAAAGGACACCTTTTAGGGTTTTGGCTAACAGCTCCCCCCCCCCACCCTAGAAGAGCAAAAAAACGCACCGAACTACCAGGCGCCTGAGGGCGCACTTTGCTACTGCTACTGCTGCTACTGCTGCTACTGATGCTACTACTGCTACTACTACTACTACTACTCCTACTACTACTACTACTACTACTACTACTACTACTACTACTACTACTACTACTACTACTACTACTACTACTACTACTACTACTACTACTACTACTACTACTACTAATACTACTACTACTACTACTACTACTACTACTACTACTACTACTACTACTACTACTACTACTACTACTACTACTACTACTACTTACTACTACTACTACTAACTACTACTACTACTACTACTAACTACTACTACTACTACTACTACTACTACTACTACTACTACTACTACTACTACTACTACTACTACTACTACTACTACTACTACTACTACTACTACTACTACTACTGTGCACTAGTACTGCGCACTAGTACTAGCAATAGTAGGACGCGCGTTGGTAGGAGGCCGTGCGGACTTTTACTACAGTCGCCATATCCTCAACATCCTAAAGAGCAAACCACAAACTCAAAGCCTACCCCAAATCTTCGAAAACCCTAGAAACGCTTGGAAACCCTCGAAACGCCTAGAAACCCTTCAAACCCTCAACCCTAAGTGAACAAGGATCTCTTTCTCGGAAGTTATGCAGCTCCCTCTCCGTCACGAAGCCATGCTCTTCCACTTCTTGCCGCCTCTCGGGCTGACTAGGGTTCATGCTAGGGTCTGTAGTCTTGGGCTTCTTGGGTTTGGGGCTTCTTGGGTCTAAGGTCTACGGTTTAAAATCTAACCCTAAACCCTAAACCCTAAACCCTAAACCCTAAACCCTAAACCCTAAACCCTATAAGGGTTTAGGGTAACCCAAGAAGCTCAAGAGGCCCGCCTTGGCCAGATGCGGCCCTCTCGGTGCAGTTGTTGAAGGTACAGGCCAGTTATGAGTCTAGGCTGTGGGGCTGTGGCTAGGGTTTAGGGTTTAGGGTCCAGCGGGCCCCAAAAACCCGGGCTCGGGGGGTTTAGGGTTTAGGGTGTTAGGTCTCTGCAAAATGTAGAAGTTTGGGTCCGGAGATTTGGGCCGGCTTTTGGCGAAAGCTTTGGGGCGAAAGGGGCGGCATTTTCGCTTCCAGCCTGCTGGCCTTTGTGAATTTTGGGTGGGTTCTTGAATCACACAAATTGTATAGAGTTTGTTTCCGGAGTCTTGTGAGGTTTTGTTGTTTTTGCCGGCGGTTGGGGGCGGTTTTCTCTCTTGCTTGTGCTGAACGACATGGTTTGCGTTCTGCCCGATACCATCTGGTCTCCATTTGGTGACGACTGTTGATGAGCACTGTGGCGCTTGGGTTTTGTTGGGGGATGAGGGGGTTAGGAGCTGTTGTGAGGCCTTTTTGGAGCCTCTTTGGAGCCGTTTTCCACGGGGCCTTCTACAAGGCCCATTTAAGGGGTCTGTTTGGGACAGGACCCCCCTGTTTCTGCAGAAGGGCCATTTCTCGTTTTAGAATGACATGTTGTCAAGCAGATCAGAAGGGTTTGAGTAAATTGAACGTGAGCCAAACTGCTTAGACTCCATGAGGTGCTCGTCTTCAAAGAGCGACGGAAGGAATAACTGATAGACTGTCGAGACTGCAGCTACCAAGTGAACCACATACATGTTCTATTCATCCTGGCCTTGAGGGTTTAGAGTTTAGGGTTCACAACACTATAAAATATCCCAACGGCCCAGGAACCGAATGTCATTGCCAGGATCCAGGAGGAAGCCGACCAAGGAATGCCTGTCGTTGAGGTCCACTTCGGGTGGCAGCTCTTGTGCCACCTCGGACTGCACCTTGCTGCTCGAAACCGAGGCTCATTAAGGTTGAAGGTTAAGCTGTTAAGATAGGGACGACATGAGTGAACCTGCAGCAAGGCAAAGGGACCCTAAAACCCCCCCTTTTGGCATCAGGACTTGTGCAATCGTTTGAGAAGTGCCAACTCAGGGTACATGCGCAGATACATCGCACCGCGCTCCCGCTTCTGAGCAGCAGCAGCAGCAGCAGCAGCAGCAGCAGCAGCAGCAGCAGCAGCAGCAGCAGCAGCAGCAGCAGCAGCACTACAAGACATTAGAATCCATCCCGTCAATTCCACCTGAGATCTGCGAGAGAACAAAACCGTGCGAACCCTGACCATCACGGACACGGAATCAGAGCTTCCTGGTGATTTCATGCTGACACATTCTGCCTGCGAATGTTGCAGCCGCCTCCTTTAATGTCATGCCTCTTTCTAAGTCTCGTACCACGTTACCCGCCAAGAACGTTGCAAGGACGCAGGAGAGTCATGCAATATTGCACGGTACTTCTGGTGTAAATACCCAAAGCCGCGTAAAGCCTCCATCCCGCCAATCCCTCCTGAGATCCAAAAACCCTAAACTGGCCTAAACTTAAACCCTAAACCCTAAATCTGCCGTGAAGCCTGCACCCCCTCTTCGAGAATCCCCCTGGCCTCGCCTTTGTTTTGGGGTTTAGGGTGCCCTAAACCAGAGCCAGGTAGCCGGGGCCATGGTGGGTTGGTGGCCAAACACGATGGCATCAGCTTGGTGTGGCATCGGCATGACGGGCGCAAGGGCGTGAACCCCCTAAAATCTCAACACCTAAACACCTGAACCCCTAAACTCTAAACCCTGGGGTTTAAGGTTCACTCACTGAGGCTGCCTCACGAGAAATCAGGAACAGACCTCATTGCCAATCACATGCCCAGAGCGTAGGGTCTGGGACTTAATTAGGGTTTAGGGTTTAGGGTTGAACCCCTAATCCCCTTACCCCTAAACCCCAAACTCGCTGGACAGAGCCTGCAGCCCAACCGTCTCCCAGAAACACAAGGTTCAGGCGATTCGAAAAACTCATAACGCTAAAGGTTTAGGGTTGAGGGCTTTATGTAGTTTACGGTCCAGAGCTAGATCAGACCCATGGTATATATTACTAGTGTCCCCTAATGGACACCCCAATGAACACCCCATATATACACTCACCAGTATTTACAAGGAATCATATATGCACTCACCAAGAACAGTAGTATGAACCCCATTTCATCTGAAAGTTTACAGCCCCAAAGCCCTCAACCCTAAACCCAAAACCCCAAGCCCAATAGAGCCTAAACCAAACCTTCGTGGTGCCCCGCATGCTAAAGCATGAAGTCACACCTGGCTGGGCGGTCTGTTCTACAGAGCGAGCACTGGGAGCCCTCTGGGGCAAGAGCTCCGAACTTCCGCGAAAGTGTTTAGGCTTCGGTTCGTTATGCTGATTTTCTTTTTTTTTTTGGGGGGGCTGGGGCGTTTCAGGCTTGGAGGTTGAGGGTGTTCAGGACCTGAGACAGAGGCTCCGACTGCAAGCTTCCTGGAAGCTCTGCGTCATGACGCCAAGGCCTCAATGGCCGCGACCTGAAGGTCCGCCTGAGTCGGCGTCGGTTTGGGTTTTAGGGTTTAGGGCTCAGGGTTTAGGGGTTTAGGGTTTAATGAAATCACAAGCAGTACGATGCCTCGGTCACAGAATCACAGAGATTTCTTGATCCTAGAATAGATTGGCTCGGTGTCCAACCTGCTTCAACTCAATGAAGGGTTCTCTGCTGCGGTCTGAGTGCTCAGGCCCCTTTCGAAGTCAGCAAGGAATCGGTCCAATCCAGCAAGGCAGGTCCGGCATGGCGTCAACGGGTAGCCGGATCGATTTCAGCGTCGGCCCGGTTACTCATCCGTTCTCCAACGTGTTTGTTCCAGCCGTCTCCACCCCTCAGCCTAAGGATTCCGGGGGCCGGTACTCTTGTCCTAAACTCTGGTGATGTCAAGATGAGCCATTGGTTTCGAACGTCAATTCCTCACAGTCTGGACTTGCAGCATTTGATGCATTTGATGGCCTCTGCCCTTGGAAAGGTTCACACCTAACCGTCACTCTGCCCACGCCTTCTTGTCGGGACTTAAGCACAAACGCCATGAGTACCTCAAAAACTTGGGAGAAAACAACAGAATGCAGCGCGTTCAGGAAGGACGGAAACTGCATCACAGCAAAGTAACATAAACCCGTAAACCACCAACCCTTAAATCCCCTTAACCCCCCAATCCTTAAAACCTCAAGCGCAGCCGTAACTTGTATTTCGCTGCAGTCGCCTGCAGGCTCCGAAACAGGATTCACGCGCAATTGTGCTGGGGTTCTGAGCCAGGAGATCCCCTAAAAGGGTTTTTTTGGTGCCTCTATTTGGGCTTCTTAGGGTACCCTTTTTTTGGCTTTTAGGGGGAAGTTGGGGAAGTTGGGTTTAGGGGGGTCCACTTCTCGTGTTTCTGCCCTCAATGCCTTCAAGGGAAGCCTCGAAAGGGGGTTTCCATAAAGATGCGTAAAGCCATAAGAATGATGCGAGAAGGCGCTCCAAGCCCTGAACCCCCGGAACTCTTTGCAAAACCCCAAAACCGTAAGCCTTACCATGTTCAAACGGAGAAACCTGGAGCAAATCCGAGGACTCGTTCAAGCCCGATAAATTGCCAAATCTGCTAGGCAAAGCAACCACCCGGCTAAAGTATGGCCGCATTGTGTATGCGGGCACATCTTGTGAGTCGGATTGAGCCAGGTTTCGGGCTCGAGGTTGAAGGTGCTGTGGACCAGGATGTTGGGTTTATCCCCTTTTCAGGGTTTAGGAGTTAGGGTTCGTCATCCCCTTTCAGGGTTTGGGAGTTAAGGTTTGTTCTCCCCTTTCAGGGTTTAGGAGTTAGGGTTTGGGGTTGGGGGCACCCATTTTCTCCCTCATTCTCCTACGAAGAAACAGTGGCTGTTGTTTGTTTGGACGCTTCTCAATGTCACGACAAACGACGCACGCGGAATCAGTGAAAGTACGTGGCATCTGATGCACATACTAGCGTGACTCCACTCTACAACAGGGGGCTTAGGAACTACAGGGTTTAGGGTTGAGGGTTTTTAGGTTTAGGGCTATGTTCTCTGCCACCCTACGGTTTGTAATCTACGCAAGCATATAAAGGGACCCTACCATACTTTGCTAACCTCCACTTAGCAGTAGCCCCGTGTGAATTCATAGCCCCCGTTGTAGTTGAGGGTTGAGGGCTCAGGCGCGTGCCTTCAGAACACAAGCTCGGTTACATCCCGTCCGTCTAATACTGTCTTGCAGGCGCGCAGCAGCCTTCCAGCAATTTTACAACATGTGTCAAATCTGCACCGGGTCTGAAACGTGCACGGCCCGCGCGAATCTTCAGTCCGCAACGGGTCGAAAAGTTTATCGAGACCGTCCCGCTTCTTTGGCGAAAGACCACAGGTGCACTCATCGGAGATGCTTCTAGCATCCGGACATGCAAAAAGAATCCTTGCTTGTAGCAGGGAGAGCCTTCGTGCGCCTTCCTTCAACAGATACTCTTTCACACCGTGGCTTTTCTCTTGAGAGATGAACAAAAACTGAGTTTAAAGCCTGAGGAGTAAGTCGGAGTATCGGTTTCGGGCTGCGTAATTCTATCCAGCTTTCGCATCTTCCTGGTCTTCTCCCACCTGCGCGAAGTGAACCTTCGATTGGTTTCCCAGGCAATTGTCGTCCAGTGGGCCGCAAGTCTAACCTCTACAGAGTAGACGTGCTTCGACTGCGACTGCGACGACGACTTTTTCTAAACTGCAGTAGAGAGGAATGGTTCAGCAGGCCTTCGAAGCCCTTGAAAGCACACCCTACGTCTGAAGGCCTGAAGGCCGTGCGACAGCAAGTTAAGGAACAAATTATCTCCCCAACTTCTGAGGGCTGCACAAACAACTTTCAGTGACATGACTCACGCAAGCATGAGAACAATTTGGGTCACACTTTGCTTGGGCGGATTCTATGTTGGCAGGCGTAGTTCATCAGCGACGCTAGCTTGGATCACAAAGCTACAGAAAAGGGTGCTAAACAGACACGTACTACGTCCTTATACGATGCACTAGTTCCAGCCTAAACCCCAAACCCTAGGAGGTGGGGTTGCGAACGATACCAAGGCACAGGGACACCATGTTTGTTGAGATCACGCATGTGATCCGCCGCGGCCGCCTCGCACTGGTACCTCGGGGTTGCGTAAGAGTTTGGGGTTTAGGGTTTGAGGGAATCAGGGTTCTGGAAGTTTAGGACAAGCTTAGTAAGGTCAAAGCTTCTTCTGGTAATTGCATGGTACTGCGGGCCCATAACTGGGGAACCCTTGTGTTGCCCTTGTATGCCGTCTACAACCCCAGGAATCCGTCTAAAGAAGGTAAACGACTGTATTGAGGGACCATATAACCTCCCTCAGAAAGCTGTCAGCGTTTCATCCTGGGTTGGCCGGTTGAGTTAAGAATGAAGGGTTAGAAGGGTTTGCGGTCCAGGCCTAGATCCGTTTGGAAGGTCCAAATCTATTTTGGAACCTAAAACGAACGCCTTGAACCCACCCTTGAAAACTTCAAAGCCATGCTCAGACCCTGACCCTAAACCCCAAACCTTAAACCCTAAACCCTCAGCCCGAAACCCCAATGACTAAACCCCAAACCTTCAAGCCTGCAAAATCCGATTCAAGCCGAAGAGCAGGAATGCCTCGATAGTTCCCACACTGGCACCAAATGGGTTGGTAACAGTGAGCCTGGAATGCAACTTTCTTTTCCATTTAGGACCTACTTAGAGGACTTAGGGGGGCTTCTAAGTACAGTAGCCTGGAAGGGTGTTAGGGTTTGGAGTTTAGGGTTTAGGGTTTAGGGATACTAGACCAACCTAGTAATAAACAGAGGTGCCCTTTTTTGGGTTAAAGGGGTTTCGAAAACAACCCCATTTGAGGTCTGAGATTTCGGGTGTATCCCTGGCCAAGCCCTTGAATCTAAACCCACCTGGTCCAAAGAGGGCATGGAGGACAAAGACCTAACACCCAACCTAACTGACCTAACTGCTACAGTATTTTGCTCGCTGCTGGGTTTAGGGTGGAGGCCTTGAACACACAAAGCCCTCCGTCCAAGGCCTGAAGGGGAAGATTGGGTGACCGGCACAAGTCCCGAGGTTGCTACAGTAAAGCTGCCCTCCACGCTAGGACTATCGCAACGAAGTTTCAGGGCCCGGTCCCCGTGCAACGAAAACCGTGCAGAAGCCTGGTACTCAGCCCTGGACCCTTCGGGCCCTCGTGAACTTTGTCTGCAACCTAAAGGTACCACAAAGGCCCTGTTTACAGCCCCGAAAAAGTCTGGCCGATTTAGACTTGACAAGCGGAGCAGCTGGAGATGGCACTTGGCCTCTCTGACGTTACAGCTTTTGTGGGGGTCGAGGACGACATCCCCAAGCTTGTCGTGTGCGAACCAGTCCTCTAGCTGCGTTTGGTGCTTCTGCTTTGTGCACTTTCTTTCAGGCTTTCTTCGGGCTGCGCTTAGGGGAGTGTGGCTTCATGCATTCATCATACACGTGCAATACACATGTGAATACTCCCATAGTAACATCTTTCGCTCGGCGTTTCGGGGCTCGTCGATAGTCTGCTCACAAACCAATTTTATGCACGGTGTACTCGCGCCGATCTAGTACCATCATTGCTACCATTGCTACCTCTTCACTTTGGCATTCTGCTCTTTTCCAGGCCCCCTCCTACAACAGATCATACACTCGGGTGCCACCACGTAAATGTACATATCTGCATGCCTGATCCATGTGATACATATTTATCATGATAATTCTGCGGTTGCCCAGCGCCACTTGATGACATTTGCTCACTTCATGGCACTAAAGCAACACACGTATTTCATAGCTCGGCATGGATGCTCCGAGACCGTGGAGCATCACCATGGTTGGCGGGGGTGTGCTCCTTCGGGTTCATTGAGCCACGAGTAGCTACAGCGACACTGTGCTGTCGCCAACTGCAAGAGAACGGTCTTGGAGCAGACAAAACCTGCAGCATGTGGTGGGCCCTCACGACTAGAAGCTCCATTATGATGTATTGCATGGCTGCATGGTATGCATATGTATGCATGGTTCAGCCGCGCCTTGACGCACGTTCGGAGTAACCCCAAGCAAAGCCGCCACCATCATCGCAAGATGCACCACTCGAGCAGCTTGACCGGAACATGTTCATCGGTCTTGTGCTCTCAACTTCGGCCACTAACAATTGCACCAGCACGCAGAAAAACGCAGAGCCTGAAATCCGGAGGCTCTATTGCAGGGCAGGGGAGCCAGGCCTCGGGAGACGTAGTGTCACCTAAGACTAAGACAATGATGTCATTTAAGTTCACGTGCAGAAGAACCCAGAAGAACAGTATGCTATGTGCGGATGAAGGCCGAGCGAAACTCAATATGTACTGCACTTTAAGGCAATCTTTTGAGTGGAACATGCAGCATGCCATGGTTCAGGCTGGTGAGGCTGGTGCAATCCAGTCAGGCACACCAAGAGCATACGCCACTGCAAGTTGTACTTTCTGCTGCCGTGTCCTTACATGCATATACATCTAGAAAACATCGTTGGGGCGATGCCTTCGTCAATTGCACTTAGACGGAAAACACAGGGGCAATATCTAGAAAGTAAATAGCTAACTTTGTTCAGGTGCCGGCAACAGCTAGTAAAAACTGCCCCAGCGAGCTGAAGTGACCGATAAATCAACTCAAAAAGCGAATTAACGAAAACCGCCAAACAACCAACAAGCCAACAAGGAACCCCAGCATAGGAACCAAGCGGCGAAGCCCACCCAGGACAAAAGAGACGAGGGCAGGAAGCAACGGCAAAACCAACCAACAAGCACCCAACAAGACCGGTGCCATATTGCCTCGACAACATGGCCAAGAAAAGGCAGTATGGACCCAACGCTGCTGGGCGACAAGCAGGTCGGGCCATCTGGGATCTCACCGTATTCCACGACACACTCAACCAAGATAGAGGTATCGGCATTGCAAACCTCAAGAGCTGGCGCTCACTAGCAAGTGCAAAGCAAAACGAACCCCATGACAGCACGTACGAGGTACTGACCCTTTTCGGAGCAAAACAAAGTGTTGAGCTTTGTCAGCTTTGTGTTTTCATGGCCCTGGTGGCCAGGACCCAGGCAACACTGCCAAGAACAGCTACACTAGCTCTGTATAACCTCCTCGCCCGTGCTTCGTCGTGGAATCAGGTTGTTACTTGCTGTAGTGCTGCGATTGTGTCCAGCTGGGCAGGGACCCAGCTTGTGCAGCAGCAGCAGCAGCAGCAGCAGCAGCAGCAGCAGCAGCAGCAGCAGCAGGTGGTGCAAGGCATCGACGCAGCCATCCAGGCTTGGCCAGGGTCTCTGGCCCCGCCCTGCTGGAGATGGCGACTGGCCAAGCAGCTGCGAGGCAGCTCATGGATCAAACCGCAGATGCTGCAGCTCGAGCGGCAGCAGCAGCAGCAGAGGTTGTTGCTACCAACGCAGTCCTACCGCGAAGGGCTGAGCAGATTGCCCGTCTGGTTCAGAAACCAGATATTTACCGCCCAGAGAAGTGGTTGGATTCTCCGGGATAGTGGACAACAAGTATGTGGAGGAGATTGCATGGGTGGAGCGAGAAGCAAGTACTGAGAAGCTGATCTTTGGGATGTTTGGAGAAACAGCAAGCCGAGCTTTTGAGTTGTATGCAGTACTGCTCTCCTTCTTGAGGCACAGGCCGGCAAAGCTGGTGAAAGGGTGTGGCAGAGAGCAATGGCTATGAAGCTTGGCGAGTCTTGGACACCGAGATGATGCCGTCGAGCCGACAGCGACAGTTGGCACTTGGGGGCCAATTGACAGCAATGAGGTTCGAGCTGGGCAAGTCGATCGCTAAGAGAGGGTGTCGAGTACCAAGTACAGCGAGGAGCTCAGGATCAGTACCCTGGCGGCAGCAGCTCCTCAAGCGCTACAGGCCATTGTCTTTGCCCCTTAATTTGCATTATTATAAATGTGTGTTTGTACCGTAAGCACGAAACGCCCAATTAATAATACAAAACTAAAGGCCCTTTCATGCTGTGTTAAAAAGCCCCAATTAATAAGGACTTTTAGGGGCTTCTACCTACAGCATTAAAGGGGGAAAAGGGCGCGTGTTCATTGATGCTCCCTTTCTTCCTTCATCTACAAACGCTTCCATATACTCCCTGGCCTTGGCAAGACTCCCTTCGAGGCTCATGGCGGGAAAGTCTATGAGCGGAAGCTGGGTGAGTTTGGCGAGGTCGTGTTCGGCAGGGCCATCCGGAAGTACAAGGGTGAGGCTCAGGGCCAGTCCATTATGCGAATGCAGGACGAGAGTGCAGAAAGTGTGTCAGTGTGGCAGCCGGAAGAGAAGAAGCATATAGTTGAGGCAATCTCGGACTCCAATTTTGTGAATTGCAAGACCACCCGACGATCGTTGAGTTCTGGTCAAGTACACCTTGATCGTGCCCTGGCCTTTTCGTTTGTTAGGTCCCAGAAAGTCGCGACGTTGAGTTCAGGAGAGGCAGGGCTGGTAGCACTGACCCAAGCTGTGGGAGAGTCAGTACTCATCAGGAACGCTTTCAGCTTTGTATGCTTTGTGCGGGGGCAAAGGCCTGAGGACATCGAGCTTGTGGCTAGGACAGACAGCTCAGTGGCCCGAGCCATTGCTTCGAGGAGCGGCGTTGGGCGAGTTAAACACCTAAGCACATCATGCTTATGGTTGCAAGGCTGGGTGTCAAAGAAGCTGCTGAGGAGACCTTCGATTCCCACAGTGGGTACTAAGTTGCTACCTGCGTGACGAGTCCGGCTACTTCTGTTGTGCTTGCCATGGTCACAGGACATCGTGTTGGAGAAGCAGAGTTTCATGAACGACGGCAGGCGCGACCCAAGGCCAAAGCGATGATGAGGGTGGCGCAGACGATGATGTCTTCAAGGATACTCAGTTCCCGGGGGCACCATGATGGTGATGGCGTTCTATCTGGCCTTCTGTGCAAGATGGAAGGTGAAGCTGGAGATCTCCAGCTATCGAGGGTTTGAGCCGGCGCGGGAAGATGGAGAACACCAAGAACCAGATCGAGCAGACCAAGGAACCAAACAGTCGGATGGTTCTTAACATGAAGGGCATGGTGAGCATGTTGGAGGAGAAAATGATAAAGGTTTTAGTCAAGAAGACCAAGAACCTCGAGCAGACCGAGGAGTAGCGTCAACAAGTGCATCGGCAAGCAGTGGCCACTTGGAGTATGTGAATGAGCTTCGAGCCTACCCAATCCCATCGGGCTTGGGGCCAGACCGATTCAACCTCCTCCAGCGCGAGCTCCAGTGCCTGTGGTGCGTGTTCGGGACGAGACGAGGCCACCGAGCATGCGATTGCCAGCTACACATGAGGTGTGTTATGCACCAGCCCGGGGATATGCATATCATGGTGTAACCTGTAGGAATGTACGAGTAGGAGCAGGTAGGATTGAGCGATGCTCTCTTCGAGAAGTTATCTCCAATTGGGCGATGCTGCGTGGGCAACGGCGTCATGTGCAGCTAGGCGTCCCTAACCCGAGAGCGTCGCCGCAGCCTTGCGGCTCGCTCCGATGCAGAATTGACAGAATGTTTCTGGTAGCCGTGCTGGCGATGATGAAGGTGCAGTCTCTGCAATGCCTTTGCGACCCGTTCTTGCGGCGGAACACTTGTGGAGCTTCCTACAAGGTATCCTGCCCTCGTTCTGCTTTCGTATCCCGCTTGACGTCGGCTTCAATCCACAACCTTGTGGTCAAATGTAGCTGGAGCACGTCTCCTGCAGTTGGCAACCACAGCACATGTGCAAGTTCGGGGGTGCGTAGTGGGGATTTGTGTTTCGTGCGCCAGAGTTGGACTCTCGACTGGTTGTGACGCCTGGAAAACATTTCCGTGGGGGCCTCTCAGTGGGCCTCAATCGGTGAGAATGTTTGTGTCTCTCCGAGAAGGGGCGCTTAAGGCGAGGGCAGAGACAAGCGGCGACAGGCGAATGGATAGTGAAAGAACACTACAACAAGCATGCAAGGGGTCCCCCCAAATGTACCAACAATGTACCAAAAAAAGGATCAAAAAGACATAAGAGAACCAAGAGGTCGGCTCACTCCGCACCCTCCGCACCGTTCAATGGCGTATCGGCCTCGCGGCCCGCTTTGCCTGCAAGGAGCCACAAGGAGCCGGAAACATCCAGAAACCGTGCCAGGCCAGTCAGAGGTATATTCGTGCCGCGAACTAAGAAATAGATTATCAAAGTCCTCGCTGGGATGAGTAGTATGACAGAGAAAGACATGGTAGTTGATCAAAATGCCTGTTTCCAAATCACCGTATGTTCTCCTTCTAAACCAATAGGGGACCTTTAGATCAAGACATCCATACTCAGCTGTCAATGCAACAACGCTGCTTGAGCTATTGACTTTCAGATGCTGTTGGCATGGCATTCTGCACACACCGAGTCACACAACTCTGAATGCGGCCTACCAGTATTGTAAGACCTTATAGGGTTAAGAGTAACACCCGATGTTCCTGCTATCACGACTCCTAAGTATGCAGCATTGTGCCGTGATGAAACGTGCACTCAAGCTACCACGGAGGCCCAGCTTCCAGGCCCTGAGCGTGCAGCCCGGGCTTGAACCCTGAAACCCTCAGCGCACTCCCATTGTGTGCAGGCCTTTGCTTTCCGACCCATCTCCGTCACTGAGTCGCTGGGAGCGTCGCGCCCCAAAAAACAAGTTGATCCACGACTTATCAGGTCGCCTTTTGCTTTCTCCGAGAACAGGAACCCAAATTGAAAACGCTCCCCAACAAATTGCTAAACCGTAAAGGACCTGTTGGCCTCGTCAAAATCTAGTGGGAGCAGCTCAAGACCCTACGAAGTCAGACCACAAAAAATGTGAAAGTGTCTGACGGCCCCGCCTCTCCACTTCCCTCGGCTGGTTCGCAGGTCCTGTGGGCCGCTGTAGTGGCGGGTTCGCACTCGGTCAAACTCTCAAACCCAAGGCACACTCGAGCGGCAGGAACCCCAACCAAAACAGACAATTACACACCACAAACCTCAACAAACTTGCAGTTTAAACGTCTGCACTGTGCTTTGGCATGGCGCCGCCTGGCCTGCGTTCAAGCACACTTCTGAGTATGTCGCATGCCAACGCGCAGCGAGCTCTCGACGAAGACTTGAGTTGTTTTGCTTCTCATCCGCACCTCGGTCATGTGGAATGCAGGAGTTCAGTCCAACAGAGAACGTAAGCAAAACTGCAACAATGCAGCAGCAGGGAAGCTGAATCGAGGACTGTGCGCCTCACGCCGCGGCCGGCGTGGTGCCTTACAGTACTTACGGTCAGCAGCCATGCAACAGCATGCAACGTTGGGGAGTGAAATCTGCTGGCAAAAAGGGTGCTCAGATTGTGGCTTGCAGTGCCAGATGGCACGTCGGAAGCGGCCTTGTTCCAGCGCGAAGAGGGCCGCGGACCTCCAGCGAAGTGTCAAAATCTGTTACGGCGCTATTGTGCTTCCATATATCGCGCGTGACGTAGTCATTGCCTGCACGGCATGGCTAACCCCCAAAGAAAAATGCCAGGCCCTAGGCGCAATCACTGCAAGAACCTTTTGCATCTACAAAGGCTGAACCTGCGGTCGGCACTTCTGGCCTACGGCTTGGGGTCCATGGATCTACGCATGGTCTCTGAGAGGTGTGAGCTGGTGCGCTCGGGCTGTAAACCCATGTAGACCATGAGCCTTAATCCTAAACCCTATAACCCCCAAACCCGGTGTTTCTTCACAGGAAAGATTAAGGCCAAGGGTTTTGGAGGGTGTGGAGGCTGAGAGGAATCCGGGAAATTCTTGAATTCTCGTGGGGTCCAAGCTTGAAAATCCTCCTGAAAAGAGACCAGGCCCGAAGCAGCATCGGCAGAGTAGGCTGAGAAGTTTTGCTCCGCATCTGCGCCGCATCCGCGCCGCATCCTCACAGACTGGCAGACACGTGAAAATGGCACAGAAGCCTCAAGGCAGAGTCCGCGTGATGCGCAAGCACATGTGCTACGCAGCACAAGTTCACCAGCACTCTACTGTTTTTCTTCCGTGCTCTTCGACCGATTACGGCGACTGTCCACCAGGTTCCACTTCAAGTAATTCGGTGCAAAATGCAAACGATGTAGAGACGTCACCGCAGAACCTCCGTTTCTGGATCTGGAATACTTGCTGATGTGAGTTCGATGCCTTCAGAACGCAAGAGCGGCTAGATCTCTTCGCTCTGATATTGCCCTGCTGTGGCCGGGATGAGCGAGTTCTGGCAGCACCCTTCCAGCAGCTGTGCAAATTTTTGTCAAATCTACGGCGGCTCTGATCGTACAGGGGCCCGCGCGGTTCTTCAACCTATTACGGCGACTGTCCGCCACGGGTCAAGTTTCATGCCTTTCAACATCTGTACAACAAACAGCATCTTTCCAGAAGCTCTGAGCGTGCAGGGCCCGGAAATGCCCGGAAGCACTGAGAAGGGGTCTCAAGTGCCCTCAGCGGAGTGGGCCGAAGATGAGGTGCTCGATGTTGCAGGAGGTGATCATCACGACGTAGCCTTCGGTCCGGGCCTTGTCTGGTACATTCAGATCGTAGCAAGCTGGCTTCCCATTTTGGGAGGCGCCACCTTTGATGCCGTTGTTGGTGAAGCCAGTGTTGAAAGCCTTCTGCTTGGTCGCGGCGGTGTGTTTTTGATTGGGCTGAAAAGAAACCCTTTCCTGCTCCTCCTCCCCTTCTTGTAAAA
This sequence comes from Symbiodinium natans, assembly GCA_905221605.1. NCBI lineage: Eukaryota > Dinophyceae > Suessiales > Symbiodiniaceae > Symbiodinium > Symbiodinium natans. The sequence continues at coordinate 48,938 of CAJNDS010000033.1, forward strand.
GAAGAGCGCCACGATAGCATGGCCAAACGGTGATACCGCCACGCTGCTCCCATCCGGGAGCCTTTGCCGCCTCGGTGAAGACTTGTGGGAAATTTCTGAAGTACCTGGCATAGTTGGTTTTGGCACCGTAGCAATTTGGGACAAGATCGAATACATCGATCTTCACGAATGTCTGCATGTACTCCTGGTTAGAGCAGACTTCCTGTTGCATCTTGCGGGACAGATCACCGCCACGACAATCGCGTCTTTCTTTCTTCCCATTTGTGGTCTCATGCATGTACCAACCTGCCTTCAATACTCTGTTGTGGATGTGGAGCTGGTCCTGTCCCCGCGCGCAGACTGGGTTGACCAGCAACGCACAGCCAGGGGCGAGGCCTTTGCGCTTGCATGCCTGCGTTGATCCATCATTTCCCAGTCCATTCCTCGCAGCCCACCACAGCCAGTCCCAGTCTTGGGCCCGTTTTGTTCCTTTCTGAATCTCTTCTGTGCCAGTGAACCTGACAATTGGGTCTGTAAGCGCTCCACTGGCCATGCTGCAGTACATTTTTGGTTTCAATCCTTGCGGCATCCTGTGCTGAACTGAATAGTCACCATCTTCCTTCAGGACACACCTACGGTAGTGGAGGCATCGTGCAAACTGCGCGTCCCTTCGTGCCTTCTCCACAGGCTTATTATGCACAGTGGGCATGACCCCGTTTTTACAGTCCGCAAAAAGGACCCTGGTCTGATCGCTGGCGGTCTTCTCGGAGCAATGATCATCCACTTTTTGCCGCGATTGTTGCGTCCAATTTTGCCGCAGCAACATCGCGGGGTGCAACTGAAGGTGGCACACCCCGTCTGGGCACTCCTCCAAGTTCATTTCTCCGCTCTGCGCAGCGAAGGCAAAGGCCCCCCACATCGCAAGGAACGCCAGCGTCGCAGCCATTGCAGGCAGGTACTACGGCTAGCTGCAAACTGTCAGATTCCTGGGCAAAATGCGACTGGCTTGTAGACAGAAGCAAGAACTCGTTGATAGATGCGATAGATGCGTAGAAAGCAGGTGAGAACAGGGATGCTGCACGCTTGCACAGGCCTCTCGAAAAGCGGCATCTGCTGCTGGCTGGAAGGCGTCATAGCCTGGCCGGATAGGCTTGCTTCTCGCCAAAGGGCACGGCGGGATCATCACGGATATTGCGCATGAAGTGGGCGCGCGACGGTTTTTGAGCATGAAGTGAATGTGCAAGAGTTTCACCTGGCATCTGGCAGTAGTAGCGATAATAAAGTAGCGGTGCACTTCGGTAGGGATAGTTTCCACGCAGACACACGCACGACACACTGCAGCGCAGATTGTCTGCGTCATTGAACTTCATATCTTTGTCGCCATCCACCACTGGCCAGAGACACATGAAACGCAAGCCGAGCGGCACCATTTGGTTGTGAAATGCAGACCAAGTCGCAAACGATTTTTTTCAGGGCACAGCAACGCTTTCGGGTTTGCCCAGCGAATGTCATCACAGAATGATGAACCATGTACAGCTTGCAGGATTCACGATGTCACAAATACGATGTTGTTTTGCAAGTACACACTGGTGGCCAACCAGTGCCTCCCATCAATCTCCACAGTTTCGCTGGGTACGGTAGGAGATTGATACCGTACCCCCCTGCTTCACATCAGAAATATTCCAACTGAACGCAAAATCTACAGGTGGAAACTCAATAACCGCCAAGAGGCAGCATCGATGACTCTACTGGTTGGGATCGTGTATGATGGGGAGGATGGTGGACCGAAGTCTCCAGTCATAAATTTCTGGATGCACACACACACACCGCACAAAGCAGGGTGCAAAGCTTCCAACCGCCGTCCTATTCAATGTCCTGTCCAAGTTGCAAACTGGAGACAAGTGGCCTAACCGCTCCCCTAACGCCTCCGTAAAAATCAACGCGCTGCATTCTTTTGGTGCACTTTGGTCGTCATAGTCGCGTCGCTTGCTAGTCAAGGTTTCCTTGAGAACTCAAGCGCCCCAAAACTTTAAATCCCGCATGACCATGATGAAAAATGCATAACCCTCAAACCTCATTGGGTTAAGGGTTTGGGGCTGACGTTAACTGTGAACAAGCCCAACAAAATGCGGCACGGCCAAAGCCCCGCGTCCAACCTGTTTGTGAGTCTCGCGCCCGACACCCGGTGATGCAGGATGCGTCCACCCCACCATCAGAAGGCAGAGAGCAAGGCGGCCGTAGGGCGAACCCCCGACACCTGCAGGAGTCCCCGGCGTCCCGCAAGACCTCCAGCCCCATGCTTGCCGATGGGCCGTAGCAGCGTGTGCTACTGTACAAGCTATGCGCAAGAAGCCTGACGGACCCAAGCGGAGGCCAGAGGAAGCTCGACGAGCCCAAGCAGAGGTCAGGTGCGAAAAGGGCCAGGCAGGCCTAACACAGAGGGCAAGCAAGATAAGCAAGGGCAGAGGTCTGCTCTGTCACGGGCGTCCAGCTTGGGAGTATTGGGGATCACGGAGCGGAGTGGAGGCGGACTGCGCGCCGTCGGGCAGGCGGCGCAAGACAGCACGGGCGTTCTCACGCTGGAGCGTGACGCTGAGGCACTGCAAAAGCTGCTCGGTGGCCGCGCCCGATCCATCACCGGACTTAGCGGCCAGGAGCGGCCCGAGTGTGCGCCAGACTTTGATTGCTTCACGTCCCCAGCCACCACAGGATGATTCCGCAATGAGGGGGAGGAACTGCAGCCCCTGGTCTCGGCAGAGGGCTGCCGTGTTAAGATGGGAACGCTTGCGTTCCTCGTAAGCCGCACAAGTGTGAGAGCCATCTGCAGCAGAGGCGGCAGCTGCCCCACATCGCAAACCGCTCGTGACGGCAAGGTCGAACACTGCAGGCCCGCGCAACCCCCAATGAGGCACAAAGCAGCGGGCTTTGAGGGTGTTTGGCCTGCAGAGCAGCGAGGGTGGCAGCATCGCGGGGTAGAGGCGGCTCCTGGAGCAGAGCGTCACACGCTCGAGCTAGATCACCCTCAGCAAGGCGGCGGCAACGGGAGTGGCGGGCCTCAAGGGACAGGCGAGTCGGACCGCTACGTTGGCGTGGCTCAGACACACATTCCTCCCACAGCTCAACCCTCTCACCATCGAGCCAGCGCAAGCAGCGCCGCTTGGTGGCTTGCCCCAATTGGGCTCGGTGGCGAGCCCACCACGGAGAGGAGCGACAAGCACGGCTTTGGGGAGCATCAATAATTCCAACCAAGCGGCAGGGGTGTTGCGTGCTCCTGTTGAGGCAATAGCGCGAGCCAGACATTGGGCCCAGGCTGCACGGGCAACCTTAGGGACATGCCGCACGGTAGGAACCTCTGCCGCCAACACGTCAGCAAAGTTCGGAAGAGGGTCGGCGGCAGACGCTGCAGGAGGCACGGCGCCCGGACGGGCGGCTTGAGCACGCGAGTCAGGCCGACAGCGGGGGGTGCGACCCATTATAGTACCGCTTGACCAACAAACCACAAACCGTGCAAGTGTCGAGGCTGTGTGCATCAAGGTACTCCTGCGGGACGGCCCCTGACAACTGGCCTGAGCAGTGGTCATCGAGATGATGTCGCATTGCAGGGTGAGAGCCCCAGCCCCGGGAGCGCAAGGGATCCCCCAAGCCGCACCCAGGCACAGGGCAAAAGCAGCGCGCAGCAGCCTCAGGTGCGTGGACGCGGCGACGCAGGGCCGCGGGCTCGGCAGAAGGAGGTGAGTGTCAACACCAGTAACCGCAGAAGGCGAAGAACGCCGGGGGCCGGAGCCATGGCCGGACAACTCACTCAGGAGGGTGCGAATGCGAACGCCGACCAATGGCGGCAAAGCAGACTTCCCGGGCAGGCAGGACACAAGGAAACAAAACCGGGCTGTCTCAACCCACAAGGGAGGAACCGGATGCCACACGCAATGGCTCGAGCGGCTGCTACTGAGTCCCCCCCAGCTGCGTACGAAACACGCCCAGGAGCAGCACCAGGCCCCCCCAGCTGCGCACGACGGCGCCCAGGCGAGGGCCCTAATCTCGGTTTAGGGTTTAGGGCTCAGCATAGCCGATAACTTGGCTCCATGACCATGACAGGACCAATGATCGGGTAGGCCCAATAGCCTCTAAAAAACCTTAAGCCCTAAACAGCCCTAAGCCCTAAACAGCCCTAAGCCCGAATCTAAGCCATAAACGGCCCTGAGCCCTGAACAGCCCTAAGCCCTAAACAGCCCTAAGCCCTATAGGGATTAGGGCTTAGGGCTTTAGGGATTTACGGATCTGGGTTTCACACAGCATGATGCGCACTCTTGTGTGAAGGGGGAACCAATATGCCTTTCGTTCTGCCGTTGAAAGCACAGACTCCTTGGGCAGGGTGTCTCATAGTGGTGATCCTGCAACTCGACATTGACATCCTAAACCCTCAACTTGCGAGCAGTGTACTAAGTGGGGTTGGTGGTTTAAGCCAGTTTAAGCGGCTCGCCGTTTTTATGCCCGCAACCGGGACTGGAAAGGGACTGACATGGGATCTCTACTGTGAAGGGCAGATGACAGCAAGCAAGCCAGTGGCATGCGCGGGTCGTCCTGAGTTTTGGGTTCACAGGTATGGAGTCATGACTCTTGATTGGAGGATGCCCTGGCGAACAGAACCTCCCGGAAGAGACGCCATGTGAGTCCTATCGGGTTTTGCGAAAGGTATGAGGACCCCTATATATGTATTATAAAAAGAATCCCCATATTCCGCTTACAAGGAATAACCTTTCTTTGTCTTTTGGGGGAGGGGGGGTTCCTAGGCAAATAGTCGTCATCCATGGTCGAGACACGAAAGTCCAATTCGTCCAAAAGCGTCAAAGATGCACCCATTCTGCCTGCCAAGGGGCTCGGGCTTCGGGGTTTAAGGTATAGGGTGTTTATCGGAAGCTTATCCTAATTGCACAAGAGATCAAACACTACACCAAGATAGACGCTTCTTTGAAGCGAAACAGCACGTACGTGAACCTTCACGTAGGCTAGTACGACTAGCACCAAAGGGAGTGGAGGGTGGGACAGAAAAACCAGGAAGCTACGCTTCGAGCTTCAAGCGACTGCATGGGCTGACGTTTCCCCCGTCTCCCGACTTAACAACTTGTTAGGCAAACGTTGCCCGCATTCGTTTAAGCTAACGATAAAGCACAATCACGCACGCGTGAAGGAAGCTTATCGGAAGCTTATCCTAATTGCACAACTGCCGGAACGCGAGCACCTTTTCTTTGGGAGATGACGGTGGGGATCAGTTCAGGCTGCCGTTGCAGCTTGATGCACTGGGAGCCAGAACTTCTCCGGCGTGAGGTAACGTACCCCATCTTATAAAGCCTCGAACGCCAAGGAAACCCCACCTAGACAGCTCCTGAGAGGCCCAACGCACTGCGTATCGCCCCGCACGGCAGGGGAACCCTACGACCCCCAAGACGGAGGATCGTGTCGAAAACCCCGCGACTTGGCCCGTCTGCGATGTTGCTAGAGGTGGGCACCCTCAGGAAACAAGCGTTGATGCTGAGACGTTCCTCTGCTTCCACAGCCTGAAACACTATCGCTGCGCCCTCTTCTTTCCGTGTGAAACTGCGGGCTAGGGACGCTCTAGCGGCATCGTTGTCGATGAAAACGAGAAGGTCACTGTCTCGGAGGAAACGTCCCCACAGCTGCAGCGATATGAAGTAGGGCAACAACTCGCACTCGAAAACTAACTGCTTTTTACCGACGCGGCTTGCCCATTCTTGCGCCGCGGCGGGGTCCAGGGTGTCTCCCCAGGCCAAAGGCACGCCATCCAGCCAGAGGACACCCCCAAAGCCACACGTGGGCACTGAGTTTGACACATCCCACTCGCATGCCCCGTCCAGCCAAAGGTGGAACGTTCTGGATGGTTGAACAGAGAAAGACCGGGGGCGCCCATCCAGGACGCGTTGCTCAATGAAGTCCAAAGCTGCTTGCTGGACGTCAGTCAAAGGATGCGAGGCTTCGGAGGCCGGGGAAACGTCCCCGACAGCCACCACGGCCTGTTTGGCGTTACGGCCCCAGACGTGTTGTTCCGCGAACACCAGACGTCCACACAGACGCTGCGCTTCTTCAAACGTAAGTGAACCTTTTTGTTTAATCGCCGCTACTGTGTCCTTAAGCTCAGCGACGCGCTGTGGCGTGTTGCTGACCTGTACCACACCCACGGACTGCTGGGACAGGTCCACTCGGACGCCGAGAACATCGAAAACCTCAGAAAAGGGGCGGTTCTTCTTCTCCTCCGTGGCTACGCGCCAGCCCAGTTTCTTGAACATTGAGGAGACAACGACCTCAACGTGGGCCGCGTTTGCTGCAGACGTCAGCACCGTGAAGTCGTCGAAAAAAGAGGTCATAGCTATGAACAAACTTTTTCCTTGCTATGGCTTTTAACGCTTCGCTGCACCGCAGGAAGGCATGCACGGCTGCAACTGCCCCAAAGGGCAGGCTGTGCAAGCGGCAGTATTGGACAACGTCTGCCTCAGGGTCCATGAGGCAGATGATGGCGAAGTGCTTGTGGTCGGCTCGCACGGCGAGCTGCTTATAAGCGCTCTTCAGATCCCAGGTACGACCGAGGATGCGCTCAGGGGGGCTCCCCGGCAGACGAAAACGAAGCCAGGAAAGACAGGCCTCGACTATCTCGTCAATCCCGTCCATCTGAACCTTCTCCTGCACACCACAGGCTCTGGGAGAAACTACCGCCAGAGCGGAAAGGTCTTCGCGGCTGCAGAAAGACAGCCACCCACTGGCCTGTTCTTCTCGGGTCACGGCCCAGACAGCACGCTCAGTCGCTCGGTCACGGTACCGGCAGAGACCTCTGACGCACCGTTGAGAAATTTCTTCGGACATTCGTTGGAGACCGGGGGCCGTAAGTTCGGGGGGCCGAACGTCGGCATCCCACAAACCCGAAACGGGGAGCCAATTCACCAGGGGAAAGCCGACCCTGACCGACTCCGCGACGTCCGGGTCGACGTGACCCACTTTCGCGCAACAAGAGTTCCAGAGCCACAGACATCTTACTGGAAGTGACGTGGTTGACTTCGGGGTCGAGACCTTCACGGAGGGCCGTCTCCCGGCTCACGGAACCCTTACAAACTCAAGGAGGTCACGGGACGCCTCCGTACGCAACTTCGCAAGCTTAATGGTGTCCTCCGCGGCATCGGCTGCGAGAGCTACGAGCATGTCGGGAGGGAGGACACAACGCGCCCTACGCGGGTTGGGTAGCTCTAAGGCCTGCCTACACCAGGCTTCTGGTGAGCAAGGGATGGCGACCGACGCGGTCGCGCCCTCGCGGTCGATCTCCAGGAGCTTCGACCCTTTCGGCCAGTGGTCCCAGTGGCGCGGAATCTTGCAGGGCGGGAAAAAGCTGAAGAAGCGTGCGGCATCGTCGCCCTTTAGGGTGACCTTGACAGCGAAGTCCGGCTCGCACAGCGCCTTGAAAGCACGTTTCCGCCCCACGGGGGCTTTTTCCAGGACGTCCTTCACAGCCGCCCCTGCGCAGGACGCCCACGCTTTGGCAAGCTGGGGCGTGTATAAGCACTCTCAAAAAAGGTCGACCAAACACGCTTCCCTTCATGCGTGGCCTGACCCCATGACTCATGGGCATGGTCTCCAGAGCACAGCACGGCTGTCCGACGAAACCAAGAGCGGTTCGACACCAACGTGGTGCTCTTCCGCCGAAACATGCACGCATGCAGCGTGACAACGTGAGATTTGGCCACGAGCCCACTCAAACCAGGGAAAAGCCAAATCAAGCTATTGGTGGGATTTTCGATGCTCCAGCAGACCCCTTTTTCGGACAAATGTCTGCACCAGGAGGACATCAGCTCTACGAGGCTGTTCGCGGCACGAACGCGTGCCCTGTCACGAAAATCCTTAAGGGATGGCAGCCCCCTTACGAAATTTCGATTCCTCAGCGGCCTTGGTCCCCCCGGATGGCGAATTTCCCTGGCGCGACTGAACGTTCCGCACGGGGGGGCCCAGTGAACCCAAACTAGGCCTGGCCTGTCCAGGACATCTTTGAGAAGGGAACGCCCTTCTTTCCTGGAGAGGTCCAATTGCAGGACCTTGACACCTTGAGCCTTGCAAACTTTGTCAATGCTCACTGTGTGGAAGCCTAAATCCTTTGCGGCTTTACTCAGACGTCCCAAGCCACTTCCACAAACAAAGGGACGCCCCTATCGCCACGGCCGGGCTGGCAGTCCACAGGCGAGGACGCTGACCCCCCAGCTGGAGGTTGAACTTCCTCACAGCGGGCACGGCCCGTAACAGCACCAGGGGAAGAAGGAGGGGTGGGAGCGGGCGACTCACCCGGGCCTGACGAGGCCTTGCTCATTTCGACTACCGGCTGGGAGAGTCACTCACGCTTCTTGTTTGCCGGACAGTTCCCTGCCCCGTGGTCCTTGGACCCACAGGACATGCAAACGTGCAGTCCGCGGTCACACTCAGGAGGATTCCCGGACGCCGGGAGGTCACAGCCCTCCTCCAGGTTACCCATAGCAGTAACGCCTGCCGTGATCGTCATGCGGCTGGAAAGGGCGCAGTTCTTTAGGCATCGGCAGCTTCTTTTCGGCCGGGAGGGTAGGAGCGGAAGGCTTCCCTTTACCTCTCCCCCTGCCCCGGCCTTTTGGGGTGCGACTCCTGCCAGATCCTTTAGGGTCACGGCCCTTCCCTCCTTCAGGAAGAAGTAGTTTCGCACGAGACGCTCGTGCACGTTGAAGGAGACCAGACCGACGCGGTCCAGGGCCAGACCTCTCCTGGTGAACGCCTGCTGCAGCTTGAAGTCGGTTGCTACGTCCGCATTGAACACGTTGTCCTTCTTCTTGAGGGTAAGTTCGCCATTTTCGATGGCAAAGAATTCCTTGTCCCGCCGCACGGCGGCGACCTCTGCATCGCGACTCACGCACGCGGACGGCGGAATGTAACGCTTAAGCCCGTCGTGCAACATTGCCGCCGCGCGGTCTACGAGACCGTTGGAGGGCTCCAGGTCACCTTCCATCAGGACTCCAGTGAGGCGGGCAACTTGCTCTTTCCTCTTGTGCTCTCTTTCGTGGGCAAGTACTTCTTGCTGGACGCCTCGGGGTCGCCCCGATCCTTCAAATCCTGCAGGCTGAAGGCCAAGCCTTCAAAGGCGAGACGTCGCAAAGCTCCTGCGTGGCCCAACGTGGGCCCGGGCGCCGGGAAGATCTTTTTCGCCAGATCTTCCAGCTTGCTATCGTCAATATGGTTGGGCTGATCAGACAGAGAACGCAAGGGCGGCAAAGGACTCCACATTCTCTTTCACCAGATTTTTGAAGGGGTCGCTTCCGAGCAAGTCCTCGGCTCTGCTTTTAAACTCGGCCTTGCTGTCAACCAGGGATACCATGGCCTGACAGGTGAAGAGGACAAGCACAAAGAGAGGAAAGTGGGGGGGGGGGGGCCTGTGACGAGGTCAACAAAGCCTCCTTTTTCCTCTAGTCCTGCAAGCTCGAGTGGGTCCAGCACTGCTTGCAATGGGGACGCCCCTCTTCGAGTTCAACAACTGTCGCTGGTAACATACCTGTCAGACAACGTCCGCCCACAAAGAAGACGATTCCGCATCTCAACCCCTTGAACGTGGAGGCAGCCGCTGACAGCATGCATAAAGGACTGGCACCACGGCGGCAGGGCTGCCACGGCCTCGCGGCGGGCACGGTTCCCGGGCAAAGGGGGATCTGCCGGCATTCCTCCTCACTGAGTCGGTCCGACTCGCTATCTGTGGTGTCAGTCATGTGCTCAGGTGCCGGTTGCTCGGCTGACGCAGCCGCTGACGACTCGTTGTCTGGGTCGGGAGGAACATTTGAACCCCGACGCAGGGCTCCCTCCGGCACGACCGGGTCTGGTTTGTTGAAGGCAAGACCCGCTGTCTAGTCCTAATTTGACTCCCGCGAGGGTTGTCAGGCGCAAAGTCGCCATCACGGATGGCGAGGAGAACTTCCTCGAAAATACGCGCCGCCGGCGCGAGAACGTCTCGGCTGAGGTCTCCGTGCTACGCGCACTGTCATGCACATGATGTGCTAACAAGCGCCGCGTGTCCAGGGCGACACCGGCCGACGCAGCCCACGTCAGGCCCGTGGCCTTGAGGCTGTGGCTGGAGAGACGGGAAGAGGCCGGGAAGACCTCTGCTAGAACGCCGCGCAACCGTGAAGACATGGCATTTCCAGTCGGGACGCCATCTTCCCCGAAATGCGGGATCAGGGAACCCTTATCGATGGCGCCTTTGACCGAAAGGCCGAGAGACACCCGTGCCTCCAGCCACTGTGGGATCCAAGGAGTCTCTAGGTAAACGCACGGCGCCAGAAGTGGCCATTTTGGCTCAAGTCTCAGTGGTCAGCCCCGTTAGATTTTCAGTTAGGATGGGGCCGCTTCGCTAGCAGCTCTACCATAGGTACCATGGAGTGGCCAGATCTGCCTCTAGACATCTGCGACTTTTCTCTAAACCAAAAGCCTTCGTCCGTAGCATGTTTCTCAACTATACAAAATGGTCAAAAGACTCTATGCACATGGGAAATTTTGGGTTTATCACCCCTCCTTGGGATGCCTTGAAGTCTATACAAAAGGCATACCACCATTCTTTCTGCTGGCTCTTTTAGAGCTCGCACTGCCAATTCTCCACTTGAAACACGGCAAAAGTCGCCAGGTTTTCTTTCCTGACTTCCCGAGGAAAATTTCTACCTAGTGTAGTGGGTTCTCGGGTTTAACCCAAAGCGACACACCAAACACAACGCACATGTACATCTACTCTTGCATGGTTCTGTCTGGTTGCAAAATGCATACTCAGTACTCGACGTGGCACAAGCTCACTGCACCATTCATCTCAGCAGCAGCAGCAGCAAAGCCACCACCAGCAGCTCATGTTCACATTCTTCTACTCCAGCACATAGATTCGCCAATGCTCTGGCTCACACAGCTTGCATGGTGCAAGCTCTCGATTCCAGGCTTCCTCCACAGTCACTAAGCTTGTTTGCTTGACCTTCAACAAGGCCTCGCATTGTCGGCTACGATGATAACACTCCCCCCATGAAGAAGCGATCCATGCAGCTCTGTCCCTTTCGCCCTCCAGCGCCAGTGACTTCTCTGCAAACTGCACGAACTGCTTTCTTTGGTCTCTCACAGCTTGCCTTTGCTTTGACCTTGCCACTGAACGTTGCCGAAGAGATTCCAAAGCTGTCTCTCTCCCTTCTCGCACATTCGCCTCATTCACGGAAGTAGTGTTTGCCGAAGACGCTGTCGTAGCTGAGGTAGCTCTCAATGAAGACGAAGTTCTCGGTGAGGTAGCTCTCGGTGAAGACGAAGTTCTCGCTGAAGTAGCTCGCGGTGAGGTAGCTCTCGGTGAAGACGAAGTTCTCGCTGAAGTCGCTCGCGGTGAGGTAGCTCTCGGTGAAGACGAAGTTCTCGTTGACGTAGCTCTCGGTGAAGACGAAGTTCTCGTTGAAGCAGTCATCGCTCCAATGCCGATGCCCAACACCAGCATGGCCAATGCTCCTCCAACCACCAAGCTTTCTTTCGAAACAGAGGTCCACATCAGCTTGCCGACCATCACAAACCTTTCCATGATTTGGTAGCTCAGAAGCATCATGCACATGAACAGTTCCACGATCTTCTCCATAAGTTCGCTCGCTTCAAACTCCGACGATTCTTCCATTGGGCTCACTGCACGGCTCAAGGCTATGGCAAGGAGAAAAGCTGAAAGTCTCAAAAGTTGACTGTGTTGCGCAGTAGACGACGAACGAACTCTGTGTACCCTGGCTACAGAACTGGAACTTAAAGCACCATCCGGATTTCGAAAACCCATCAAGGTCAGCAAATATCGGATTCTTTCGCTATGGAGCGGTTTCGTACCGATGTCCGTGGGGTTGTCTCGAGTGCTGATGGGCTTGAGCTGAACTTCTTGTCGGTGAACTAAACTCTGGACCCGTAGGAGTCTCACGTCCAAATGTCTCAGTCGAGAGACCCCCGCCTTGGCCATCACGGCCCGGGCGGAAGATGAATCCAACCTCGCCACCAGCTGCACTTCATCAGGGCACAAGGTTTTCAGGATGTTGCGGAGATAGAGACCCTCCGCAATGGCACTTGACGATGCTATGAGCTCACTTTCACAAGAGGATAAGCTTATCGAGGCTTGTCTTCGGGCGTAGGAAAACATCAGGTTCCCGTCCAAAAACAATGCTCCAGCACTCAAGCTTTTCCGGTCTTTGTTGCCTGCCCAGTCTGAGTCGCTGATGGCTTCCAGGATTCGTACTCGAGGTTCTGGATTTTCCTCCGGCACTTCATCCGGTCTGTCACGCGGGGATTCATCAAGCAAGGTTCGGCCTGGATACGACCATCTCAAGGTGAGAGCATAATCCCGGGTGGAGTACAAATATTCGGCCAAGTACTTCAGGCATTTCATTTGATGTTCACTTGGTTTGGACATTCCCCTTGCAAGCATGCTCACTGTGTGCTGACAATCAGGTCGATCGGGGGCAATGTACAAGATACACCCTAAAGCTGCTCGATACTGAACCGCGGATGCCGGGGACAATGGTGGGGAATCATCACTGGCTCGGATCTCTTGAGTCGAAGGGACCTTTCGACTTCTTGGGTGAGTGATCCCCAAGATCTCTACGACCTTCTCGAGATACTTAGGATCCACAGAGATTTGAAGTCCTTCTTCCACCACCTCGAACGTTCTCTTCAAGAACCGAAGTCGATCACCTGGGCGGCGCAAAGGTTCCGAAACTTCCAACTTATACTTGGATTTCAAGACATTGGTCACCTCATCCAGTGCCTTTGCGGTTCCCCCCATCAAGCCATCATCCACATGAATCGTGGTTCCTTTCTGTGGACCCCCAAAGACTACCGGGCAAGCAAGGTTACTCTCCATCCCAGCTTCGCGAAGATCACCACTCAGTTGCTCGTGCCAGTACACCGGCGCGATCTGTTGCCCCGGGAGGCACTTCAAAACCTTGTACGTCTTCTCGTTCAATCTGATGTACAAAGTCTCTCTCTGGGGTACCATCAAAAAGGCATCTTTAACATCAAAGGCTCGAAGTTCCCAGCCCGGTGTGGAAGTAAAGAGGTGAGGAAGCAACCTCAACATCGACGGGGATGTCGCTGGGGAATAGGTGTCTTGTCGGAATGGATTCCAAATTTTGAGTTCCTTACAGACCAATCTAGCCCGTCGGATCCACTTGCGGGTTCTGTACCTCCAATCCATCACATGTCGGGTTTTGAGGGTTTTCTCGTACGGGGGCTCGTACTGGACTTCCACCAAGACTCCCATGCTCAGCAACCGATTCAGCTCTGTGGCTTTTGACTCCTCTTCCACTATCTCCAATTGCTCTTCGGTGAGGATTGGTGGCCCCTCAGCTTCGGAATTCTCTGATCGTGAGTTTTCAAGACCTTCTTCTTCAGGACTGAAATCTGGAAGATCTTCATCCAAGAATTTCGCATCAAACTGAAGCCCCTCAAACCAATCATCAAGATCTTCATCCCCGACATGATACTCTTCTTCGCCTACCCGGACAGCTCGCACCTTCTTCACTGGAGCCTCTCCTGCATACAGCGGGGGAGCTTGAAGTTGTCCATGCTCTCGCTTCGTACCTTGGCTCGGTGCGCTTTGCAATGACTCTTCTTCTTCTCGAGGTGCTTCAGGTCGAGCTGGATCTACATCTTCTACAGGAACATCTGCGGTTCTCTTCCTTCCTCTTCTTCTTTCTTCTTCTTCTTCTCTTGGCTCATCCCCTCCTGCCTTCGACACCCCATCCCCTCCTGAACTGCTCATCTTTGTTTTCGAACTCTCGGAAGAACTCTCGGAGGGATCGGAGGCAGCCTCATCCCCAGGGCTTTCTTGTGGTAGTGGAACGGGAGTGGGAAGAGGTAGAGGCAAAGACTCCACACTTTGTGGAAGACGATCTTTCAAACCAGGGACAAGCTTCGTTCCTGCAGATCCCAACCCATACTTCCATGGCTTCCCTTGGAATTCCTTGAGGACTACTTTGTCCCATGCCTGATCTTGCGGCAACCGTCGGATTGTCGAAGCCACATAGACCCCCAGTGCCGTCCCGCATATGTACATATCGTTCTGGAGGGTCTTGCCCAGGAACAGTCCTTTAACGAATTTTGGCTTTCCCTTCTTGACGTGAGGACTCGCCAATGCGAAGTATACTGCTTCTCCAAAGCACGCCAGTTTCCCAGTGTACTTCACATGGAACGCTCGTTCATAAGCCGTCATTCCTCCTTGTACTGCGTACATGTTGTGGAGCATCGACGCATGCACATACGCCCAACCCACCAGGTCGCTCTCAGCTGTCACTCTGAACCCACATTTCCGAACCTGTTCAAGAAGGGTAGTCCCGATATCTCGCACCGATTGAATTGATTGTTCTGCAGGTCCATTTGTGGGATGCTCATAAGGTTGTGAAGGACTGGGGCGAGTAGCTAGGCCAACCTTTGTTCGGGCATTCACAATGCGCGACACTAAGTGCAGCATCGAAGGCTCGTTGTCGGCTCGAATTTCAGCCTCAGATCTTCCCAAGTACGCCAAGAAAGATAGCACTTCCCGGGCTGCATACTGCAGTGAGCTTGCCTGCTTCGAAGGTAAAGGGATTGCTCGAATCATGCCTGTCTCACGATCTACACATGTCAACAACAGGTGCTTGTTCGGGGGCTCTTCTTCCGGGCTTGCTTTCATGAACTCCAAAGTTTCCTCTTCCACTGAGGAGTAGAAGAAGTCCAAGCACAGCAAGGGCCATCCACCTTCAGACCGATGAGCTTCACTATGCGGACTGTGCTTATCCCTTCGGGACCTTGTTGAAACGCACAACGGACACCACTTCTGAAAGGGGATGTGAGTCAGGTTGTGTTGGGACACAGTGGCCTCATCTGGGGTCTCTGGTGCGGAAGGTTCAGGCCTTGGATCTCGGATAGGGAACCGAGCTGCATCTTGAAGACTCAGGTCATCTTCAGCTTGTCTACGGTGCAAATGCCTTACCAGTCTCTTGTAGAGCACGGTCTTTGAACCACTTGCTCCAATACCCAAATGCTTACACGCTTTCTTCAAATCGGCCGCTGACGAGTTGGCATCATAGTTCAAACCCTCTATCTCAATGCTGTCCGGAATCGGTCTCTCCAACTGAATACCAGGGGTCGCAACCTCCGGCATCGGCTCGGGATCCGACAGATTGGACCTTTTCCTGAAGTCCATGCTCCATATCCTTTTCCTTTTCCTTTGTCCTTTCCTCCCCATTTGCCTTTGCCCTTGTCTCCTTTCCTCCAAGGATCACCCTTCACCCGATCCACTTCCATGGGAGCTGAACTATCTTCGCCCGACACAATCTGGCTCGTCCATTTCTGTGTTGTTCTCTCATACCGTAGGACTGTCTCTCGAATTGTCTCATACGTAGCATCCTCCTTGCACTGCAGCGACACGTGGGTTTTGATGCTAGCCGGAAGAGCTCGCACCAAGATTGCTGCCTTGAGTTCTGGATCAACTTCTTTGTGGGAGGACTGCTCGTACTTCCGGCAAAGCTCTTCAAGTTTGAGGATTTGCTCATGCACATTCTGTACCGACATAGACGGAAACTGTGAAATTGCCCCTAACAATGCAAGCGAACGGGATTTCGAAGAGGGTGCAAGGGTTGAGACCAAGAGGCGCCAAGTCTCACATCCATTCCCTTCAGGAACAGATCGAAGCAGTTGTTGTGGCCTCTCGCGGAGAAGGGAAGCAAGTAGGGAGTACATCTGTCGAGAATGCTCGACAGCCTCATCCATCATTGTGTCATGGTCGCAAATGTCATTCGGATTCGCTTCAATCTCATCTAGCAAGGTGCATGCGGAAGGACTCACCACCCGAAGATATTGTTTAAAGCTCCAGGCCCAATCCGGAAACTGCACCAATTCCTCCTCCCTATTCTTTGGTTTGAACTGCTCGGGTTTGCTTATCAGCTTAGCCCACATCCCAGTCTCATTCACATTTCGCCGCGCAAGCAGGTCCAGCGTCTCATGCATCTGGCGGGTCTGCTCAGCACTCTGTGTCACAACACGAGCAAGCATGTCCATCACTGCTTCATACTGCACATTGGAAGGAGATCCGGGAGATTGGGCTCCATGTGCTGGGCTGAATGGGTTTGGGGCTTGAGGTAGTTGTGAACTTTCTGCAGCCTGGGACATCGCAAACAAACGCTTTGCAAGGACCTAGCCGTGAACTTCAAAATGACACTCACCTTCAGCGATCACCTCGGGCCAGCCGACCTTGCCGAAGATCTGCTCCTTGATCGTGTAGGTGTTCTCTTCACTCCAGACGATCTTGCCGAAGTTCTGCTCTCTGATCGTGTAGCAGGTCTCTTCACACCAGACGATCTTGCCGAAGTTCTGCTCGCTGATCGTGTCGTAGGTCTCTTCACACCAGACGATCTTGCCGAGGCCTTACTCGAAGATCCAGCCGCCGAAGAAGACGACGAGGAAGAAGCTGAAGAGCTCCTTGACCCTCCTCCGGTCCGATCCGACCCACTGTCGCCTGGGTCTCGGACCTGCTTAAGGCCCTCGACGAACTGTGCTCTCAGCGGGTTGTCTTGCCCACCGAAATGCTCCAGCAGGCAGCTCACCAGATCGTTCACCTGCAGCAAGCGCTTGATGTCTCGTACTCGACCACTCCAAGCCTGCTGATCGATCTTTGGTTCCGGCCACGATTCTCTCGCAAGTGAACAACCCACAAAGGACTGAACAGCCTCCACAGCTCTCGTCTGTACCTCCCAGTCACTCTGCCCCTTCCCGAGGCAGCTGACTCTGCCGTGGTCTCCAACCCCAGCAGCGGTTGCCAAAGAGCTCGAACAACTGGCCGCCCCTCCAGCCCAACCACTCTCCACGTGCAGCACAGTCGAGGAACTATGCCTATACAAAATGGTCAAAAGACTCTATGCACATGGGAAATTTTGGGTTTATCAACATCAGAGCGCTGCTGCAGAGAGACTTTCAACGCGTTGACCTTTTATGGTGTGCGTTCGATGACTTTCAACAAGCATGTGAACTTCTGGAGGCTGTTGAGCCTAATTTGGGGGATGATTTGGTTAAGAGATTTGGGAAGCAGTTAGATGACTGGAGACAAGAGATGGGCACTGCAGCAAAACGTCAGAGGCGCATGTCCTTGCAAGATCTCCACGGAAGTCTGGTTCAGGGCAAGAGCGTTGGAACGTCAGTTCTGCAGGCGGCCTATACAAAGCTTGTTTCAGATCAACCTTTGGCGTTGCTGCCGTCACTTCAGAGGAAAGAGCGTGCAGCTTTGAAATTTCAGGATGCTTCTGAGAGGGCTCGCAAAGAAAGTGAGTCTCGAGTTCGCTTTGCTGTGTTGCTTGGTGGGTTCGTGAGGGAGGCACAGCTCCCAGTGGTCGCTGAAATCGCTGCTTTAGCATCTCCAGAAGCAGGGTGGAAGCGTCTGTTTGGTACAAGAAGGAGCAAGACCCTTCGGAATCGGTACAGAGCATGGAAACCATTTCGTGACTGGTGAGCGACTACGAAAGGCTACCACTGGCCGCAACGAGCTGGCGATCTTGTGGAGTACGCGGAGGAGCTCTACGAGTCTGGTTGCGGGAAGACCGCGTTAGATGCCTTACAAGCTGCGCTGACAGTGCTTGAGTCTGCAGGCAAAGTACGGGATTCAGAGCTTCTTTCAGGTGACACACTTTGGGTTGCTACACTGAGAAGCATCACATCAGATCTGGTAGCTGCGCATCCGCCAAGGAAGCCAGCTGAGCTACCCACCGTGGCTACTGTTGTGGCATTGGAGTTATCAGTCTGTCAGGAGACGCTCCCGCTGTACTTCCGTGCAATGGCTTGGGTTTTCCTTTTGATACTCTGGTGCAGCCTTCGAGCAGACGATGTGCAGGGTCTGCTTCCCGAGAGTATGTTGCTAAATGGAGTTGGCTTCAGTGCCACGCTGGGAAAGACGAAGACCACGGGGCCAGACCGTCGAGTACGTGACATCAAGATCTTTGTGGCGCGGGAAACGAGTCTAACTGGGTGCGATTGGCTTTCTGAGGGCCTTGCCATTTGGACTACTTTTAGCAAGCCTCGTGACTATCTTGTTTTGGAAGCAAAGGGTGACTGGAGTGGGCCGACTGGGAGAGCTGTCGACCCTTCTGCACTGACGCTTTACCTACGGCATGTTTTGGCCAATCTTCGGGGTCCTCTAAGGAGGCCCAACGGGCAGTGGGTTCTCAATCTGCAAGTCAGGCTGTATCCAAACCATTTAGAGTCATATATTACTGCCCATGCATTGCGTGACTGGCTTGCTTCTTTGGCAGCAGCATTAGGGGTGCCTAAGCCTAAGCCAGACCGAGATTTCCTGGGGCGATGGAGCATTGGCTCGGCTGGGGGTTCAGCTGACTATGTGCGCACATCTCGTGAAGTGGTGCAGCGCGTGCAAGACTTGGTCGCCAAGACGTTGGTCACTGGCAAGCCTCGCCCCTACCTTGAGCACCAGGCTTTAGATCGTTTGGCCGAAGCTATGAACCTTCTCGATCAGAATGGTGCCCAAGTGCGAGCGCATCATGACATCCTGCGAAAACTGCCTGGCGCTCCACGCTTGGGTGGGGAATGGCCGACCTTCATTCCCGGTGCCGAAGAGGAGGAGTTGGTTTCAGTGCATGAGCCCAAGGTTGGAAGTCAAAGCGCTGCCCCCACGCAGCCCAAGTATTTCATCACTGTTTCAAAGCACACCGGTTTCAGAAGGCTCCACCTCAATGGTCAGTGTTATGTCAAGCCCTTTAAGTGTAGATCTGTTTCATATCATGATGTCGTTGACGGCGCTCAGATTGATGCCATTTGTCGTGATTGTAAACGGCGCATGCGGAGGGAGACTGGCGAGGACCCACAAGAGGACTCGTCGAGCACGTCGGGCACCTCCAGCGGCACGGAGGCCGCTGAAGGAGAGGCCGCGGAGTGATGTGCATTGTTGAAGCTGTTAAAACATGATGCGCGCGCGCGCATCATAGATCTGTGCACGTTGCGAGGTGCGTCAGGTGCGTCAGATATCTCTGAACATGCATGTGCTGTAATGCTGTCTTACATGCATGTGTTGTATGCACTTCTGCATTGCTTGAGTGAGCTGAAACCATGTTTCTTCTTGTCATACCTGAACCCCCCTTCGGGACATCGCCTTTGATGCTCAGCCTTGAACTCGCGCGTTTCCATCAGGAGCTGCTTAAGCATGTGAGAAGGGCGCGTTGCAAGCTGATCCTCTTCGTTGACAATCAGGCAGCGGTGCGAAGACTAAGGCGTGCTTGGGAGAAGGGCCAGTGGCATGGTTTGCTTGCGCCTTTTTGGAGGCGGGCGGCTGAGGGCTTGAGCGACCACGTCACGGTGCGTTGGGTCCCCAGTCACAGCAACCGCAGCGGAGTTCGCCTTCCGAGATGATCACCACGAAGGAGGTGAGGGAGCTCAATATGTTGGCGGATCGGGCCTGCACGGCCCAGCTGGCTGCATTGAGACCTTCATGGGAGAACGCATGCCGCGTTGTTGAGGGCGCGATTTCCTGGTCCAGAGCGGCTGCGCAGCTGCAGATGGAGCGGACTGTGTGCCCTCGAGATTGACCGGCAGAACTCTTTACAGGCATCCAAACAGGTGGAGGAACTAAAGCACGCCTTCACGTCCTGTCACAGTGCTTCCTGTTCTTCCCCCACCGATGCGGAAGCCATTTGGGGTCAGATCCGTGGAAGCAATCGCGAGGCCGAGGTGGAGGACGCAGTGTTCGTCTTGCGTTCGATGAACGTCTTCAGCCGTGAGCTGCGCGCAACCGTGGAGCGCACGGGCCCCTTGGGCGATGCTTCCCACTGGAACCGAAACATCGTACTCGTGAGCTTCATTGCTTTCTGGGGGTTTGCGCCAATTAAGCTCCTCGCCCATGGCCGGGAACTACCAGAGCTGGATGACTCCAACCACTGGCTGCTGGTGCTGATGATTGTGCTGTCAGCTTTGGAAGCCCTAGCAGGCCTGGGCTTGTTTGCTGCGTTCCCCTTGGATAGGAGAGCTTTTGCAGCTCGGATCCAAGTTCTCTGGATCGTTCTTCTCCCTGTCTACATGGCCGGATTCACATACAACCTCACTTTCTATCTCCTGCAGATCTTCGTGCTCAGCCCTTTGACTCTTGCGATATCGGCTTTGGGGCCAAGAAGGACAGCCCGGGTTCCTGTCCTTGGCCCATGCTTCGTGCGCCTGATCTTCTTTGCGGGTGTTGCAAAGTGCCTGCGGAAGCTCGACCGGAAGCAGAGAGCGAGTTCTGGCCCTGAGCCGCCTAGGCCGCCGGTGCCGACGGAGGAGTCAGTTCCCGGAGTTCCCGTTGAGGTCTCAGACTTTCAAGAGGCCCAGGAAGTTTCCGAGACCGCCCCGGAGGCCGCCCCGGAGGCTCATGGAGCTTCAATGAGCATTTGAGGTTGAGCATCTGAGTCCTCGTCTGAGTCACATGATGTCACACCCTAGATCCCAGCTGAAAGCGAGCGACGATGCATGAGGCACCAGTCCCTTGCAGGATTTTGTTGGTTTGTGATTTTCCACAAATTCGGAGTATCGACGGGCTTGCGCCTCTATGGACTTGACCACCTTTGCACATCTAAAAGCGCCTCGAAGGCAGTGCTTCGTTCCGGGCGGTTGAACAGAATCTATTGAGCCGGCTTGATACATGCACTCGTCTCTTGACCATGGGAAAGCAAGCGCTCGCCCTTCGCTGATGCATCTCAACATATCTCAACAGATGTAATCCCAGCACGTGTCCTTGCCTTTTTTGACGTCAAGGCAGTTGCGCAGTTCCAGTCGTTCTGCCATGCTCCGGATAGGCGGATCGGCTCCCGCTCAGGCAAGCGCATAGCCTCATTTTGAGACGTCCAGCGCAGTCCCCCTAGGTTCACGGTCGATCCGTTAATCGTCAGCCGACACCGTGCCAGACGTGAACCTACGGTCGCGCCGGACTACCGCTCAATTGTAAATGAGAGGAAGTAGGAACGACACGAGGACTCAGCATCCGTCATCTGGCCTATATGGGAAATCTGGGCCCCGCTTCTGGGGCTAAATTTCGACCCAGAGCTGAATCTGGGCGGCCCCGCTTTTGGGGCCGTCTGCAAGAGAAAAATGACTTCAGGCAGCCCCAAAAATGGGGCCCCGCATGCCTTCCAGGAGGCCGCCTGGCGACCCCGTCTCCGGACCCACCAGGTAGAGATTTTGGGACACACCATCTGCGAAGATAAACTCACAAGTTTCGGCACGCTACATCACTGAATTCGTTGCCTGCGCCTCGCCCCCCTCTCCATTTTGAGGCAAAGCATTGCCTACGCCCGCGTGCACTGATTGTCTGGAGCCTGTCAAGCATGACTGGCCGAGGTACCCTCAGGCTGTTGCACACTCTGCTGATCTCCTAGACCAGGTGGAAAACAAGTCGGAATCTGCCACCAATCTTGCTCATACCGATCAACTTCAGGCTCTTCCATCACAGGTTCTTCATCCTCATCCTGCGTGTGCATGGAGTGATACTCGCAGAGTGATTGCAGAGTGTCAAAGTTCTGCTCCAGGGTGGTGTGCTTGTCCACTATCTCACGTACTGATGTCCTCGTGTCCTCGATCAAGCGGTTCGTTACCTGATGATTTTCAGTCACGATCTGGCTGAGCTCTTCGACCCGTGCCATCTTGTGACCTTGTGTAGAAGGGCCCATCTGAACCGTGGAGCCCGCCTCCCCCGCGCCTGAAGGATGTTGGTTCCTGTCGTGCTGACATCGCGTGCTGACTCCCTTTCAACTCCTTAAAGCGAAGATCAAATTCTCCTTGAAGTTTGATGATGTGGGCCTGAATCTGGGCTGCCACTGCTGCGGGCCCAGCTTCGGTGCCTGGCTCATGGCTCTGGTCTCCTCTCGCTGGATCCGCGTCTGCTCAAGCTCTGTGCGCAGACTCGCATTGTCCTGAACAAGACGAGCGAGCATCTCATTGTAGTGTAGAGCACTTGTGCGCGTAGTGACACGTAAGAGCACGGAGTGGGCGCCATGCCGCAGCGAAGGGGCTGCTCGAAGCCGTGAGATAGGCTGAGCCCTGCTCCGAGCCTTATTGGCATTCCTTGCTTTGTAGCAACGATTGGCCAACGGACCTTCTTCGCCGCAGGCTCAGTGCCCTTCTGGTTTGCGAGGCATTTCGCCTCCAAGCGGGCCTACATTCACATGCTCGAAGTGGTGGCTCAACTCCTTCCATTGCTGGCACTGCAGGCCGTACTACCAGCGCAACTGCTGCTCTTTGTCGACAACGAGCCAGCACGCCATGCACTAACCAAAGGTTTTGGAAATTGCCGGAACCTCAATCGGCTGCTGGAAGTTGCCTGGCAGTTCTTCGAGAAGCAAAGTTGGTGGCCAGTGTGGCAACGTGTGGCTAGCTCCGCAAATGTAAGCGATGGGGTAAGTCGATTCGACTTTGCTTTCGCCTACGACCAGGGTTGGGGCGAGTACGAGAAGTTCTTTCGTCGACTCCTGAGCTCTGTTGAGGCATTTCCGTCTGAGGAGCTTTGAGCTTGTTGATGTGGTTAGAGCTGTTAGGGCTATCCGGTGCGAGATCATGGTGGCAGGCGTCGCACCTATGGTGACAGTCGCCTGTCGCCCTGCGCAAACTTTGAAGGCAGGTGCGAGCAGGACGAAGTCAACGCCGCCTGCTGAAAGATTCCAAAAAGAGAGTCGTTTGCATCTTTGATTCTCTGCGTCATTTAGTGCTCGTGTGTCGTGTAGAGCACTTGTGCGCGTAGTGACACGTAAGAGCACGGAGTGGGCGCAATGCCGCAGCGAAGGGGCTGCTCGAAGCCGTGAGATAGGCTGAGCCCTGCCCCGAGCCTTATTGGCGTTCCTTGCGAAACACCCACCCTCACCGCCCTACAAACAGTGGGGCGTGACAGTCGCCTGTCGCCCTGCGCAAACTTTGAAGGCAGGCGCGAGCAGGACGAAGTCAACGCCGCCTGCTGAAAGATTCCAAAAAGAGAGTCGTTTGCATCTTTGATTTTCTGCGTCATGTAGCGCTCGTGTGTCTGCATCAAGGCTTTGCTGCGCACGTCCCAAATTTTCTACTACCGCACTGTAGCCTCGGGCCAACGAAGTAGTCGCATCGCCAAGGACGTTAGTACGATAT